>JAODUP010000019.1:982500-1067500 GCA_025642065.1 Paralvinella palmiformis
TGCAGTACTAATACAGCTATACTCACAAATATCATAAATAATGTCAAAATGTGTAAACGATCACCCACATTTTAAATAACCCAGTTCAAAGAGTTGATTAATCGACTTTTAATGGTCTATGGGCGCCGCCATTTTGAAGCTAGACAGAGACAGGAAGCTCCTGAATGCTGACGTCACTTGAGCGTACCCGGTTGACCTGCAGTCTGTAGAGTCCGTACAAAAGCATGTAAACAAGTGTGAGCAAAGCATTATTCCAGAACACTACGCCATGAATGATATATAACCATATTATTTTGAGCCAGAAGGGGGCGCCTCTGTGGTGTAGTTGGTAGCGCGTTGGACCACAGATCACTACGACCTGAGTTCGAATCTCAGCGTGGGCATATCTGAAGGGTGTTTCATCTTTGACTTTGCTTCATTACCTTTGGAGGTCGCTCTGCCCAATTAGCCTACCATATGCACAAAGGTGAAACATCAATCATCATCATCTTGAGCCAGAAGAAACCTTACAAGAGGAAGATTATTCAAAATGGCTCAGATATTAACGCCTCAAGAGACACTATAATCCGCGTCAGTCTAGAGAGGTATATTTCGTGATTATTATTGTGGAAATTTTGCTTACTGTTCTAAGCATTAAATATTTTTAAAATATTACCTGAAGGTGGACTGTCCTTTAAGTGCTGTAGCAAATACACATCATTATACGCGTTGTATTCTACCGCCATACACACGTCCTTAACAAGACGTATATATGTCGCGGAGAGAAAAAGGGGGGTCAGAGGGATAGATATAGGGGAGAGAAAGAGGGAGGAGGGGGGAGAGGGAGAAGCTGACTCGGCGAAAAAAACAATGCTGTCACCAGCAATATATCTGTCGAAGCCCTTCTTATAGAAAGATGGTCGCCAATTTGTGGACGTTAGCTACCATCAAACAATTAATAATTAACGACCGTGAATCTCTCCTCGGTGAACCCATTATTGTTTTATAAACAACTCATATTCAGGTCCTTCCTAACTCCACCCCCCTCTATCATTCCCCACGCGACGGGGCGTAGGTGGGTGAGCTTTACCTGTCCACAAACTGTTTGAGACTGTGTGTGTGGGGGGGGGTATTTCGTGCCGTTTGTGAGCTGTTTTTCAGCTGTTTGTCAGCTGTTTTGCGGCTGTTTGTCAGTTGTTTGTGTGAACAATATGGGCGGCGGTATGGCGCATTCTGACGAAGCTTATTATTTACTGTACCTTCGGCTGGAGACGAATTAACCGATGTAGTGTGTCCTTCTATACGTGACCAAAGTAGCCGCAGGTACATCTTAGGATATAACCAGATCTTTCGGTGCTAATGGTCGCTTTTGTTTGGCGGCGTTCTCTTACCTGGGCTTGAACACAGATACACACGCATACACACACACACACACAGGCGCACACGCACACACTCGTTCACACATAACCTGATTTGTATATAGCTACGGCACAGAGTGTACGATCGTTGCCAGCTAATATGTATCAGATCAGAGCATATCGCGTTTGTCGTATACATTGACTTCCCAGTTCGATACCTAACACTTATTGGAGAAGGGATATTTTTTTCAGATCAAACGATGTAAATAAGCTGAGTTTAGTGGACGGATATTCTAATAAAGACGGACAGACTTACCGACAGACAGACGGACGGACGGACAGACAGACAGACCAACGGGAATACAGACAGACAGACAGGCAGACAGATAGAGACCATGTTGCTTCGTTACCTTAACTAAAGTTCAGGCGGTATTTACAAAATCGGGCAATCAGTCTAACAATATCCACCAATTGGCTAATCAATATTAGCCAATATCAATACAATTAGTCGGCTATATTTAGCCATGTCCTGAAGATGACGTCACCCAGTCAGACGCACGTGACATTTTCTGACCAAAGTGTTTCTTTATCGACAAAATGTCGTGTAAAAACTGTCAAGTGTTCATGGTAAACATAACGAGTTGTGAACTTTAAGATTTTTGTAACTAACCTTTTGTGTGTGTGTGTGTGTGTGTGCGTGTGTGTGCGTGCGGTGTTATCGGAGTGTGAAAAGGCACTAGCACATGAAATAAGTCTTTCATCTATATCTCTGAGCAGTTGATTAAGTACTGTGTGGTGGACACCGAAGTCGTGGGATCGAATCCCAGTATTATCCATTTAGCTCGGTTCATCAGGGAGTATATCTTCGGCTATATACCCCAGATATGACCAACGTTAAGGTTAAAAAAAGAAACAGACAGACAGACAGACAGACATAAACAGTAACAGACACACACACACTTTTCTCTCTCTCTCTCTGTCCTGGAGTGTGTGTATGTGTGGTTCTGCCTAATGAATGAATAACTGAATGAATGAATGAGTGATTGACTGAGTGAGTGAGTGTATGAGTGAGTAGGGATTAATGACGCGTTGATATAAAAGTACCCCATATCGCATATCCGAGCTCCATGCTACATTAGAGATGTGCTCCAGAACGGCTCTAATGTTCGAACCACTCAAGCTTGAGTCTCACCAGTTAGCTGCGTCCTGGATCAAACACGACGCTATAGAGCGCATGTTTTAATCTGGTTTATACTTATATGCAAATTAGGGTTGACGGGAAATCTCTCGCATACGAAAAATTAAACTCTCACTGAAGCGGTGTAGAAAAAAAGGTTTTACAAATAAAACGACGTGGAAGCATAAAACTAGCCCTAATATATCTACAATATATCTGTAATTTCTCGAGAACGAAAACATAAATTAAAAAGCATTGTATGGGGAGGGAGGGTTTTCCCGCAGATAACGCCATATGGGTCAAAGGTCGTTTCTATTTGTCAACATACAAAATATATTCGCAGACTAAACCTTTATCAAAACAAAAACATCTATTTCGAATGTTTGATGGCCAATCATATACGTAAAGGGTAAGTTACAACATTTTGTAGTTGGCCCTTGTTGACTGGGTCTTTCCCATATAAATCAAAAGATAATTCTTCGTGCTGATTTAAAGCAGTCTGCTTCATCTGAAAGGGCTGACAACACTTGCTTTTAAATGGGATTGCATTATTATTATTATTATTATTATTATTATTATTATTATATGGCACAAAAAGATCATTTAGTGTTGCATGTTTTAGGTGTGGAGATAAAGTGGACCGGTTCTAAACCCTTTAACCACGAAAAGGTGCTAAATTCTTGTCTCCATTCACCAGGTCAAGCACATTCAAATCCAGACAAATCCGGAGAAACGCCGCCGATGTGTGAACAATATCCAGACTTGATTCAGATGATATTCAGCGATACCACGTCAAGATAAAATCCAGACAAACGTGCCCAGATTATGTCATTTTGATGAACAGCAGACAAAAACAACGTACGATCCAGAGGTGCCTTCAACGATTACAAAACTAACATGGCTAATTATAATAGACAAAATGGATTAGCCAAGGGACTTAATATATATATATTGACTAATTTGTCTGTAATTGGCTAACGTAGGTTAAGGTGGCTAATATATGTAGCATAACTAGTATATGTAGTGGCCCTACTGTGGACTGATTGATTGAATGATTGATTGATTGAGTGAGCGAGTGAGTGAGTGAGTGAGTGAGTGAGTGAGTGAGTGAGTGAGTGAGTGAGTGAGTGGTGAGTGAGTGAGTGAGTGAGTGAGTCAGTCAGTCAGTCAGTCAGTCAGTCAGTCAGTCAGTCAGTCAGTCAGTCAGTGTTTGGCTTTGATGCTGGTCTCATCTGGATTATGTCATCGACTAGCAACTGCTGAGGGAACAAAGATAATCGGACCGTTGACCTGCACCGATGGATGAAACATGCCACAGCCACAGACAATGGCGGGATTCAATATCACAACTTGTAGGTTTAGGTTTGCAGCTCAGTATATATTAACAATTGTGTTAATGTAGAAAATCGAGCGTGCTGGGGGGGGGGGGGGAGAAATCGGTTTAATCAAATATGACATCATTATCGGGAAACAAACAAATAATAATAATAATATACCAAATTTATATATCTCCCTATATAACCTGTAAGAAGGTTACTCTAAGGCGCTTAAAAATTATCTAAAATTTATTTGTTGATTTTCGGTGAGAATCGACATTTAAATGTTGATATCTAAATGTCAGCTGTCTTCTGGATATCAATCTCTCATAAAGATGATGGCTTACGGTTGATCCGCTATACCATCCGGCATGTTATTGGAAGTAAGTAAAATGGCGGGGGGGATAGGCAAGCGGACTATTTTTGTCCCGATCTGACGCAAACCGCTCACACACACAAACACACACACACACACACACACAGAGAGAGAGAATATACACAAAAGAAGAAAAAAACAGACACACACATACAGAGAGAGAGAGAGAGAGAGAGAGAATACACGCATTTATAAAAAACCGACACACAGAGAGAGAGAGAGAGAGGGAGGGAGAGAGGGAGAGAGAGAGAGAGAGAGAGCATGGAATCGATAAGAAGTCTAACGTATATCCAATAAATGATTTCGAAGACAAATTATGACGATTTCTGTAATTTTGTGTCACAGTTCCATCACCAAATATATCCGGACTAATACGTTGTGATGTGGCAAATACGAGACCATATAGAATTGTTAACAATCGGCTGCTCTAACAGCCGCTCTGGGACACGAACCCATCACGCCGTTATTAAGCCTCAAGTGACGACCACGTTCCCAGCTGGGCCATCGATTGTGACCATTTTCTGACAATTGGTCTGATGACGTCACAGCCAGTAGATGTTAGTCTACAGATTTCATCACGTGATGTGGTCCCCTTTGTAGACTATCAGATAACAGGAGTGGATCAGTCGTAAAGCAGTCGTGTGGGGGAAGGGATGGGTTCTTAGTTCGAATCTAGGTCTATACTGTGCAGTGTGTACACGTGCATAGCCACCAGAAACAATGTGTGTGTGTGTGTGTGTGCGTGCGTGCGTGCGTGCGTGCGTGCGTCCCCCCCCCCAAAAAAAAAATCCTTAACATTCCAGTAGTAAAGTTATTTAGTTTTTGTGTTAGATCCCTGTTGAGTTTTTTTCTCCATTCATACCAAAGTCCTGCTCAATTTATAGATATCCATTAAGACCATTGCCCTTTTAAGTGCCCACATCTGCATTAAGACCAGTAATAACAGAACATGGGGAGGCCCAAAGTTTGGTCTTAATATGACGATTCTAAACCTTCCCCTTCAGCCACCCGCCATCCATCAGGAAAACGGGAAGTCGGATCTACCATCATCGACCAATCAGCGCTCAGTGCTGGAAGTGAGGCTCCCAACGTCGGAGCGGGCGATATTTCGGCATTCAGGGACTGTTGCTGCGGTAAATCGTTCTCTCCTGGAAGTCGTTATTCAGGACACTCTTCCGGATACGAACGATTATAACCGATCCGGAGATTTAGAACACATGGGAGACGCTAGAACAAACATTTGTCATCTGGATCACAGAGCGAAATGTTACCTTGTCCCGGTAATGAACCTTATCGGGGGTGGGGTTCTTGGGAAAAGGGGTGGAGCCCATAAGCAACATGCCTGCGGCTTATGGCCAATTGCACTTTATTCTGGATCTGCCTATGATGCCCTATAGGACAAAGGGATGGCAATAAGATATTCTAAGAATTACGCAAGTGTGGGATGCCATAACGGTGTTGGGGGACATCTGAATCAGCAGGTTTATTAAAGAAAAATATATTATATTATATTATATTATATTTTACCCCATGAGCTTACCCAAGGGCCACAGGAAAGTCTAAGACCCCCTTCCCTGACCTATTGTTTACCTTATAAAGAATGAAAAAATATTTTGGATGTTGTCTAAGAGGTCAGTTAGTTATGAGAATAATTACCCCCAAACCTTCCCCTGAACAATATATCCAACTGAATAACTACGCCAAACCTTCCCCTGACAATATATATCTGTGGATAACCACCCAAAACCTTCCCCTGAACAATATATCCCACTGTGCCTTCATCAAGTGATATATATCCGTATATTACTACACCAAACCTTCCTGGCGATATAATCCCGTTTGTGACATTTCTGAACTTTCCCACGCCTTCCCCCTGAAGGTATACGCTCACGTAGAACTACCCACATCTTCTCCTTGGACACATATTCCCGAGTATAACTACCTCAAACTTTATCCCGACGACGTAACCCTGAGTATAACACCCTCGAACCCCCCCCCCACGTGACGCAACATATATAAACTGGCAAAATGGCGGACGAAGCCTCGACGGAACTCATTTCCAGAACGAACTTGTTTCGGGTTAAATTACAACGAAGACGATTATACGGGACTTTTTTCCACAAAAATGTCGCGATCGGAGGGAAGACGATAGACCGACCATCTGGCTTTATTTATTTAGACATGTGTGCGTGTGTGTGTGCGTGTGCGCGCGCGCGCGCATGTGTGTGTTAGTGAGAGAGAAGGAGGAGGAACATTACACAGCTTTTAAAGTTTTTATGGATATTCCATATTCAGAGATGTCTGGGTAGCCCGTCATCAAATATTGCCCACTAAGCTATTTTCACTATAAAAGATAACAGCATATGTACATGATTCGACGTGGCAGAGATGTGTGTGTGTGTGTGTGTGTGTGTTTTGTATGCGTATTTGTTTTGTTGTGTGTGTGTGTGCTTTAGCTGTGTATAGTAAGGCAGAGGCATGGAGAATCTCGAAGAGTGAATTCACTCTGGAAGATTCTTCTGGTGACTGATTCCTGTCTGTGTATGTGTGCGTGTGCGTGCGTGTATGCGCATGCGCGCGCCTGTCTGTAATTTGATTCGGTCTCCGACTGAAAATATCTCGTTAAGGTGCTAATATCTCCAACGCCTGACTAGGAGACAACATCAGAGACACGTGACTCGAAAACTAAATTCCACGTGCTTCACCTACCATATTACGACATAAAATCTCAACAAAAACCAAATCAATTTTCCAGGGAAACTGTTGTTCATTTTTAGTTAGTTCACTAACTGGAATCCAAATCTAGTGTCCAGTGACTGGAATCCAGATCAAGGGGGTATTAGCAAAGGGTCAAGTAACTAGAACCCAAATCAAGGGTCTAGTAACCCAAATCAAGGGTCTAGTAACCCAAATCAAGGGTCTATAGTAAAACCAAATCAAGGGTCTAGTAACTATATAAGCCTCCCAGCTACCAAAATATTATAGAAATAATGATGTACTTAATAACAATAATTTACGCTGCTTCTTTATACTGTAAGTTCTGGATACCACCCCCATCCCCTTCATCCCCCCTCTCTCTCTTTTCTATTATATATATATATATATATATATATATAACAACCAGACAGACAGACAGACATATAGATAAGATAGATGGTAGTTGGCCAGTATCACATCCTTGGCCCATATAATACCATGGAAACACGAAAACCATGTTAGTGGGTTTGATGTGGACAGTCCAAGGGGTTAGCCCATCCACCCCCCGCCCCCCTCGGGGTACGGGACACGTCTTCAGGGGGTTTACAGACGGAGTATCTCTATTCCGAGAACTAAGGCTACACGAGTAAAGGCGAATATTATTGATTTTATCTCGAATGTCATGGTGATATGAATGTGATGGCATGATGTGGGGTGATGGTGGGGTGGGGTGGGGATGGGGGTGGGGTTAAGGCTGGGGGTGGATTGCGTGGGATTATTGGTGTATCGGGGAAGGACGTAGGGGGGGGGGTCAAAGAAGAGGGTCGGTGGGCATCATACGTCGGTGAGTATCCAGTATATGGTGAGCGTGTTGTCAAAACCCGTCCCAGTGGGTTGGGTATCATATTGAGGCGAGAAATAATGAGGTATTATTGAGAGAGTGGCTTCGTTCTGCGCACGAGTAACTAGACACAAACACACATACACACTCGTAAACCGTGATTTACACCTACATATTGTTGTGTATATATATATATATATATATATGTGTGTGTGTATGTGTGTGTGTGTGTGTGTGTGTGGCGGGTCAGTCCGACTTCAGACATCACTTCGTCAATATGTCGATCGGGGCGCCATCTGTTGTCGGTCATCATTATTGACAGCTTCAGCTTATAACAATAAAATATCCCCATCTTACTGAAATCAAACCTCTGACCCCTGCTTGACCCCATAATACACTGATAACCTGCTCCCATCTCCTCGTTATACCGAAGGATCCTTCCTATATGCTATATTAAAACTGTCTGTGTGTGTGTATGTGTGCGTGTGTTAGAGCGGGTTATGGTGTGCACAATAATGTGTTGGCGTGTACCAGTTTATGTAAGAACCTGCATAAATGTGAATATGCGTATCAGATTATATATATATATATATATAGAGAGAGAGAGAGAGAGAGAGAGAGAGATGGGGGGGAGGGTTAAGCGTTTGTTTATAAACATTTGATGCGGGTGTGTTCGTGGATGTATTTACTTCGAGGTATCGATGACTAAGTATCAGTCACTCAGCGACCCTATGTTACCATGTTTCGGTGTATTTGGGCTTAGGTGTGTATGAGCTGACATAGGAAAGATGTGTCTTGGGGGGGGGGGGAGACTTTACCTTTGCGTGTCTGATTCTTTTATGCGTGTATGTATAGCAACATTACTCCAATACACGCAACGAGAGGCCTCTTTCAGTGCAAAAGATTTACGTTCTGGTTAATTGAAAAAAAGGTTTAAATAATCAGCTCCGAAACGCTGAAATAAATTCGTCTATCTAGCTATTAGGAAATCAGCGTCTTTCACCTGTTGTTTGGTGTGCTGTCATTTACGTATGTGATATTGATACGAAATCATAATTAATAACCAGGGGCCAGGTAATCGCGTCAAGTAACCTATTGTTGTGTGGGTGTGTCGTAGGTTGTTATATTACAAACAGGTTTGGCATTTTCTATAAAGGAGTATTATTTGGGGAGACAGAAAAGATGCTACATACACCTAAAACTGTAGTAGACGAATTCCCATGGAACCACGTAGACGATACAATAAACACACCCACACCCAAACACCCCACCCACATGGGCAGTGGCGTCACCGAATAAAACCCACCCTCCCATTCGCGCCCAACAATACATAGATAAAGATTCAGATAAAAAAACGGTTTACATTATTGGGTTCTTTACTTTTGATCATTTGCGTGTGCGCGCGTGTGCGCGGGCCTTCGAAATTAAACTCCTCCCGCCTATAAAACGCGTACATCATAACTTCGTGCTATCGACAATAAATACGTTAAATCAATCTGACCGGATGTTGCTTAACCGTGGGCGGATAGCCGTTATACGGACTGTTATACATCCGCGCCAACAGTTATACAGCCCGCTGAACGGGCCGACGTATGCGTTATACAGGTAGCTAGCTAAATAAGCTGTTACCGGGAGTATTATACAGCCAGTTAAACAGACAAGAAAGAACAAAACGTACGCAACTGATAGATGCCGGCAAAAATCTGTGCCCATGTTATACTATGGTGTGTGTGTTGTGTGTGTGTGTGTGTGTGTGTGTGGCATAAAATGGCATCGGCTATTTTGAGAAAGTCGAGATGTGCTACCTTAAGTACGGTTTATTAGAACACAGCGTGAGTTGGGCTATATTGGTCGATGTGAGTGTGTGTGTGTGTGTGAAATTGAATATAACGCGTGGTTCGAGTTAAGCGAAGCACAGCTGCATGTATATGTACGCGCGCGCGCGCGCGCGCCAACAATACCAGGTGTTCTCGTAGGTAGGGAAGCCGAGTACCGGTATTACTACTTCTGAACGCGTTTAGACAGCGTTTATGTTTTAGTACCAACGCGGGGTATGTTTGGACAGGCAAGGCCGGCCTTGCCTGCCTTACAAGATCAGGTGTTACGTATGTGAAGGCCACCGATTTGTCGGTAACGGCAGGTGTTGTGTTTGTGAAGGACGCCCATTTGTCCGTAACAGCAGGTGTTACGTTGGTGAAGGTCGTCCGTTCGTCCATAACATCCGGTGTTATGTATGTATGTATGCGAAGGCCACCGATTTGTCCATAACATCAGGTGTTACGGATGTGAAGGTCTTCCATTTGTCAATAACATTCAAGTATTATGTATGTGAGGGGGCGCCATTTTGTCCATTACATTAGATGGCATGTTTCACAACACCACGTGTCGTTTGCGTTTGGGCTAGGATCGGTGTTATAACACCAGGTGTGATGTCTTAAAGCACACTTAATACGTGTAGGGATGTGCCTATTTTATAACACCAGGCGTTAGGTGTTATAACACTAGATACGCACCACTGAGTCGACTGCTACGGAAACTAAAATCGGTTACCTTGGCAAGAGATCAGCAACAGAAAACGAACTTGAGAAACACACAAAAACATATAGATGAGGAGGGGGGGGGGTCCTGTAGGTAAATAGGTAGATAGGGGCAGTCGGACATAGATAGTAACTACGCTTAATTGTATATACAAAGGTACGGATAGAATGAGGATATATATATATATATATATATATATATATATGAGAGAGAGAGAGAGAGAGAGGACGATATAAATAGACAGACAGAAAGACGACAGACGAACCTATAGATAGACATACAGATAGATAAAAACATGTTCTAGACGTTTTACGGCCACTTTGGTGCACATGCTAGGCTAAATTACCCGAGCGACCTCTAGATACAATGTGGCGAATTGAAAGATGAAACACCCTTCAGACACATCAGTAGGCTGAAATTCGAACGCACTCCAAGAAATCTCTCGCCAGCCTCGCTAAATAGTAAAGACAGAGAGACGTCCAGACAGACAGACAGACAGATACATAGATAGAGAGATAGATAGGTTTGTACACCTGTCGACGACTCTACTCATCGGGACTCACCTTTTCGTAGACGTGAGCCATTGACAGTTCGGTCTCCACGACCATGACGATAATCCCGAACATTCCGAAGACGAGCGCGTAATCTGAGATCCGCTTCCGCTTCTCGAACAGCGCCTTCCGCTTGCCGAGCCGGTAGCCGACGTTCGGTTTGGCGTCCTTGACCTCCTTGTTCTGGATCAGACTCGACCGGTTCCGGTCCTCGGTGTACTTTGGGTATTCGGTGTTCACCCCGACCAGGGCTATCCCACACTCCTCTCCGGCTGCGGCGGCGCTCATTTGACCGGAAGCCGGATTGGCGCCGCTGGTCGGTTTCTGGAGATTTTTGAACGGACGGATCGCTCCATTGACCTTCATGAAGTCCGTGCCTATCTCGCTGATCGAGCTATCCCGATGCGCCTTCGCCTGGATCTGCGCGGCCACCAAATGTTGCTGCTGCGGCGGTTGCTGCTGCTGTAGCGGCGGCGGTTGTTGTGGTTGTGGTTGTTGTTGCGGCGACGACGGCGGCGGTGGCCTGCCAATATCCAGACCGTGGCACGGCGAGGTATCCTGAACGCCGAACGCCACTGAAGCCGTTCTCGGATGGTAGGTCACGTGTGTCGGGCCATCGGCCAGGTGGCGCTGCCGTCTGTCCTCATAGCTCGATTTGTTATTATTACCACTATCACTCGTAGTAGTAGTAGTAGTAGGCGTAGTAGTCGTAGTAGAAGTGCTGCCGCCTAGCGGATACTCTGATGCATGAATCTGGGCGTCAGTCGATACGAGGCCAGGTGATGCTGTTAATGATTTCGACCCCGCCCCCGCCGCTGCTGTTACCGCTGCTGCGGGCTCGGTCAATTTTCCTGTTGTTGCTGTTGTTGTGATAGCCGACGTCGTCGACGCTCCCGTTACAGATGCGGTTGTTGTTATTAACGGCGTTAGTTTCGCTTCGGTTGCACCGGTCGCGTGGCGGCACTGCGCCGAATCGTTCCTATCCCGTGGCGGCCCACTGGCGTCACCTATCGGCGTCGTTCTGCTCGGTGCTGCCGCCTGCCGATCGTTGCCGCGTGTGCGGTGCTCCGGTGGCGGCCTCTCGTTCTCGTATTTCGCTGGCGAGTGGCCGAGCAGCGAGTCAGCGGCATCTCTCGACTGCTGGGCTCCGAGCAATCTGACTGCCGGTAGGGGCCGCTCCGGGCCGTGGCTCGCGTCCCGCGCGGACCACGCCGCCGTCGCTCCGGTACCATCCGGGTCGGGATGCCGGCTTCCCGTTCGCCCGTCCCCGGCGGGCGAAACCGATCCCGGCGAGCCGCCAGAGGGCGCCGTCGTCCGGGGAGTCCCGTCGTTGCGCCCGGCGAGCCCGTCGGGATTCGCGTCTCCGTTGCGGCGCCCGTAAGCGTCGTTCACGCGCCCGGGGCTGTGACCCGGTGGGCTGCCCCGATCCATGGGGCCGTCTGTCCCGGTGTCTGAGGCGCTGCGATCCGGAGATTCCGCTCGTTGTCCGGAGCGCGATTGTCTCCCGTTTGACTGGTCCTGATCACCGGTGGTGGACACGGGCTGTGACACTACTGAGGTAGAGTCGAGTCTGTCCCTCTGATTGGCTGGCGCCACTAGCACCAAAGACATCTCTCTCTCTCTCTCACTCTCTCTCTCTCTCTCTGAGGCAATCTCCCAGACACCCACCCACCTCGGATGAGTAGGTGGCCAGCAGAAGAGTGGGTAGGCTAACACTGACTGGGTACTTCAGGTGTGCAGATGGCCGGGTGCTTTATTGGGCGTTCCTGTCCCCCAAGGCACCGAGAATCGTGTGTGTGTATGTGTGTTATACCTGACGCCCTGCGGTAAGTACGTCCCCTATTTGGGACAGACCCACTTAATAATTCATTTCACGAAGCAAATCATATCAGAGACACAGCGAGAGAGGAAGAAAGCGAGAGGGGTGGGTGTATATGGTGATTTGGCGATATCGCACGTCTGGTGGCTGCCATGTGACACTGAACGAAGGAGAGGCACCGATTTGGTGACATAACGCCGCCTAGCGTCATCCGCATAAATATAGATATTCATGTACACGTACAGAAGCGGGGACGATCAGGTCAGTGTTACCTAAACAGTCTCGTCACCAACGGCCGGGTTTCACCCGGTCCCCACTAGAGGTCGCCACATTTGTGCTGATACCCCTGAGCCGGGGCAGGGCATTAATAATCCCCCCAGGGGGATAGGTGACCGAATAGATAATTGCTTTGAGGATTGGCCCGCTTGCTCCGGACGGCGGTGGATACATCTGTTCACTTCCGACGCAGATTTTATAGATAGCAGATGATGTGACGAGACAGATGTCGCGGCGACGGCAATCTGGATCTATCGGGATGCTGTGCTGTTAAAATGGTGGTGCGTGTATTGTGCGGATCTTGAACAGTTCGGTTGCTGTATTCTTCGGATTGTGTACGGTTTGGCTCGGGTCGATCTGAAACTGGAACGAAACGATAAGACGCATTTTAAAATGTGAGCGATAATAGAAGGAAATGACTTGAGATGCGTCAGTGAGACATTAATAGCCCAGCGATAGAGCGGAAGAGTAAATTGCGAATGGTTCTTTGTTCCGATCGCTTCTTTCGTGAACTTGGCGTGTGCCGTGAATAATAATTACCTGGATGGATTGTGTAAAATATTTTGGATTATATTGAACATTGTAAGAAATTAATGTTGTTGTTTAATGGCCATCCTTATGCACACTGTAAGAAAGGTGTATTTGTACCCTGTTGTTTAATGGCTAACCATGTCCTATTATACTTCACCTGGTCATGTTGGCTAAACCAACTTGTGTTATAGCTCAGTCAGTCCCTGGGTGCAAATAACACAGCTGTATCAGCCCATTGAGTACGGATAACCCCTGGGTCCCCGGCTACAGTTAACACACTTGGTAATGTTACAGGTATATCAGCTCCTTAAGTACGGATGACCCTTTGCGACCTTGAGTACAGATAATACGGATGGCCAGGTTACAGGTTTATCATCTGATTAGGTATGGATAACTCGTTGGCCGCTGGATACAGTTAAAGTACTTGGTCATGTTACAGGCGTGTTAAACTGATGATGTTATTGGTAAGTCAAGCCTTTTTGACAAAGATAACCCACCTGAGCAGGTAATAGTTAAGTCTGTCTCTTCCCTATAAATTCACGTAAGACAGCCATTGGGTATGGATAACCCACGTGATCATGTCATACAGAAGTCAATATCCTGGGTAAGGATAACCCACCTTATCATGTTATAGGTAAGTCATCTCCATGGGTATGTGGAACCCATATGACCGTGTTATGGATGAGCGGATAATTTGTGAAAGATAATCCAAATGGACGCTGCATTCCGGATCCCTGTCCTTGGCCGTATACAGGATCATCATGATATAACAAATAAATTGTTGCTCGGATCTTTTAGATAAGCATTTTCATTAAAAAATTACCCAAAATTACAGAACGTACGACGCCCAGGTAGACGGTACAGATGTTACAGATGGGATAAGTGGTACTGGATAATACAGATGTGATAAATATTATGTAGATTGAATATGGCAGCGATAACGGCACAGACTTTACCTACGGGTGTAGTTGTTACAGGTGCACAGATAGAACAGAACAGATGTTACACCCAGTACAGATGCTAAAGAGGTTATTATTACAGATGCCCTTTGTGTATCCTTTGTCAGTGTAGCTGGGTTAGTATATCGTATTATACCATGACTCCCGCCCGCACCAACCCCTCCCCCATCGCCCCCGGGTGGTCGGGTATGGCTAGATGGGGACGATTGCTGAATAAACCAATAAAACGAATGCACAACTAACAATATAGTTCACACGATTACGGATTTTACTTTTGACTGTAAACACGTTCCGGTATTTCCATATCCAAAGGTAATTGAATTAGATATAGTTTCTTCCTGTAATTAAATGGCTAGTTAAAACAGTTCTGTACGAAACTACCTCTGCCCCGGAACAAGTACATCCTGGGAGACCCATCTGAGTGAGAATTAAAACTACTTTCTGAAAGTTACTGACATAAAGAGGTAAATTTTGATTGTCGAATCGAGAAACGAGTAAAGAATAGATATCTATAGTCTGATTCGCTGGTGTGCTAATATGTGCGTGCGTATGTGTGTGTATGTGCGTGATTGATGGTTCATGTTTTACGGCCATTTTTGTGCAATGGTAGGCTAAATGGGCCGAGCGACCTCCAACGATAATGAAGCGAAGTCGAAGATGAAACACCCGTCAGATATGCCCACGTCGAGATTCGAACACGGTGGTAGTGATCTCTCTCTCTCTCTCTCTCTCTCTCTCTCTGTGTCTACGTGTGTGTGTGTGTGCGTATGTATGTTCATGCGTACGTGCGTGCTACGGTCCTCTAACTCGTGTTATCGTCGGATTGGCACACTTCAGACACTAAATGTACTGTTACTATTTTACGACAACATTTTGTGTATATACAATATACAATATAGTTGACTGACCAAGACGAGTGACCTCCACGGGCCATCCATCCTGAGGCGAATAGAAAACTGAAACACCCTTCACACGTAGACAGGCCCGGATTTAAATCCAGGTACTAAAGGTTTGCGACCATCTACGCTATCAGCTAAACGATAAAAATCTCCCAGCACAAAAAAAACGACAATTTTTAGGTCATAAACGAGGACTGATTTTAAAACGATTATTTGCATATTTTCATCCTGCTCTGAAATATACAAAGCAGCAGTAAACGTGCAGATATGACTAATTCCTTCCATTTTATAGTTTCAATTTATTAAAAGTGTGAAATCGTTGAATACTAATGACTTTATAATATGCAGACATTTAAATTCCCTTACACGGAAATTCGAGTCTTGGCAGCAGTCAGGAGCCATATACAGCATCCGTATATATATTCGGCTCTGTCCGTTTCCACACGGCAATTTCCGACGAGCTGACTTGTGCATTGACGTCATCAACGCGCGCGCGCGCGCGCGCGTGTGTGTTTGTGTTGACATAGTCCTATACACGAATCTAAACATGGATGATGATGATGATTGATGTTTTACGGCCACTTTTGTGCACAAGGTAGGCTAAATGGGCCGAGCGACCTCCAAAGGTAATGAGACGAAGTGAAAGACGAAACAACCTTCAGATATGCCCACGCCGGGATTCGAACATGGGTGGTAGTGATCTGTGGTCCAGCACGCTACCGCTAGAGCATGGAGGCGCCCACAATCTAAACATGGAGGCTGATTTTTTGCGCAGTTATGTGTGCTATCAGTGTGTCAACACTGAGCATGCGTACATATTCTGATGTATAATTAATCAGCCAGATGGCAGTCTGTTTAGTAATCCGCGGAAACATAAATTTATTACGAAGTTCCTAGCAAAGAAAAAAAACCCAACAAACAACAACTAAATACAAAAACAACGAATTGGTGTATTAGTGTTTAAGAATTAGAGCGACAGATCTTGGCAGTAAAGGCAATTTCTATGAAAATGGCCCATGACTCGCTTTAGCAAAATAAAACATAAATATGTTTGTTAGACACACGCAAAGACCTCTCGCCATCCCGCGTTTCCTTGAACACAGATGCGCGCGCACAGCCAATACGCCATCGTTCCCATTCGCCTGGCGACAATTATTGTAACAAACTGATTTCACCCGAACTTCTGCAGCTCCCAAAGTGTGGGAAGTATTACGAATGAAAACATGCTGGCCAGTCGAAGAAAACCGTTCGAGGTTTGTTTTTTATCAGGCCATGCGCCGAGTTTCATGAAATATTGTCGGCCGATGGATGAAATTGAAAACGAACAAAAACTAGAATCAAAACGTCCAGTGTTTCGGTGCTTCGTTCAGCTTCAATGCCGGTACGGTAATGAGATTATCAGATGAAACATCCCAGAAACAAAGCTTAACGCGGATGACCTTACCATTGCGCTACTGAAGCGTCCTCAAAGTAAATGTAATTAACGAAGTAACAAGTACATTTGCTTTGTACAATTTTACTACCGTTATCAGCAAAAATAGTTAGCCGGAATCCTATTTGGTTGATAAAAAATACCCGGAAGAGCAACTTTAACAACGGAAGCCATTTTCTTTGGTATTTATCAGCCTTGTGCCTATGTTATACCTGTAATAGGTTTGATTACCTTTATCTACACTATAGGAGCTGAAACCATATTTATGTACCCTGTGAACAATCGTATCAACACATATATTCCTTGATATATATATATATATATATATATATATAAGCAACATGTACTCATATATACATCTTTATATTCTATATACATAGTTTACATACCCATACATACATACAAACACCCTTATAAAGACAGTACTCTGACATATGAGTCACACATTCAAGACAGACACACACTTTTAAACATCCCGTCCACATATATAGACTAACACACACACACACACACATACACGCACACACAAATTTGTGAACATCGTGACGTCACAAATATACCCTCATACAACATGTATTTATACTCAATATACAGTCATTCTTATGATCTCTGACGTGGGCCATCATGCAACATAATTGACACACGACGCGCACACACACACACACATACACACACCACATCCCTAGCTCACATACACTGTTAAACGCAATACGTAGACATACAGACGCTAACCATCCATCAACGGATGTACTATTTACCATCAATAAATAGACCTTCATTTAACTAAATGCCGTAAACATTAAACATCCGTCATTAAACCCGCTACCTTGCGTCAGACTGCACGCGACATCGCGCTCGTACACACACACGCGCGCGCGCGCGCGCACGCATGCACGCACACATTCACACCTCGAGTGACACCGAAAAAGACGCATACACACCGCACCCGGATCCACACGAGCCCATGCCTCGTTCAATACACACCTGGTTTAATTCTGTACACACCTGGACGCGCGACAGACTCGTACTCATACACGCGAAGTAATCACTTCGTTCGGCCGACGTGATACAGTTTAATGTTCTCAGACAGTGATGACGAGGTATATAAATAGTCGAACACAGACAGATATATTGTACTCAAAGTGCTCGGGGAACAAACGATTAGAAATTGATCCGATTCTGTTGGAAAATATCACTCCCAAATTGCACAGACGCGCACACACCCACCCACCCACACACACACACACACACACACTAACACGGGCATAACCTGTACATATTTAGGCCAAATATGGATTTTTTTCAATAACAGTTGAGTTGTGTATGTTTGAGTGAAGTGAGATATATAATAACGTTATATATCCAATAATAATAATAGATGATTTCTTCTCAAAGCCCACGACAACCGGGTACGTCTCCAGTACATATGTACATCGGGAGGTGTGTGTGTGTGTGTGTATGTGTGTGTGTGTGTGTGTGTGTGTGGGGGGGGGGGGGGAATAGGAACGGCCAAAAGTATATAAGAAATATAAGTGGGATAATGGGTGGAGATTTTAACGTACTTTTCCTTAAAGTTGCCTTGACCGTGAGTTGCGGTTCATTAAGAAATGGGGGGGGGGGAATTCTATACCAAGCTTCATTCATAATTTACAATAAGACCGAATATCCTTAACTACATTAACGCCACCCGAAGCGAAGATACGACTAGAATGGGATAACGAAGGGGAAGCGCTCCCTGCCTCACTCACCTCACCTCGTAGTGCCTACGCAGACCTACGGGTCGCGGAGTTCGAAGCCATCCGATCATCTGATTGTCCAAAGCTAAATGTTTATAAAACAAGCCACAGGTAAACAGGCGAAGCTATTATCATGTAACTAAGCTCACAGTGATAAACTGTTACAACGGGACTGCAAAATTATGCAAATTATTTTATAATTATACAATCATTTGCGATTTCGCTCACTTCGTGTGACTGAGAGTACAACACTAATAGACAATGAGAAATGTTGACCGGAACTTGGCAGATAATGAATTGAATACGGCTTACGGCCGACGCTATATGTGGACGGTTGAAGTCACCTTCTCTAGTTCCTTGGTCTCTCACAACGCGGCGCCACTCTAGCGGTGAATAGACACAAATAAGGGCTAACGGTTTTGCCGTTTGATTGGTGGCTGTTATTAAAATCCTTCCCTCCCCCCCCCCCCCATTTAGTCTAAGTGCACAATTCTAAAACAAATTCTCATCAAGGAGAGTATCGCATGATTGTATCAGCGGAAGTGGAAAATTCTGCATCAGGATATAGCATAGGATGTGGCGGAAGAGGAAAGCTTTCCTTTTCTACTAATATTTACCCCTTCACCGTCTACTCTCTGTCAGAGCGCGGTGCACGCCCTGAACCAGCGAACCCAAGACCGGAAGTTAATCTGTCTTCCTCCAAAATGGCGACCACGTCATCGGATCGCTCTACAGTGATGTCAAACCGACGTTTTAATTGTCCGGTTCACGTGCGACTACGTTTTGAACCGCTAGCTGGAGCCGGAAGTAAAATAAACCGCAGCTTCAGATACGGAATCATGGCATTTAATCCTTACTTTAGCCAGGGCGCCTCCGTAGTCTAATTGGTTGCGCGTTGGATCACAGATCACTACCCCCTGAGTTCGAGTCTCGGCGCGGGTATATCTGAAGGGTATTTCATCTTTGACTTCGCTTTATTACCTGAAAATGTCCCTCGGCCCATTTAGCCTACCATGTGAACAAAAGTGGCCGTAAAACATCAATCATCATCATCATCATCCTTACTGTAGCTATTAGCTGTCATTTACCGTACACCACATGCCGTAACCGGATATATGAATCTCTGGATCAAAGGAGTATCTGACGATATCGGAAGGATCTTCTACTAATAGGGACTTATCGAAATTCCCATTTAAAAATTTTGTTTATAATAATAATAATAATAATAATAATAATAATAATAATAACAGCAACAACAACAACAACAACAATAAAGTTGATCCAATAAAGTGCCCTAACTAGCAGGAGCCATTCAAAGGCCTCTCTGTACCATTCAGTTGTTAGTCGGCAAATCTGATATTATACGTCTAATGATTGACATCAAACACAACTGATCTAAGTATCATCGTAAGTTGTCTCTTCTTCTTCCAGAAGTAAATGTCATCAAACGGCCTATTTCTCGCCGAGTTTACAGAATCATCGTAACCTAATTCTGTCAGACACTGATCTAAAACTGACTGGATTTAGTTATGTGATGGCCGAATGGGCTAAGGAATACAATAAGACGTTGTTGTTGTTGTTGTTGCTATTGTTGCTGTTATTATTGTCTTAAGGCTATATTTGTGCACACGGTAGCCTAACCGGACTAAACAGCATGCAGAGGTAATGGGGCGAAGTGAGAGATGAAACACTCTTCAGACATAGCTCGGCCACTATTGGTGAATGGATCGAGTATGTTTAAGCCGAGTGAGTTAGTGGAGTACAGACGAAATAAAAAGAATTGCATTATTATTATTATTATTATTAGTTTTATTATTATTAGTATTATTATTATTAGTTTTATTATTATTATTATTATTATTATTATTATCATCATCATCATCATCATCATCATCATGTATATTTCATAAAGAATAACAATAGAGGTTTCAGACATTGAACCTGGAAACCTTGTTTTTCTAGTCGATCGCCAATTTTGCTCTTTTTTGTATATAATTTTCCGTCTAATATTGTTTCGTTATCTCCAAGAATATATGTTCTTCCACGTAACAATGTCAGAATGTGGTTCTAAGAAAGGCGCCATCTTTTTTATTATTCCGATGAAAGTGAATCAGAGAAGGAGACCGGATGTTTATCAGAAGATAGAAGTCAATCATCTTCACAAAACATATCATCCTCCATTTCGTTGTAAGCGGTTATTGTTGTTGGTGTATTTGTTGTTGGTTTTGCTGTTTTGTTGTTAATGTGGTTTTCGTTGTTCGTCTTATTCTTGTTGCGTTGTTGTTATTGTTGCTTTTTGCATCGATTCTTCGTAATAATCGACCCATCGAATGGCGTCATTATCAACAAGTGATTGCCAAAATTAAACGTGCAATAATAATAATGATAATAATAATAATAATATTTTACAGCATATTTCACATTAACAATTTTCTAATAGAGTTCCCGGAATATGCTGTGGACATTAGACATCAGACAAATAAATAAACCAACGGACGGACGGCCGAACTGACGGACATTAAGGAAAGTAACCAAGTAACAGGAGGAATTTTTTTACATCTCTAAAAATAACACGATATATCTATACACTAAAGTAGACCCTCAGACCTCCCCCTCACTCCTACAACTTTCCGACAACGAAATGTTGACTAGCAGAGAAGTCCTTGACCTGACAAATGACGTCATCATCTCCCCCCCACCACCACCACACACATACACACACGCGCGCGCGAGCGAACTCGGTGTAAATATAATAACAACGGAAGCCAGAACGTGACTAATAGTTTGTTTTGACTTATCTAAGGACATGGCTGAAAGTTAAAAACACTTCTGATCTACACCCCTATTGTACTGATTGTAGCCAGGTCGATAACAAATAACATCGAACTGTAAATAGCAACTCGGCCATATTGATACGGTCTTGTGATGACGTCATTGGCATATCACCACCGGCAGTCACGCTCCAATCATTTCATGATCAGTCGGTATAAACTGTGATGGTAGCATTGATCTGGAGGATGGGGGGGGGGATCCTGTTGCGAGGGGGCACTCTTTATCTTTTCATCTATAATTAGTCTTCTCCTCCAACTGATCAAAAACTTTGGGAAGTATATTTTTCAGAATAATTTTAAAATTAGTGAAAAAACTAGAAAAAAACGACCCACATAGCCCTACAGCGAGAGAAAAAATTATCTGATATATTTGTTTATAATAAATAAATCTACTCTAGAGTCAAGAGGAATTCTGCATCCGCTGCCGATCCAGAGATATGCATCAATTGCCGACTTAGCGTGTGCATAACGGGTATTTATCAACAGATCGCTGACGTTTTGTTCGTTCCCAATTCGCTTATTTTGCGCGCCAAATCGCGTAACCAAGGTAAGCAAAAGCGCAGCACAAACAACACGGATACGAGTACGGGTGTTTATTTATTTGTTTATTTATGAGTATATAGTCTCAAATTGGGCACCAATTTTCTAGCGGTTTAAAAAATTCTGGTCGGCGAGAAGAGTTTTATTTAATTCTATATTCAAATGATATATGCCGCATCTTTGCCGTCTGTTTAAAGGTAGTAAACTCTGTATTTTGGCAGCCATCTAATAAACTGAACTTGGGCTTTTGGTACCTTAACGGATATTGGGGTAGTTAAGGCTATTTATCGGATTAACAGTGAATCCTTTAATTTAGGTTAATTTAGATTTTCAACAATCTTATATTAGAATTTTGTGGATAGAGCACTGGGTTGCAGACCTCCAGGCCGGAGGTGGAAATCGATTTATATTTGTGTGTGAGGGATGTCTTCCTAGAGAGTAGGTCTTTGTGCACGTGTTTCAGATGAGGCTATAGTCAATGCTAACAAAGCACCGATACACATACTGTAAAATAATTTTTGTTTAATTTTTAATTTTCTACATTATATTTCAATGCTTATATTTTTTCATCCCCATTCAATGTCACAAGAAAGACAAAAACAGTTATCGTGTATAATTTTCTCACAAAATTATATATATATATATATATATATATATATATATATATATATATATATATATATATATATATATAAGGGTGCCTGGATGGTCTAATTAGTAGCTTGGTTGGCTACAGAACTCGAGCATCGGGTTTCAACCCGCTGGCCCGACTATGTCTGAGGGCCATTTCATCTTCCAGTTCGCCGCCTTAGCTGTGGAGGCTTACCGTGGCCACAAAGGTTGCATTAAGAGAGCAGAATTAAAATTTAGATTTCCGTTAATAAGTTAGCATACAGGAAATTATTCTAGATTAGATGGTTTTAAGTGGATCTTCTTGTAATTATTTAATTTAAATAATATTCCTGAATAGCTTAGATATCAGAGATAGCCAGCATGCTTCAGAGCAAACAGATACGCATTTGTAGTCAAATGCTTTCATATGATCTTTGATGAGACTAAATCTATTAAACATATATCAGGTTCCACGTGAACACCTTATCTAAGAACTTATGACGCGATGACAGCGGCGCGAAGGGAATGATCTGAGAGCAATCTGGCAGTCACCAGGTGTAGTTGTACCAAAATCATCAACTCAGTGCAACGAATTGTACCTGTGATCGAGAAACATTTCGTGGATCACAAATAAATTTAAAAATCAAACAAGACGAAAGTAAATATACATTTGTGTACTTTGTGATTGATAAAATGTCTCTTGATGGCGGAGACGAATGACACATGTAGTGTATCAGGAATGTAGGCCAACGACACGTAGATTACAGGATTTGTTTACAGTCACAACCTTTCTGTAATTTTCTAGTCAGCGAACAACTGTTATCACGACTCTACAGGTTTGACTTTGAATACTGATTGATATACGACGACTAAAGAATTATATGATATTTGTTTCGCTAATTAACAAGTCAAATTGGCCTGAAAGTGGTTTGGTCAGTTTTCACAGGCAAATCTGAATTGAGATTTCAGAAGTGAAAATTCCCGGGTTTCTCGAATTTATGCGTAAAGT
Source organism: Paralvinella palmiformis (assembly GCA_025642065.1). Taxonomy (NCBI): domain Eukaryota; kingdom Metazoa; phylum Annelida; class Polychaeta; order Terebellida; family Alvinellidae; genus Paralvinella; species Paralvinella palmiformis. Next base: position 1,005,978 of record JAODUP010000019.1, read on the forward strand.
AAATGAACGAAACAGTTTCGTTACAGAACATCACTGGCAGCTTATAAATATTCCGGTATAGACAAGTTAGGTAGAGGGGACTTTATTAATTTATTATAAAGAGCAGATTCCAAAATTTTACACACACACACACACACACACATATATATATATATATATATATATATATATATATATATATATATATTTATTAAAATACCCTCACTAACAGAAGCTATTCAATGGTATTTGATAGTAATATTGCATACACTGTACATCAACATGGTTAAATAAATAATAAATATAAGTTCACAACATCTTACATTTAATAATGAACCAAATATTGGCCGTGTAGGGTCGGTGAAAATATGATACCACAATGTAAATATTGGAACTATAAGACATACAATACAATCTGCGTATTCTAGAGAATGTAAGATAATATTAAAATTTAGGAAAGACCTCAAATATTCAATTACTAATCATTTTTCATAATAAAATCCAACATCCAGGCGTTAATTAATCACCTACAACCACTGATTGGTGAAGTTGTTGCTGACTGATTGGTTGATGAGTGAGTGAGTGAGTGAGTGAGTGAGTGAGTGAGTGAGTGAGTGAGTGAGTGAGTGAGTGAGGAGTGAGTGAGTGAGTGAGTGAGTGAGTGAGTGAGTGAGTGAGTGAGTGAGTGAGTGAGTGAGTGAGTGAGTGAGTGAGTGAGTGAGTGAGTGAGTGGTGAGTGAGTGAGTGAGTGAGTGTTGTTTGCCAGGGAGCTGATCACTCCGGGGATACTTGGCGATGCTACTCCAGTTTTGGAGATTTGTAGTACTGCGCGCAACCCCCGCCGTCCTCGGAGAGTTGAACCCGTGACTGTTTGATCAATGAAGAGAACGTTACTCGCTGTGCCGGTAGAGCAACTATTGTTCGGTGATTATATATAATAATATCTCATCTTTGTACGCTTCAAAGACGCAAAAATCTTGCCAAGAAATTGCCCATAACCGTTTAAATCAAACAAAAAATACCAACTCCAAGATGTGTGATATCCTGTCTCTAGCACAAAAAGTCGGCGAAATCAAGCAACGCAGGCTTCAAACGTATTTAGTTATTCCTCACTAAATGTATCTAAAATCGCGTGCATCCCCACGCGCGCGCGCGCAGACACAGTCATATACACGCATATACACCAAAAATTAGCCACATTTACCGCTAATAATCGAAAAACTAATGCAAAATGAAAACAAACTTTACCTCAGGGCCGTCTAGCGAATCGTCATTCAGCCACACAACCACCACAGCCGACAAGTATGTCCAGAATGGACGGCTAGAACGATTCTTTTGCCTCTGGATGCCAACGGCAAAAAGGCAATCCAGATTCGAGGATTTCAAACAAATCTCGACGTATTGATATTTGTTATCGATGGAACTGCGTCGCAGGCGTCAATCATATCGATGTGGGACGTAGAACCACCCGAAAATAATAAAACCGACAACACTCTACATTTATCGCTTATCTTATATAAAAACTGGCCACAAAATGATGGATTAAAGCTGTTCAGGTTGCCCCCGTGTTGTTCTATCGCCACCCATGTTTACCTGTCGCCACCCAAGTTCGTCCTGTCACCACCCATCTTGTCCTGTCGCCAATCACATCTACCAATATTTTCCTGCTGTAACCGATCCTGTCGAGATTTCAGTTATCATGCTGTCACCAATGTTTTTTTCCTAGTCAACAATGTTGTCCCCTCGCCAACTATTTTGTCCATGCCATCATTCACAATGTCCTGGCAACACCCATGCATACATATCGCAATATGTGTGGTCCTGGCACCACCCACTTTGTCCCGCTGCCATCCGATTTATCCTACTAAATCTCACCTATATTTTGGCCCGATGTCTTCCGGGTGTCTTACCGCCACCCGTATTGTCCTGCCAACCGTATTTCGCCACCGACGTTGTCCTATCTTCTCATCCGGGTTGTCCCACCGTTCCGACCCGTGATCATAAACACATTTGGGGTGTTTCCGATAATCTGTGTTATCCGTGTTTAGATCAAGGACCAACTAGTCACCACCTTATCTGTTATTTTTTTTCCAGTTTGTTCTCCCACAGTTCTCCATTAAAAGGGCGTATTGGGCTGATTACAATCGGAGAACAAAGTGAACTCGGTGACCCTTGACATGTTTTATTTTGGCCTTTTACTTTTGCGCCGGGTTCGGTGGTAGAGCGGTGCTCGGTGTTAATTATTTATCGCCCTATATGGCTGTAATTCGTCGCCGAATGCTCTAAGCACTTCGACGAACATTTCCTTCTCGTCGTAGCATATATATGGTTTTGGTTTGGTTTTGTTGTTCGGGGAGAATCCCCAGGCTGTCGCTTAATCAGCACAGCCTCTATGTTGGAGTGGTTGAGAAACCTCCTCCCCCACCACTCACAGGGGAGCAGTACGGAAAGATGGAGCCGAAATACCCTGAGGGTGGTCACTGCCAGAGTGTTTTACGTCCTCAGGGGTTTTTTAACGTCCCCCTTTATTTTAAATAATTCAGTGGAGACGGCAGCGCCATTTAACGTGGTCAGCCACCCACGATGTAGTGAGCCGAGAGATTAATCCCTGGAAAAGTTTCGACCTCTTACGGGGTTCGAACCTGCGACCGTTGGCACCAGGTGCCGACTGCTTAACCGCTAGGCCACCGGAGCTCACTAGCATATATATATATATATATATATATATATATATATATTTAATGTTCGACTTCGGGTGTTTAGTTCTTAAATGACAACAAATCCAATCCCTGCATGCGTTCGTCGGGAGCTGAACCGCTTTTCGGGATCTAAGCTGTAATGGGTTTTTTGTTCGCCTGTTATCACTCACTCACCTAAACCAGCCGCATATTTATCGTTGGCGGAGATCACGTGGTCTGGAAGGGGGGGGGGGAAGGAAGTGGGTTTTGTAAACTGTTATTAGAGCTACGGCAAGATTTGAATCCGAGATGCGATGTGATCGTTCCGTGCGGCTAGCACGTTACCCGACTGTTGTGCCGCGGCGGCGTGTTGGAGATTTCGTGTCTGATAAACACATCCTGAGTAACACGACGACAACACGAAACGTACCCCAATAACAAAAACAACAACAGTAACAACAGCAACAACAACAACATCAGTGCCACCATCAACAGCAACGATATCAACGTCAGTAAAAGCGGCAATGTGTTCGTCAAAAACTTCGACGATAACGATAACAACAACAACAACAATAAATACGACAACGACAACAATAACCACATCAACACCAATAACAACATTAATAACAGCAACAACAATAAACAACAACTTTATTATTAGTTGTTTACCGCCGAAGAAATTCCTCCAGTTTAGGACGGAAATTAGTTAAAAAGAATTATCCGGATCACCCCCCCCCCCCATTTCAAATCGGACCGGAGGACAAAAGAAAGCAAATTGTTTACCAACAACAAACCATTCATCAAACAGTTCAAATATAGCACACGCCATATATAAACACTTATTTACGGTAAGAGCTCGTCTTGTGGGGGTAAGACCGGGGAACAGATCGGGACGATGGCCGTTCACGTGACAGATCACGTGTTTCGTCCTTCGGCTCACCTGGCAGGCGGTTCCTGCGCCGCCGTCGGCCGTTATTCGGTTGTCATGACGACGAAATAAATTCCAATCAAGGGAATCTATTCGGTCACTTCCGGTCGGCCATTAATCAACCCGTCTTTGATGGATATTGGCTTCGGTTCTGGCGCAAACGTCGCGATCGCCGATCCGATGACGTATAGCCTGTTATGGATCACGTGACTGGGCGTCGGTGGTGTCGGCGACAAAAAAGGAAGATTGCAATTGTTTTTCGGCCGGAAAACAATGAACCAATGAACGATCTTATTGGATTACTAACTATTACACTCTCCTATGACCTTCTTCCATTTCCTCCTGCTCTTTCTGTCGTTCTCTAATATATATATAGTACAATACTGATCATATGACAATGGCTTTTCCCACATCCCAAATGCGAGCCAAAAGATTGTTTTGTTATTACAATCAGCGTGCCTAATCTGGCTTCATTGTCTTTGAATTGTGTTAAAGTTGTGCTAGAGTTTGTGCGACTTTAAGCGATCCCGACGTCACCTTTGACTAATTGTAATTGTGGAAAACAGCAAATTATTGGATAAATGTGTATAAATACGGCTAAAACGTGTATAATATTAACATTCATAATCGTTCAACGCATACAGTATCGTTTTAGGCACCTCTGGGTTACTAATAATTCGTGTATCATTTCCTTATATGATATTAGTAATTAGCATATTCTATGATAACATGTCATTGTATAAGTCCATTATATAATTCATTGTACACACCTTCGTCATTTTATTTATGTCGATTCAATAGCATTTAGTCGCTAGTATTGTCTGTTTTTGCCATGTCCACTATAAATAAACTTATCTTATCTTATCTTATATATGTGTGTTTATAATGAAAATAAGGCGAAATGTAGGCGGAAAATATTATCGTTGAAAGAAAAAGTTGAACTTATTAAACTAAAACAGTTAATCGTCAGTCATAGTTGATGTGATTTGGCTGAAACGTCTGGCATTGCCCTCTCACCCCCCCCCTCCCCCTTTCCGTGTGCGTGTATGCGTGCATGCGTGCGTGCGTGCGTCGCCCCCTCTCCCCCACTCACACTCTCTCATTAAGTGGTGTTATCAGACGATATAGTTTTATTGTCTGTTATTAAAACACTATTACCGTCTATGATCATCATTTTGTTACACATTCGTTGATTAAAGTTTCGACTTCGTTGTTTGTTTTTTTTTTCTTTTTCATTTACAGTTTGTGTGACAATTCCTCGACCTGTGAAATACCTATCTGATTAAGCTTAATCAGGGACGGTTCAGTCCGTTATTATCGACCCGGGGAGAGCCAGATGTGATCGACGGACAACCAGCCAATAACAGATGTTATTGTGGCGTCTGGCGTCATGAATAAATTTAGAAACACAATTCCCAGTTTAGCCAATCGGCGTCCATATATTTACACTGTAAAAAAACTTGTGTCACAAGTTTTTACACATATACATTTCGGGCTTTGATCCACCGGGGCTATGTCAGCCATTGTCAGGAGAGTGGTTCATCCGTCACTTCGGCTCATTTAGCCTACCTTCGGCACAAAAGTGGCCACAAAACGTTTACATTTAGCTCCAAGTACTGATTACAGGATGTTTCATCGGTATTTGAATAATGCATGGCTGTGATGGATATTTTGAGATAGAGAGAGAGAGAGAGAGAGAGAGAGAGAGAGAGAGAGAGAGAGAGAGAGAGAGAGAGAGAGAGAGAGAGAGAGAGAGAGAGAGAGAGAGAGAGAGAGAGAGAGAGAGAGAGAGAGAGACTCATATCAGACAGTTATTGAAGAGGTCCTCAAATGTTTTCTATCTAGTCCACCCAACCACGCCCACGTGGCGAAATGACCCGCGAAAGAGTGTCTGATTGTTTTGATGAGCTCTATTACAAATATGAATAATAAATTATTATCCCTGAATGTTTTTTTCTAAGATCCACGAAAGCTGCACTTCTTAAACCATTAATAATTTAAAAAAACTAGTTTTGACTGTAATGTCTAAAGAATATATCCTGATGTCAACTCATCAAGGTAAACTCGTATTAATTGTTCCTACCGATCTGTCTTTTACATTACACACACACACACACACACACACACACACACACACACACACACACACACACACACACACACACACACACACACACACACACACACACACACACAACACACAACACACAGATACACACACCACACACACACACACACACAGTCCAAACCCCGACCTTGTTATGTTTGAAAGATGCTTCATCTTTCGCTTCGCCTTATACGGATGTCGTTCGAGCACCCTTTTAGCCTAAAACGAGCAGAAAAGTGGCCATAAAACAGCGAAATAGTTTACATCGGATCTAACCTCACCAACCTTTTAACGAAGCATTAGAGGAGATCGTGGCTGGCTTTCGAAGTAGAAACTCGGGAGCAGTTTTATTTCATTTCGAACATAGCCACTGACGGCGTCTAGTTCGAAGCCCATCCAGCGTCTGGTTGCCATAACCGCGGCCTCCTTCTCAACGGTTTCCCCCCTTGACACCAATTATCGTTCAGTAAGTATTTGTTCTGTTTATACAGAGCCCAGATCTCAGCTGTAGGCAGCCTCGCACCCGGGTCCCGTAAGATACAAGTTTATCATCGCAGACCATCTGCTAGCAATTATCGGTTTCTTGCGGCGTTTAGAATAACCGATACAAGTGAGAAATTACGGCGAACGGTCGAAATTAAGAGAAAATGACCTCTACAACTAGTTTAATGCAATACAGTACTCACCCATCTCTGCAAACACGTGGGCACGTATATATATATATATATATATATATATATATATATATATATATATGTGTGTGTGTGGGGGGGGTGCGTGCGTGCATGCGTCTGTGAGCGCATGCGCGCGTGTGTGTCCGTGCTATTGGTCATAACATCTATACCAATATTATGCCGATAAAACGACAATACTGCTCTCATTGCCAAAAGATCACCCGAAACAGCTTTTGTTTGTGACGTCACCATAACGTATAGCGGTTCCTACTCTGTTACAACAATCTTAAAGGTATGACAACAATAAAGTAATGGCTTCTGGCTTAATCAGGAAGGCCACCATTTAGCTTGTCAGCAACAAAATTCAATAGATGTAGGTTTTGTGGTCTATTATGTGATACGAGTAAAGGAAAGCCCATATCACCGTCCTTAGTCGGAGTGGGGAGGGTTAGAACCAACAGCATAGTTGATGGTTGACTGTACTGCGGAATCGAATAACAGAATTGGCTGTGTGGCGGGGGGTGTTTCATTCATCACTTTAAAAAGGCTTCGGTTTAATCATCTGTTTTCTCTTAAACAGTAACCGTGCTCGGCCATGTCACCAACGACGAGATCAAACTAAGTGATAATTAAAGGACCAACTGTTTGTATTGAAATAGAATCAACCTTCTAAACGAAATAATCACCAATTCGTGGTCTTAATGGTCTACCCTTTCCATTCAAACAAGGGCGTCCGATCTAAGGTAGATTTGACCCTTGATAAAAGATGTTTTCGGGAAATTGGACAGGCCACGTTTTAGTATAAAAGTTAGGACCTTTATAAGTAGAATTGTATCTGAACCTTAGGAAGACCGTTATCAGCTGTCATATTAGGGTATATTTGATTATATTAGATAAGATAAACTGTTATACTTGGGTGTACCAAGCTCTATGCCGTGTTCTCTCAGCTGTTATGCTAAACATGGTTATCTGTTAAATCGGATGACGTCAACTGTTGTATTACAGGACGTGATATCGCCGGATTTATTGCGTAATAGCAAGTCTTATACAGCACAATGCCAGCTGCTATACTGATATGATATACAGGTTACATATTGCGCAATATCAGTTCTTATACCATGCAATATCAGCTTACATAGTTCCTGATATAAGTAGTTGTACGGTTGATAGGCTTCACCCCCCCCCCATGGATATAAATTGGAATATCAAGGGCTGATACAAGTGTAACGTCAACAATAAAGAGTGATATCGGTGGTTGATATACCCTCTCTCTCTCTCTCTCTCTCTCTCTCTCTCTCTCTAATATATAATAATATAATATAATCACCCCCCCCTCTCTAGGACGCCTCAGGGGTCTAGCGGTAGGGCGTTGGATCACAGATCACTACCACCTGAGTTGGAATCTCAGCGTGGGCATATCTGAAGGTTGTTTCATCTAGCCTACCATGTGCAAAAAAGTGTTCGTAAAACATCTCTCTCTCTCTCTCTCTCTCTCTCTCTCTCTCTCTCTCTCTTACAAAAACACACATACACATGCACGCACGCACGCACACACACACACAATAACATGTCTTATCAATTGTTATATCACAACCTGAACTCTCACTAATGAGACTATGAGATAACAATTGAAGATAGGCAGAATACAGATTAATTGGTGCGGTTCGCATTAACACCTCTTAACACCCCATAACACCTCATAACACTGCATAACCCTGGTCTTAATGAGTCCAAAACGAGGCTACATACCTAGCAACGTCTCAGCACCACCACCAAACTCCCTTCCCCCCGCCCTCAGAAGAGGTCACGTGACCCTCATCACATCAACCACGAATTATCATCGTAGTAGATTAAGCGAGTGCCTCTCAAGACTAGATGAGACGGGTTCGGTGCCGACAACAAGTTGCAAACGCTCAGATCTGCTTGTTCGCCTCCGAGTGTTAGGGAGGTCAGAGATAGCGAGCGCCATCTGTTGCCATGGCGGGCCGATCACGTGACTCGAGATCGTCGTTTCCGCTTTCATCTCCACATGTAAACTGACAAACTTCGACACGTGACCCGACTCGGCGATAGTGGAGCCGATCCGGTTCCGGCGATAGCAAGTCTTTCTTGTCGGTTTTTGACGTTCCTATCCCGTGTAAGGCGAACCGAGCCGTTACTCGGCCATTACGGAAGTACAGTAAACCCCCGGTTTCACATGGTGCTGGCCAGCGCGGATAAGCGCGTCTTTACGTGTTCGCTTAACCGCGTTATCTTCTTTTCGGTTTATCGGATTTGGACGGTGCTTTGTTTGGCGAGAACACCAAGAGAACGTTCTGGTGGCCGCTTACCGGCCGACGGTCGGATATGGAATCGTCGTCTTCATTCGATTCCGCGAGCTACCGTTGGTCGAATGCCACGTGATGAAAGACGCGGCGAGCCCCACCTGGTGTTAGCCGATTTAGCTCGTTTGTTGCCGTAGCTGTCGCACGTGTCCATTATAACCGGTTTACTAATCGCGTGAAAGTGGTGGCAATTTAGCTCAGCTATGTTGTCAAGCGCGTATGTGTGCGTGCGTGTGTGTGTGTGCGTCTGTGCGCATGTGTGTGTTAAAAGGTCACGACATTGACACCGGTTCCGTCAACACTGTCGCAACCTGCCAGGGCGACACGACAGAAATATGGCCAACCGCCACTTCCGGCCTGAGATGCAGGCCTTGCCAGTAACCCGACGTCACGTCTAATCACAGCGACGTCACGACGGCGAGTTTACGTCGTTTGTTATTAGCCACGTGCTGGCTAGGTGTGCGTTCGCTGACGGGTTCCGGTAAGCAGTAAGGGGGGGGGGGGTTATATCCAGCGTTTGCATTTCTTTTACAAGGGAATGTACACGCCGCTCACGTCAGCTGTGTTTATATCGTCGTGTAAACATCGCTGACGTCAGCAGATTTAGTCTACCTATTGCAACTTGGCGAAGCGTTCATAAAAGTTTACTCCGAAATTTTATGGATATTTTTGTCGACATAAACCTCCCACATCAAGGATGGATGTATTTAGTGAGGTAATGGAGAAGGATGAGTGGAAGGTGTGGGATCTGCTTCCCGAGCGGGGTGGTGGTGGTGGTGGTGGTGTTGTTATTGTTAGGTTGGTGGAGGAGGGGGAGAGGCGCGTTTTGTTTCGGGAGTTCCATTCACAATCTGAAATTTATCAGCTGATTGGGCTCGGCTTACATTTCTGGTGTAAACGCTATCTCTAGTTTGACCTTCATTCCTGATATAGGATACGACTATCATGAAGATGATGATGATAATGATCATCATCATCAATAACATCATCGCCGCTACCATCACTACCACTACCACTTTTATCCTCATCATTATCAATAACAACATCATCATCATCACCATCATCATCATCATCATCATTATCATCATCATAACTGACATCATATTCCTCAGCTTAGGTAAAATCAACCGGTATTACAGTGGACAGACACGCGCGCGCGCGTTCGCTCGCTCGCACACACACACACACACACACACACACATGTATACACCCGTCTGATAACGAGGCGATTGATGTCAGAGACCCCGTCGAAACGAAAGGCCTCCAAATCGAATGCTAACAGTCCCAATTATCGCCACGTTTATGTTCGGACAATATAAACATAATTATAGCGATAATAGATTAGACGATGTCCGTGTGGTATCACGTGACATCGATACTTACGACCCGTCACCTGATATATCTGTTTGCTCATCATTATACAACCGCCAATAATCGGTTCATGTGTACCGATTGACCCTTCCCGAATAAACACCATTTCATTGTCACTGATAAAGAAGACATCATCCTGTTATCGAACAGAGAGGATGGAGACGTTATTATTATTTTCTATACGTTGATTTAATTTTTTATATTAATTTATTTATATTTATTTATTTGTTTATTTATTTAATTTTAGTTTAAATCTCATCTAATACACCCAGTTCAATTTATTAACATAGTCTTGTTTACCACTTATTGTAATATTAAGTCGTATTAATAATAATAATAATAGAAATAATAATAATTATTATTATTATTATTATTATTATTATTATCATTATTAAATGTATACGGTTTGTACCATTATTTTTAATCTGAGGCAAACGTGATCGATTTCTGTTGGGATTTTGTCGTTGCTCGTTTATTAAAATATGTTGATCAAAAAACGGCATTCAGGTTCATGTCGATGACAGTAAAGTCTCTCTTCCTTTGATACGGCAAGATTTGTTGGAGACGCAGTTAGTCGTCTGACCGTAACGTACCCGAGCGATTGATAGTCATAACGCCATCTTACTAGTCATAACGTACTATTGACTGTACCTATTTAAGTTTTTTTTTACATTTAGTGCGAGCATTCCGAAAAGCCAGCGAGTTGAGAGAGTGTTCTGTAAACCTGAAGGTGGCGGGTCGTGGTCCGAATCCGGACGATATTTACATCTGTCGGATAACTTCCTAGATAGTCCATTATGGAAATAAGTCTTATGCTATTTTTAGCATTTACTGTCAGTGTCAGACTTTTCTTTATCATTGGTACACATTATTTGTGATATTTACATTCTACTGTGACATCTATAATAATCGTTGAATGTGTATGATTCGAAATAAATAAAACCAATCAATCAATCAGCCAGCCAGCCCTCGGTCAAACATCCAAGGTGTGGTACAAGCTCAGAGACTAAACGAAGTACACTCGCTCATATTATCTGCACAAATAATTTCGGGCCCGAGTTAACACTTCCAAACAATTCACCTCACAACAAACCAATCAGAACAAACCAATCCAACAGATCAATCGACGAATAGCGGCCATATTTGATATTTTCGCGGCCAGCGAGTACCTTTCCGGCACATACTATTTACCATTCTTTGTACTCGGTAACCGATCAACATTAATAAGCCGTCAGCACATAATCAAACGATAATTGATCGATTGCCGATTGCAATTATAAATCCTCCCAATTCGGGTGGCGGATGAGGCGGTATCGGTTTTATTCGTTTATTTGTTTCGCAATCTTAGGACTTCGTCGGCGTAAAGCCAAACTTTAATGATGTTAGGCAGTACATCTCAACTAATCCGGCACTTGTTCTACCGTCAGTGAGTCGGTGCGAGGCCCGCAGCCGATGGTTGGCTGCCAACCGAGAATCCACTGTGTTTTTTTTTCATCGCTCTGGCACTGTACTCTCATGTTACACAATCCAGCAATAACTGCCGTAACACTTATATTAATCGTAACGCACGGAAATCAACCGGAATTGTGTGTTCTATGTCCAGTTTCCTCATTATGTTAGGCAATGTTTCTACTTGGCGATGCAAATATGCCAACATATTACCAACTTAGAACGTACAAAACGTGGATGAATTATTCAAGGTCGGATATCACCTGCCTGTTTCTTGTATCTCCTGGTGTCTGATATCACCTATCCGGCTCTAGCATCGGATATATGTCTCATATCACCTGTGTCTGGCTGGAGTACCACAGTGTACCATATCCCATATCTGGATGTAGTATCAATGGTTTCTGATATCACATGTCTGTCTGTCTGTCTATGTGCTTACCATAGTAATATTAGTATCAGTGTGATTAATGCCACCTGTCTGATTCTAGTGTAATTGGCATCAATTATTTCAATGGAAAATAGTCACACCTGTATTTCCCATTGCTATTATTATTGTTGTTGTTATTATTATTATTATTATTATTATTATTATTATTATTAGTGTTGTTGTTGTTGTTGTTACTAATCCCACTCTCTCGTTTGCAGAATGATTAAATTAATTTATTTTAGCGTCAAACAATTTATACACCACCTTTATAAATTAAATAAATGACAACCTTAGTAAAGAAGAACATGTAAACATTGATTACACCGAGAAATAAACATAGAGACGTCAATGGGATATTTTCTTGGTGATTTGCCATTTATTTAGATATACCGGTGTGTCGTCATTTACGATATTGTCATGGCAACCTGTCACGTGTACGGGTTAAGTCGGAGAACCCGCCATTCTCCGTAATCCGCCATTCTCTCGTCTGCCCGGACGTTGTCGGATTATCCATGTTTCACTTTATACACCAGTGCCCCGGGTGCGATAAGCAGCCATTAAACAGAAGCCGTCAGGAATCTCGAGAAAGCATCCATCAGAAACTATCAAAAGCCGACATTAAGCCAGATATTTAGAGCGATCAGAAGTGGACATAAAATTGCCAGAAACCAACAGAAGCGTTATTGAAACCATTAGAATCCACGATTGAAACACGTTGATACGTGGCGGCGAAAACGTGAACGCGCCTAAGCCGCCTTCCGGCCGAGACGAGCTTCCAGATTCGAAGGCTATTCGAGATGTTGTTGTTTATGTTTCGCACGAATGATCGATTAATAGGCGATGTTTTCGTACAATTAATTCTCGCTTAGATCGTTGGAACAATTGCGGAAATTCCTCAGCTCACAATGGACGGAAAACAAAGGTCAAACCAAGGACGGAGTGTTTGTGTTACGAAAGCTAAGTGTACCGGTTAATTATGGACCGCTCTGTCAGGTGAACGACTTCGGAAATGGGCTACGTCAGCACGCCCGCATTCGTTAATGGACATGTATGTATGGTTAGATGTATGATGATAAGCGTAGGTGAAAAGCGGTAATACATTCTTCATCCCACGATCCCGGATACAGACACATACACCCGACCAAAATTGGACAATTCCGTCGTTCATCGTTTTCCGGTCATGTGACAATTACCACGTTTGTCCCATGCCCCATCGATTGATGTGCTTTAACTTGAAAGCTTTTTACATTAAAAACCATGACCCACTGTGTGACCTCTTGGTTCAGATTTCCGTTATTTCCACGTGATCTTTATCCGTTGATCCAGAACGACGGGTTGGTGTCCGTAAGCCTCAGACGTAGAATTATCGGGATACGAAATGATCCGTCTAAGAGGTTGGCTGATGCTTGCTATCCATAATCGCCATCGCTCCTGATCTATGTTTACGCTGATTACCTTCGACAAAACCGGTCTTTACGACCACCTGTTTAATGTGGCTATATATCTTACAGGAGAACCATAAATGCTTTCCCCGAAGCGCATCCGCTGTAAGGACCAGAATCTACAATAGAAGACCTACTGTCTATAAAGATCTTTCCAGATAACCGCCAAAAGATGTGTACCAGCTGTTTCCAGCTGTTCGTTGTCAAAGATGTTATTATCAGACCGGTTAGAGAAGAACAGCTGTGTGCTGCTCTACAGTAATACCGATGGCTCGTGTTTGTTGACGTTGTCATGACAACATCAGTGTTTTATTTATTCAAAAAGTGTCATTTGATTTAACTCAATTTTACGTTCATAATTGTAATGGTCAGAATTTTTTATTTGGCGGTGGAGCATTGTGGAGCATTGTGGAGCATTGTGGAGCATTGTGGAGCAGCGTGGAGCAGCGTGGAGCAGCGAGGAATAGCATGGGGGTAGCGTGGAACAAATTCCGGGCAAATTCGTGGAGATTTAGATTTACGGCAATTTGGCTTTTGGACTGTGAACGTTCTATGTGGAGCTTTGTGGAGCTTCGACCCCCGGAACGCGACTATTGGATTTCGGCTCTGTTCAATAATCACACGATGCGATATCGACAGCTCGGCGTTCCGTCATATCCTACAGCATGATGCTGCACAGTACAGCAGAAATACAGCACAATAAGGTATTATGGTAGGAAAACGCGAAATTGACAATTTTCTGAATCTCGCCATTACGTCTCCATTTTATGTAACGTGATAACGTTACGTATGTCGGCCATCGACCAATCATCATCCCTATTCATCTCTCAGAGGGCTGGTTGCCATAACAACTAAGTATAATATCATTTCTCAAAATAATATCTAACCATAAAGAAAGCTTAGATGCCAATAGCGCTGTGGTGGTGACGATGATGATGTGATGATGATGATGGCGATGATGATTATGATGATAAATGATGGAAACAAACTCACACAAAGATGATGCATTAGTAATCGACATGTTTTCACGGCCCTAGTCAGATATCCCGGCGAAGCTAAACGCCTAAAAATCGGACGAAAACCCTGGTGCCGCCATGGAATCTGATCCGGATGAGAAATCTGCTAAATTAGCTTTTACCGATAAAGGTAACGTAAATAAATTTATGCAATAATCACGATACCACCGCCAGCCAGGATCCCTCATTTTCCACGGAACTCTTCCCGGCGTATCTCCGGTTAGCTAGTATCCACACCGACAATAATAACATTACAGGTAAACGATGGTACTCGTGTTACGAGAGCCGTCTTGTGTTCCCTATTCGGCTGAGAGACGGACTGCTGCAATTGCGTATTACGCAGTCTTTGCCGACGATGATTGAAGGCTCTCGCCATCAACCGGTAGAGATAACCCGTTCAGTTGTTGTTTGTTTTGGGGGGATTTCGGGGGGGGGTGTTGGAAGGGGGGTTTGGATGTTTTGTGATCCCGTCAGAGAACTGGTCTGATAATCACCTCAACTAGTTTTGTGAAAATATTGTCGGCCGACGAACGTGGCTTCGAAACGTGGAAACATCTGACGAAAACATCGCTGTGTAATGACAAGGTTTTTTGTTAGCCGCGACGCTGCTTTGCCTACGGCACCCCGAGTGACGTACCACTAGCGCCGGTATGAGTCGGTTTCGAACCCACAACGTGAACGTTTGCAACGCAATTCTCTAACCGCTGCATGCGATGACGGAAGACGTCTCAAAGTTCTCGCTTTAAGGTCATTTGATGTACACGTGGTCGGCCAAACGGGGCGACGGGACTTCAGAAAAGGTGATGATGCGAAATGAATGATGAAACACCCGTCTGGCTAGGCCATGTGCACGGCATCTGAACCCTGGTGCTAGAGGTATGTGGCCGTAAACGCTAACGGTTCAACCAATGGGACGAGTTCTGTAATGGCTGATGCTGGAGAACCATCGGAAGAAAGTGGTATAGAGAGGGCGGGTGGGGGAGGGGGTACGGGAAGATGGTTAGTGGGAAGCTGTGGAAGTGGGATGATGAGTGATGTACTGAGTAATGATTTGGGTCGGACTAAAACGGTACACACACACACACACTCTCTCTCTCTCTCTCTCTGTCTCTCTGTCTATTATATATTTACTTTATACAACCTGGTTCTTTATCTGTCTGTTTGCCGCTCTGCCTGCCTGTCTGTCTGTATCATTATATTTATCTATTTTTGT
Source organism: Paralvinella palmiformis (assembly GCA_025642065.1). NCBI lineage: Eukaryota > Metazoa > Annelida > Polychaeta > Terebellida > Alvinellidae > Paralvinella > Paralvinella palmiformis. The sequence goes on from JAODUP010000019.1 coordinate 1,021,586, forward strand.
GTCTGTGTGTTTCCGTGAATATTTTTATATCATTCACTATTCATCTATCATCTACATATTTACCTGTCCGTCTATCTAACCAATCCCTTTCCACCCCCCATATAACCTCATCAAATTCCATTTCGTATCTATAAATCGTTAATGTTACGGCTAACGCCTCCACTATATTCTATTTACCATAACGATTGGTGCCATTGTCACATGATCACTTTCTGAGGCGGGCCACATTGACTTACATCCTACCAATACAATTTACGACCGCTAAATCTGTTATATATCAACCATTGACCTAAAAGAAAACTAGACCGAGCACTCAGTGGTGTTTGATTGGGACACCATGGCCAAACAGCGCTGACTTCCGGTAGAGGAAAAGCAACGTTGAAGCGGCTGCGCTTCGAGTTTTGAACCTACGAATACGGACATTTATTGTAATTTGTGCATTATAATTTTGTGTGTGCAGACAATCTGTATTACTCCTCTCCTATTATATGCCATGAAATATGTAAATGTTTTAGTTTAGTTGAGATCAAACGCCAGAGACAGGCCGGGGTTTGTCGAACAGGCTAAATTTAATAATAGTTAAGCTTAATTTCCCGCAAAAAAAACCCAACGCTTTAACAGTTATTTTAAATGTGTTCCTTATACTTACCGATGAAAAGATACCCCGTTTGTATTATTTCCACGCCCACGGCTTATGGAACCATCGATACAAGAATAATTCACCACATTTATAAACATAATTTTCCAGTCTGCGTTCCTATTTCCACGACCGGAAGTTGGGACCTGTTTGCCATCAAATCGGCGGCCGTGTTCGGTCTAGTTTTCTTTTAGGTCAATGATATCAACTATCTCAGCGAATAGACTGATGACAATAGAAAACGCGACTCCATTCGTTTAAACCTGGTAGGATGCCTTGTTGCCTGACCTCGTAATTTTCACTTGATAACTAAATTTTATTCTCAAGTATCCCTTAATATGTAAGCGGAACCATTTAAAAGCGCTGTGCGGTAAGACAACCCACTATACGTTACCTTAAAAACTTAGAAATGGTGAAGGGTGGGTACTATTTACAACAACAACAGCAATAATAACAACAACAACAACAAAATCCACCAATATGAAACTGAAGCAGGTAGTATGCCAGCAGATGAAAATCACGATAATGGAATAAAGTAATTATAATATGTTAAGATTCTTCACAATATTTACATGTCAAAAAAGAGAAAATCTAAATATGATAAATAAACCTCGACTCAGAAAACTCTTAACTCGACATTAATATTTTGATTTGCCTTGTCGGAGAAAATCAAATGTATAAATGTATTCATCCACCAAACAAACCATGTATATATATATATATATATATATATAGTAAACGTTGGTTATAACGAAATTCAATGGAAATTGGAAATAATTTTTTTATAATGGTATTTAGAATTTAAATGTTAAGCGTTCAATATCAGCAACCGACATATGGGCGATAATTGATGAAAATTAAAACAATAGATTAATAGACATAGATGTAATACATTCGGGTTCTCTGATTGGAAACAATAACACAATAATTGATTTTTCTAAAACCGTGACAATCTTCCGTTTTAGGGAAGAGAATTTGCGACTTTGTGTCTGCATCCAATCCGAGAATAGTGAAGATGTAATCCGTGTCCGTTGTTGCTACAATACGGGGTGGGATGTTATCTGGCTCATTTGAAGCAACTTGATCTCTCTCTCTCTCTCTATTTATCTATCTATCTTTCTCTCTATCTCTCTCTATCTATATCTCTCTATATCTATCTATCTATCTATCTATCTATCTATCTTTCTCTCTCTCTCCGGCTTTCTCTCCCTCTCTCTCTCTCTTTCTCTCTATCTATCTATCTCTATCTATCTATGTATCTCTCTCTCTCTCTCTCTCTCTACCTATATCTATCTATCTATCTATCTATCTATCTATCTATCTATCTATCTATCTATCTATCTATATATCTATCTCTCTCTCTCCGGCTCTCTCTCTCTCTCTATCTATCTATCTATCTATCTATCTATCTCTATCTATCTATGTATCTCTCTCTCTCTCTCTCTCTCTCTACCTATATCTATCTATCTATCTATCTATCTATCTATCTCTCTCTCTCTCTCTCTCTCTCTCTCTCTCGGTCATTTTGTCATATTATCGGATGCTCAATTGTTCTTTTGATCTTTTCAGGTTGATACGAGTCATCATTGATTACTATTGGCCCGTTGTACAGCAGTTTGTAAAACAGTCTACTTTCGTCAACATTACTGTAATTATACGTTACCATAAGCTATCCCCAAAACATCTTTATTTTTCAACCAAGCTGACAGTGTACTACATAAGTCATCTATTTGTTCGAAATTTGAGTTTTAGATTTCACTTTTTTTTCGACTTCACCAAGAGTCTGCAGCTTTGTGTCAATAGATACCAGTTTATTTACGCTAGCCATTTTTTTATATCCCGAAAGGAAATTACCTTTAAGTTTTTAAGGCAGGCAATCTGAAGTTCCCAGTTCGTAATTATTGCAGTTTTGTTTACCAATTATAATTCCGTAAAAGACGATTATCATTTTCAAAATAATTATTGACTTAAAGATGACATTTATCACGACAATATGATAATGGTTACTGGACAGCCAATTGAAAACAGAGCGAATAAACTTCAAACATCGAATTTCGTTATAGCCAATATAACGCAATTTACAATGATGTTTTGCTGTTGGACTCGTAAAATTACTTCGTATTAAGTCAGCTTTCGTTGTATAAATTTAGTTATAGCTGAGTTTAGTTACTGTGGAAGTAAACGGGAGCTTGGCTGTACCGTTTTAAGCTACTATTTCGTTATGTCCCATTGTTTTATAGCCAACCTTTACTACTGGGCATATATATATATATATATATATATATATATATATATATATATATCCACACACAAAAGCTATTTATGCACAAACGAAACCAATTCCACACAAACTATTGACACATCCACATAACAAACCTTTCTTTTCACCAGTTTTGTTTAATTCGTTTAATAGTCATATTTTACACGAACTTAAATCCAGCGACTATCGAATACTCGTTGGTAACAGTTTTGCCTCAACACGTCCCGGTATCCAACATCTCATCGACATATACACCAAGTACAGTAAATCATGAAGATTCGCACCTGGTATTTTAAAAAAAAACAATGTTTAATTTTCTCGGATGCTTCGCCAAAATGCCCAGTTTCATTCTTGATGAAAGTGTTATTTCAAATGTTGACTCAATCGATATCCTGTGAGTAGGTTTTACATCGAATGGCCGTTTTATTAACCGTGCTCAATCCCGAATTGTTAATTGTCGTTTTTCTTTCTTTCTGATGCTGACAGGCGCTATCCGGGTCTACCATCAGACACAAAGTCATCTCTTTTTTGGGAACAATGTGCCAACCCACAATATTACATGGTTTAGAATAAGTTCCTACAATTAACGGCATTATAAAACGATTGTAAAATGTGCCAGGTTCATTTACGCATAGAGCGTGTGGGTTGCCGAGAAGACCGGGCCATTCGCAATTATGGAAAGCCCTTAATATTAATAAAGTTGACAGCCATATAAAAACCTGGACCAGTTGACTATATAACAGAATTTTCAAAACCTGTACACCTTTAAATGATTTATGTATTTATTATCTGTCAGAGTATGTAGACACTTGTGAAACTGTCAAGGGAACTATCACGGATCATAATTGTTCAATTTCACCTCTGTCTCGTTGAATGTGCGTTTTTGAAATATATACCGTGTTATTTTGACAGACAACAAGATGGCGAAGTGGAATCACTCAATCAGCTAATATATCATGATCATTTTGTTAAGCCGTGGTAGAATGAGGATATTTTAAATGTTTTATTAACTAAAACGGTTTAATAATGTGCCTGGCTCTGCCATGCAATGGTTTTATTTACATATACCATAAATTGATGTGTCATTCGGTTTTACTTTGATTCTATTGATTAACATATGTATGCATACATGAACTCAGCAGGAACATACGTTAACTCATATTGTTATCCATGTACTGCTTCTCCTCTTGTTGGGGGTTGAAATAAAAAATGAATTAAAAAATTTTAAGGATCCACAAAACAAACTATTTACTTGTTCAAACATACCATTGACACATCTGAAAAACAAACCGTTGACACATCTGAAAAATAAACCGTTGACACATCTGAAAAATAAATCGTTGACACATCTGAAAAACAAATCGTTGACACACCTGAAAAACAAACCGTTGACACATCTGAAAAACAAACCGTTGACACATCTGAAAAACAAACCGTTGACACATCTGAAAAACAAACCATTGACACATCTGAAAAACAAATCATTACAAATCCATGAAGCTAACTATTTCCACAGTCATTCAACCCATTTACATATCAGCAATACAGTTCATTTACACATCCACATAACAAATAATGTATACATCTTTAAACAAACGGTTTACACAAACGATTTACACAAACGATTTATACATTCAAACAAAGATTTACACATTCAAACAAAAAAACAATTACAGATCCTCTACCCCACAAAAAACATTTACACATCCACGAAACAAAACACAAAAACGACACATCCGCAAACCAATCTATTTACGTAACCCGTAAAACAATTCATCTGCGTATCCGTTAAATTTGTTTCATTTCGTATTCAAGTCGACGTCTCGGAGCCAAAACAAAAGATAACAAACGACTGAAGGCTTCTCATCCGACACCAACATGTTCGGGCTATAGGCTTGCCGATCGGCGAAGAATCGAGCCAAACCTACAACAAGACGAAGTTAGTTTCTCACGAAATAAATGACAATTGATACACCAGTCAGCCAAAGCCCAATCAGCCGTGGTAGAGTTATATTCAGAACAATATTACGTCTAGTTTTGTAGACAAAATTCCTGTACATTAGAAGAGAACAACCAAAAAGCCGTCGTGTCTTGGCGAATCAGCGCTTGGCTTTGTACAGGGTACAGGCCCGTACACCGGTATGTTATGTACACGCTAAAGGTACGCCTTTTATATGTGTAGTCGAATAGTGCCGAAATGCTGATTGGTCATTTGATCGATTTATGGATTGTTTGTTTGATTGACTGATTGAAGGAAGGAGGGAGGGAGGGATGCAGGATGGCGACGATTGGAGTTTTACGGCCACTTCTGTGTACATGGTAGGCTAAATGGGCCGAGCGACCTCCAAAGGTAATGAAGCGAAGTCAAAGATGAAACACGCTTCAGATATGCCCACGGAGGCGCCCCAATGGAGGGATCCAGGAGGAAGGGAAAGAGGGATAGAGGGAGGCAATTAGGAAGAGACGTTATTGTGCGGAACTTATATATCGTCGCAAAAGACTCAACTGCCCGCCTTTACATCCAGGTAGATACATCGGAGTATTATAAGCCTCGAACTCGGAGGCGTTCCTAAACCAACGCGAACACATAGGTGCCATATTAGAGGCATTTATTCAATTGGGACCGATCGTAGGGAGAGGTTAAAGTTCAAACATAAACTATTATAGGAGTCAGCTGATCGTGTATTCATACCAACCTTAAGCTATGAGAACATCTAATGAAGCGAACATCCGTGAAATCTGACCGTGTAGCTTTAAGAGAGCATCCTCCCACACAACGAGAGCCGAGAGGAGAACAACCTATTTGTTAAGCACCGAGGCGTACGAGACGCTCATTGAACCATGAAAATGGCTAATATCTAGCCGCTGAAACATTAGCTCTATAGAGGGAGGGTGTTATTAGCTATAGTAGCTCTAACATTAGCTATCGTTACCACCTCTCTCTCTCTCTCTTTTATATATATATATATATATATATATATATATATATATATATATATATAAAAATTAGCCTCATAATATTAATAACAAGGCCACATCACGACACAATTTGGCTGAGCTGTTAATGGGCACATCTGAGTTTCGATTCCTCTTGCTAATCCTAGGTGCTTTGTCCAAATTGTGAGTGAGAGAGTGAGTGAATGGGTGAGTGAGTGATCGATTGAGTGATCGATTGAGTGGATGAGTCAGTGGATCAGTTTAAATAAAAGTCCCTTTAGTTTCCTCTTACTACACGCACGGCGACTAAGGAAGTGAATTTTGAAACCCAAACCCCGTGACGAAGGGGGGGGGGGGCGAGAGGAGTCATCATCCATCACCATAATCCATCACTATAATCCATCACTGTTAAGCTATGTACTTACAACTAGGCCGAGCAGAGAGATTAAGCAGGATTACTCAACAGAGAGACGGTGGGTTCGAACCCAAGGGCTTTCCTATTCTAGCCCAAGCATCCTACTTTTTATATTGGCTATAATGCAGGCGTCTAGCCAAAGTTACGACAGTGGAGACAAAAATGACTTGCTTTCGCTTTCTAATCCAGAAATTATCGCTGTTTTGGTCCCAAGTTTGGACACACGGTAGGCTAAATGGGCCGAGCAAATCCAATGGAAATGAAGCCAAGTGAAAGATGAAACATCCTTAAGACATAGCCACGCTGGGATGTGAACTCAGCTGGTAGAGGTCAGTAGCCAAGCGACCCCGGATTATTATCTACGATCTGGCTTGATATTAATCCAGAATTCCCGACAGTTTCTGTTTCTGTTTCGAATCCCCGCCCCCCCCCCATAACTAATCTAAACTATAAATAACATGCAGTTTTTTCCTATTAAGTAGGTTTATCTTTAAAGTTCGTATAAAAATGTTGCTCTTTTAGTACCATGGCTGTACATATACATAACATGATACAATCTTAAAGTTTCATTATTAAAACACGGGGATAAAATGGTCAAGTGGTTACAGTGAAGATTGTATTATGTCATCATAGACAACGTTAGTGGTAATTATAAGGTATCATTAACCCACATGACATCCATCTAAGCCGCTTCTACTTAGAAATGACATTCACTGAGATGAAATCAATTTAGATGGCATCTACTTCGATGACAGCCTACTGACAGCTCTCATCTACATGTCATCTGCCTGATTAGTGTAATAAACCCATTACTTACTACAGGTAGATTATAGGCGTAACGAGTCTCCAAGTCACGATTCCATTCATATCCTGATATCCAGATCGTGGTTCGATTCGCGGTTTAAATCGAATAATGGAAAAGTGGAGAATGGAATCGTTTAGCGGACACGCGAAAAATAATTTCCAGAATCGCGATGAACGGTGATAACGTACTGCTGTGAACCGAACTGTGGGTCAAATTATGGACCGTATTTGTTGTCAAGGTCAATCTTACACATCTGAGGTTGATGTGAGAAACTGATGACAAACAGGCTAGAGGATGCTTCGATTGATGAGTTTGAGTGGGTGGGTTGTTGAGTTGTTGGTTGGGTGGGTGGTTGAGTGAATGTGCCATCCTATGCTACTTCCTATGGAAATGTGATGATAGGTTGCGATATGTGTGTAGGGGGTGAACTTATACGTCGGTATGTGCGTATATGCGTGTTCACTCAAGCCAAGTTTTGTTTAATTAGCACCGAAAACACCGAATGAAATAACCGAATGCGCAATCACGACTCTTGACCGGACTAACGGCTTATCACATTGTATTACCTAGTGACTGCGATATAAACGACTAATGGCTTGCTATATTGTTTTATCTAGTGACTGCGCTATAAATGACTAATGGCTTGCCATATTGTTTCACCTATGAGTGCGATATAAATGACTAATGGCTTGCCATATCATCTAAAACTCGGACAGCTTTTGTCTTGAACACTCAAGAGACCCACAACTTAAATGAAACATCGGATTAGCTCACAATATATAAAATCTCCAAGATTTATGGTTGCCTTAAGCGTTGTAGCTAGTCTGGACCTTTCAGTACCAGTGTAACTGTCTATATTTTAGTTTTTATTATTCATTCTCTCTCTCTCTCTCTCTCTCTCAAATGGAAACATCTGAATATTAAATATACTTTGTTGTACGTAAATGATGACCGATTTCATATTTTGGAACACCCGTGATATCGTATAACAAATTAATTAGGACTATAGGCGGCATTGGCTTCTATTTTGAGATGACCCAGATTCCATTAGATCCAATTAGGCCAATCTAGGTCAGACGAAACCTCCTATTTTTAATCACGCAATTAGCTGATATTGAATTTCCGACGGGATTTTCCAGTCGTTGATCCATCTCCCCAAAGACAGGCATAATTTAGCAATCCCATAGGAATGCCTCCATGGTGATTTATCAAACAAAGGTTGAAGAATTCAGCTGATGAACGCTGGTACTTCCTGACGTTGCGTTGGGTAAAAGCTTTCGCGGAAAATATTGATAAAACTGTGGAAAAACCCAACAAAGCCGAAACTTTAATCACCCGATTTATAACTAAATGATGACAATAGACGGTAACAGCTTTTTAATAACAAACATATTAAAGCTATTATCGGATCATACCGTGTAATAAAAGCTGTTGTTTGAACCCTTCATGGGAGAGGGTGGAGCGACTCACACACACACATACACACACACACACACACATAGAGAGAGAGAGAGTATCCCCTGTTTTTAATTGACCAATTCATTTCTAAAACTAATAAAATGAGTCTTTTCTAATTTACCCAATTATGACAAGTTATTAGTCCTCATGTATTTATTTATCTTACAATATCGTTTATATTTTTGTTTTGTTTACACTGACAACTAAATTACAGTCATCAATTTCAACGGAAACACGCTCTTGTAGCCTAGATCGTAGTGTACTCCGCTCCAGACATCTAGTCGTGGGCTTGACTCCAAACAGTAGCTGTGTATGTGTGCGTGTGTGGAATGTTTCATGTGAATATCTGACTTGACCAGAGAGCAGGGAAAACAAAACGATCACTAACTCACCCATTCAGTCACTCACTCATCTTTCTGAACTAAGTCTTGGTATCAGGTGTCCAATTTCAATTGACGGCACTATCTGACCAGATGGACATTATATTATTTTTAAAGAGATTGTAGGTATATTATATATCTGGAACTTAAATGAACAACAGTGACAATAATTAGATCGACCTATTTATAATTCGAGGTGGAGTTAAACGGGGTAACATCGTACTAGACTACTTAAATATGACATAGTCTAACAAAGCCTATTATATTATATCTGTTATCAAATATGTATCATCTGTCATCTCAGTGAACATCTTCGTGAATGTCTGCGCCACTATCGAATTACGGAAAGGTAATGTTACAGGTATTATCGTCGTACTATTTATTGTATATAATGTACCTGATTTTCTACCTCATTGTCTACAGTTAGTATTGTGTTTATCAACAATATTTCCGTCATCTACCGTTTTATTAATACGACCGTGGAGGATGTTTAAATAACACAATTCTCGGTCTTGAAGCCGTGCGATCGTAAAGCTTTTCGTCGGATAGTCGATTAACCTGAAATCATGCTATCAAACGACCACCTTACAGGTTTGATCTTATGCATAGATGTTTGGAGTTATTTCGCCCTCCCACCCCAACCCCGTTTGTTACGCGCTATTTGTTCTTCATCCAAAATCTCGGGAAGCCATTTTCCCCTCTCCAGTAATATAAGGGAAGGAAACAACAACAGCAACTACACTGGACGTTCTTCTATACACCATTCTGTAAACACTGACTTATAATATATATGTATAATTGCCATCAGCAATAATTCATATAGATTTGTAAAGATACTAGATAGATACTTTATTGAACTCCATCACACTATCATACGGCCACTGAAACCAATATTTCTTTAATGGTTGATCGAAAAAACGCTGAAACCTGACATTGACATTGAAAAGTAAAGTATCAGATCAATCAATATAACCCGATATAAACCCCTAGGTCAAGACTTGCCCAAGTTGCTACTTTGTCTTGAAATGACAATTTGTCTTGACAACCCACAACTTCATGAATTCCGATTTTACGTGTATTGGTCGTTTATATACATGGGGAAGAATGGTCGAGTTACCATATATATATATATATATATATATATATATATATATATATATATATATATATATATATATATATAATATATATATAAATTTAATATTCGAAGTGATAGTATACCAGTAAAGATAGATCGCGACTAACAGTAACGGGGAAATATCCAAAGGATATACATCTACAGTACATTTGAGAAACACACAACCATAGTTTGACTTTTTTAACTGTGTTGCAGTTCGAGGCCTCCGTGTTATTCGATGAGTTATTTTAACTGTCTATTGTTACGTAAGGTAACAGAATACTTTGTTATAAGACTGTCTTCATCTTATTGTAATCGCAGAAGAGTTACCGTTAGAATGTTATAAATAGTGGATTAAAGGGGATTTTTATACTCTGGTGACTGAAAAAGGCCTCTTCTACACAATATCGGCTTATTTAATATGTAGATTTATAGAAGGCTGTCATCCGGGCTACTTATTTCTCACTAACCTTGTTCGCCCCCGTTTTGTTAAATTTATGTACAAATGATAAATACTGGTGTGTGTCTCTGTGTGTGTGTGTGCGTATGGGGGACTTTATGATATATATATATATATATATATATATATATATATATATATATATATATATATATATATATATATATATATAAACTTAAGCATAGTAAATCTATATACCCACAAATCCATTTATGCAAAAAATAATTATATATATATATATATATATATATATATATATATATATAATAAAAATGAGAGCTAAATATTGATAATAAGTCTGGACGACTCCTGGAAGTACATACATGCACTGTTGACTTTCGGTGAATTGCTCCAAACCAAATACTATTTTTTTTATATTAAAATAAGATTTATCCAATTTGATCTATTTTCCGATGTACCAATGGGCGATTTCGTCCATTATCCCTATCAACAAACCGCTTATATCGCGCCAGATACGCAGCTGTCGCACGTCACAGAAAATGTATATATTAACTTACTACGTCAATGCAAATTATCTGGCTAGTTAATGTACATTTTTAAACAAAACCTTCTTTTTCATATGTAAATACGCAGCACGCTGTTTTGGATAAGTGTCAAGGAGAGCTCAGAAATTAGGAACATAAACACATCCACATGTATTATGAGGTTCTGCACCAGCATTTTCTTTGTCAGGGTCAAAATTATAGTAGCATACAAAAAACAATCACGTGAACACAACCGTTGTTTCCAAGATTGACTTATAACGCGGTCCATGACCTATAGATCCCTGTCACCACGTTATAACGGTGCCAGACTCTCTCTGTGTGTGTGTATGTGTGTGTGTAATGTGTGTGTGTGTGTGTGTGTGTGTGTGTGTGTGTGTGATTGTGTGTGCGTGCGTGTAGCCTTGGGAAATGAGTTGATCAGATGAAACGTTCTACAGACACAAGCAACACTTGGAATCGAATACTGCCCAGAAGGATAGTACCGCGGTGCGCTACCAACTATGCTATGGGTGCTACCCACGATCTCGTTTTAGGTACACATCCGTCGAACGACAGCTTAGACCGTATTGGATACAGACCCACAAGTATCTAAAACATTAAGGCGGAAAAAATATGATAGTCATTCCGAGGATTCTGAAAAGGATCCTCAAGTTCCCATTCCTCAACCGTGTTTGAGTCTGTCTGGAGTTAGACGACCATTATGTCAATTTTAACCATTAATACCATAATTGTCTTTATTCCCATTAATACGGAGCCATTAGGAGAAGTAGAGATTGTATTATCTCACTTTATCGGATATATATATATATATATATATATATATATATATATATATATGCAAATCTATGCATAAATAAATGTACACATACATGAGCCAAAACATAAAAAATCCTTAACTGTATAAACAACAATATATATTTATGAATTTAAACATACATAAATCTACACCTCAACAGATCGATATATACATAAACCTAACTATAAATCACTACTAAACGTTGTCAACAATTCTGGATTACTCGTCAGCCTGTTGGGTCCTGACAATCCACTGTTCCTACGTGTCACGCCCACTGCGAAGCGGAAGTACGTACATGCGATGACCGATGGGTATCACTTTCCACGAATTACTTCCATCCCTGATAGTCGCAATATCTGCTAAACCAGAATCGTCCAACTGTCTCTATTTTCCGATGTGCCAATGGACGTTTATCTCGCGCGTCACAGAAAATGTAAATAAAAACCCACTACGTCGATGCAAATTAGCTGCCTGGCGGTTGCATATCTATAAGGAAAACCTTCTTTTTCATATGTAAATACGCTGTCTTGGTCAAGTTCAGCTCAGAAGTACGGAACGTAAACACATCGTCAAGTATTCTTGGGGTTTGGACCAGCATTTTCCATGTTAGGGTCATAATCTGGTAGCATAGTTTCGCTGATAAATATACTTTTAGAGAATGGATTAGACGTTCAATCACAGTCTCCATTTGTTAAGATGGCGGTGGGGGGAGGGGTGGAGCGTTTCAGCTATTGATCATACAAGGATCCCACGGAAAGGAATGAATCAACTCAAATCGAAATGGACACCTGGCGATACGACATTACGAAGATTCTGAAAAAGTTCCTTAAATATTCCCATTTCGCGGCCATGTTTGAGTCTGTCGGGAATCACACGACCATTGTGTCTTTTTTAAGCATTAATACCATAACTGTCTTTATTGTCATTAAAAACGGAGCCATTAATAAAAGTAGACTGATTGTATTATCTCAATTTATCAGAAAAGATTGACACATTGTTGACAAATGGTCCCACGGGGGGGGGGGGTCGTTTGAATGAAGTGTGGGCGAACAAAGACAATCTGTAGCAATTTTGCTGGCAAAATAATAATAATAATAATAATCATTGATTTTATAGATTATAAGCTTGACTGTGTAGACTACAAGGTGATTGGGTGGGGGTGGGGGTGACGTAATATAGGCCAGATGGAGTAATGTTTGATGATATGAGCTATACTATTTGAGTTATTGATTGTTTATATAGGCTAAGGAGGAGAAAGGATTGCACAACGTGTGATACAGGAAGTAGATGTTGGTTATATATGGCTACATCGGAGTAACAATTGGTTATGAAGGCTACAACCAAATAATTGTTTGTTTTGAAGGCTACAACGGGAATATATTGGTTGTTTATCGTCTACAAAGGAGTAATGGCTGCCTATGTAAAATATATAGGGCAGTAATATTCAGAGAGAGAGAGAGAGAGAGAGAGAGATGGACACAAACACACACGTTCACACACACACACACACACACACACACACACACACACACACACACACACACACACACACACACACTATATATATATATATATATATTTATATATATATATATATATATATATATATATATATACCCACACACACAATATATATAATATATATATATATATATATATATATATAATAGAGAGAGAGAGAGAGAGAGAGAGAGAGAGAGAGAGCCTTAGACCAATATAACGTTATCCCATGTTACTAACCCTATAGCTCTCTGATCCTATCTGCTCAATGTCTCCTACTCAGACGTACCCCCCTTCCTTAACACTATGACGTAGTACGTTTGCTAGGCTTAGGGACCATCAATAAATATCAACGTTTTTGCAAATAATACAAACTGAATAACGATACCGCCCCTCCAAATGGGTTAAGAAGAGAGCTTTTTCGGAATAATGTTTAAAAACGTATAATTTCTGTCCTTTATACCGTTTCCAAGTACTTGATTTGCGTGTTAGATGTCATGAACTGGTTTATATATTAGTTCATTTTTATCATATATTTATTTTATGAATGGTCCCTTAATCAACACTCTTGTTAATCTGTTTATGTGTTAACGAAAGTGTCCTACCGAAATGTTTTAATTAATGAATTAGAGTAAATAATTAACAGTTTATCTATTGTTGGGATTTGTGTACGTCACTCGTCTCGTAGATATGATATTGTGGTAGCCTGTAGGCATCACTCACTCACTCACTCACTCACTCACTCACTCACTCACTCACTCACTCACTCACTCACTCACTCACTCACTCACCACCACTCACTCACTCACTCACTCACTCACTCACTCACTCACTCACTCACTCACTCACTCACTCTCACTCACTCACTCACTCACTCACTCAACCACTCAACCACCCACACACCCACCCACCCATCTACCCAACCAACCAACCAACCAATCCGCCTAATGTAGCTGCATAAGGTTGACAACAATGGCTGTGAGAGTTACATCTTCCCTTTTATCCATATCGTCGATAAAATGTTAAATAATTCAATTTATGAACATGACCCACGAATGGCCAATTTCTTTAATTCGATTAAATAGCGGTAAATCACGGTATTCAGCCACAAAAATGGATATTAATACATCAAAGTCCCATCATCCAGTAAGTGCTCCATCATTTGGTAAAGATTCGAACACAAATAACTGGCATAACTATACAGCCAGCACCGCGTGATATACTATTATTAAATATAAATATATGACATATTGCGCGATATCAATATTGTTATGTGGCTTTCTTTTATTATAGTAATAGTCGTAGTAATTTTCGGCCTGCTTTATGTTATCATAATGATGATGATGATGATGATGATGATGATGATAATGACCATCATCGACACCATCATCATCATCTTCATAACCATCACCACCATCCATTATTCATCATCAATTCTCCAGACGGCCAATCCCATTATTTAACACGCGATGAGAAATATTTCCAAGATGGCGATTTCGGGAAATCACCTAATGGTGTTTTACGTTTGATATTCTTTCTTTCATTTAGAATATCACAAGTGGGCGGTCACGTGATCTATAGTAGTAATTATCCGCTTGTACCTGGTAACCATTGTTATGTTCTGGTGATTTGTTGACTATCGTCATGGAGATGAGCTCCTGTTGTAGCCATAAGTATCATATATGAGAGTTTTGAATAGAGATAAAGGTTTTACTGTACCTGATAAAGGTGTCGAATGTGCGTGCGTGTGTGCGTGTGTGTGTGTGTGTGTGTGTGTGTGTGTGTGTGTGTGTGTGTGTGTGTGTGGTAGTCACACCTGTGACATATGACCAGAGCAACAGTCAGGAGAGAGAGAGAGAGAGAGAGAGAGAGATAACTTTTGAGATAGATGTATACGCAATCCTTCCCATAAATCTACATTCCACATTTGATTGTTCTCGAAATTAGAGTCACGTGAACACACGAAGCGAGCATTATTTCCGCTCACCAGCTGATTACATCATTAAAATCCCAAATGCGTCATCTAGTCGGCTATACCGAGGCTCTAAATTATATCCGCGATTTAGCTAGAAGCCGAAGGGCACTGATAAATTATGATTTCCTAATCAGCGCACCCCCCCCCCCGGCATACCTAATAGCAAACCCAACAGTCACATTGACGTATCACATGAACAAATAATAATAATAATAATAATAATGTTGGCAGAATTGGCAGTTATTTTACGTGGTAGGCTACCTCAAATGTGGGAGACACGTATGATCTGTAAGTTACAGCTTCACATCCTAAATAAATTTAGAATTTACAACAGATGACATAGTCGGCGGAGAAAACCTTGCCAGTTGTTTGCTTGGATCGAAAACCCCTACCTACTATAGTGCTACGGCCCGAATTCAAACCTCCGACCTCTCCTGAGTAGTCCCACGCTCTAACCATGTGGCCACTGAGACGGTTAATATAATATAATTAGCTATTCACGGAAAACGGCTTTTAACCAAATTAGGGAACATAAAACTCCAGTATCTATCCAATATTTAGCGGCAGACAACATAAATAGAAGAAATATTCAAAATCAGTTACAACCAACCTGTTATCTCCAATCCGATACAGTTCAGTAACACCACGTGGTTTATCTTCCGCACAAATAATTCCCGCGCAAAATCTGGCGAGCCCGATTAATTGGCACCGCGGACGTTAGGTGGCTTACGGTGCTGAGTTCTTTCACTGCGTTTCGGAAGCGAAATGCCGGGGCTGGATGTCTTAGTGTTTCGGGCAGTGCTTCCAACTCGGTCGTCATAACAAATGGCCAGCTAAGCAACGACCGAGTGTATATTTTATTAGTTCCGGGGACAAAAACGTATTCGCGTTATCGATTGGTATAAATATCTGGCCCGCTCTCGATTGTGGAACTGATAACTGTGGGCTAATGCGTCGCATGTCAGTGCAATGGCGGCACTTTATCAGTCGCAGCTAATTGCGTGACCCAGTTACCACCTAGCGCGGCCATTTTGTCACCCTACACACGTCGGCAGAGATCTTGGCACGATTGCACCAATGCTGGATTTGGTCAAAGCTCGCAATGTCAATATTTAGTCGTAGTTTGTTTTTTTGTTTTGGGGGGGGGGGGGTTCGTTTGGGATTTGTCGGCGACGGATTTATATTAAATTAATGAACGTATTTCTATACAGTCTTCGAAATCAGAAGTTGTTTGATCTGACACAAATAAATATCGCAAAATTACGGCTTTTATTAAATTACCACCTTCTAGATTTTCTGTTTTATCGCCCACACTTCGTGCGACCGCAAATTTCTGTTCCAAGAACAAAAATAGACTTGTCTCTTCCGACCGTCGATAAAATGTCGCCCTAAGGATGAAGTCTGACGCCTCTGGCCGAGCGATTGAATGTGCCAGTTAGCGGGAAATGTGCGCAGGTGGTTGTATATAGTACCGGTTATGAAGCAAGTTACATACCAGCTGCGGCCGACTGCTTAAAGCAACCAGTCTGAGGGAAGTAAACTGTTGATTTGATTGATATTTTGTTTACATATTATGATTGATACATTTCCCAACGATTGAAAAAAAATTGTGATTGATGCTTTACGATAATCAATTTGATAAATGTTTTTAATTTGACTTTTGCGCGACCGCCATAAAGATGAAAAACCATTCAAACATAGTGTTTGAACCTAGGAGTTACAGGCCTGGCCAACCGCGCACTATTACTTGGACCATAGAGATGCTCATTTGTGGAATATATAATATATATATATATATATATATATATATATATATATATATATATATATATATATATATAGTCTTTCTGTATTAGCTCGCCTATATTTGTTAGCCTCGTTTGTTCTTTTCTGATTAGTTTCGTTTCATAAACTGTAAACAAGAAACGGTGATAGTAAACAAATATATGAAAATCTAATTACTGTTTGGATTGTTTGCTGAGTTGCGGAAAGGAAGCCTTTCTTTCAGAAAACACGGGGGGTAGAAATATGGCTGAGTGTCATTGCCAGAGTATTTTACGCCTTCAGGTGTTCTTTTATGTCTCAATTCAGGTTGAGCCACCCACGCTGTTGTGAGCCGAAAAACTAATCCCGGTAAAATTTCCAGGATCGAACCCGTATAACTAGGAGGTTGGGTTAAACATTCTTTAGTACTACGGATAGCGTACGATCCTGTACTTAATGAGTACAGGTTTTATATAAAAAATCAGTGGGGGGGCTTGTTAATTTATAGAAAGAAAACGTTGGGATGCTGGATTCCTTGCCGTTTCTAAGGACTTTGCTAGTTATGGGTGGTACTTAGATGTATGCAAGTCGGGCTCTCCCATTAGCGAAGTTCGTAGCGCACCGGTCTGCAAATTTCCGTTTCGGTGTTCGGATCCCAGTGATATCTGTGTTTGTATAACGTTTGCTTATGACGTTGTTCCTCGGCAACACGAGCTAGTTGTAACTACCACTGAAGTTAAACAAACCACTCACTCACTCGTTTGCCCACTCACTCGTTTACCCACTCACTCAACCACTCAATCATTTTACTCACTGAATGAATCACCCAATCACCTACTCACTCACTTACTCACTCAATCACTCACTCGCTCATTCAAATACTCACTCACTCACTCATTCAATCACTCCATCACAGGTGTACTACGGTTATTTTTTGTTGACCGTTGTGTGCCACCAAGCCTCGCATTCAAACATCCAACAAGATGTAATAAAAAGGAGGGAGCAATCCAGAACTTGGAGAACAAGATCCGAATGTGATGACGTCAACAGGGAGATCGATTAAAATGAGACAACAGCATGTTCGTGAGATGGATTTTCCCATAAAACATATAAATGTGTGGTTACAGTATCCAATTAGCATCAGGCCATTGCAGATAAGAAGCGACTGATCCCCCCCTACACTCTATCTTATTACCCAATCAACAAGTGACAACAATAAAGATTTAGGGGAACCTGTTTTTGATCCGAGAAATCTGGACAGTATGGCCCACGACGTTGCCCACTCAGCTATCGCAATAAATGTCAAATTTCGCAGAACCCATTTAGAACAACTGTTTAATTTATCTCCATAAAGATGGACTTACGTATGTTTTGATTGATCCTGACATCCAGTAACACTAAGTTGTCGTGTTTATTGTAAGATGTGTTACTCTACTGGATCATAATGTGACTTAAGTGCGACACAATTATAGTAAGTTGACGATGGAATGGCATCAGAAGACTATATTAATATATATGGCTTATATTTGACACCCGATAAGTACGATATTCCTAATATATAAGAGAGAGGGGGAAGAAAGAGAGAGAGACCCGATTGGGCCTCAACCTGACATATTCTAACTAAAATCAATGTACTAATTATGTAGCCGAAGTCTATCTTACCTTCACTAGTCTTGTATTCCTCCTCATCACAGATCATACCTCCTAAGGCGTGACCTGTTCTAACTTATTGACGATCGTTAACTAGCCATAGAGACGGCTCGTCGTATATCAGCCACGAACCGTTTAGGTCGCCGTTCGTCAACGAACTAGCCCTCCCTCTGACTAAACCAATTATGATGTTCATGTTTGTAGAACGCAGTTAAACATCACGAATGCCCACAGACGACGAACGAACAAGAAAACGGCTTAGATCCTCCCGCGATGGCGCAGACCACCGAACTGGCCACGAACCACTCCCGGTAAAGACGCGGACTGGAAGCCTTTCTGCTCCCGTGCGGGGATACACACGGATTTCGTGCCACTTTCAATCCGTATCCCACCGCAGACAGTCGGCCCTAATTTCGTACGGCACGCCTAGCGTTCTCCCATCCGCTTGCCCTGGCTCGGCGGCAGATGGCTAACCCGTACGACACGGCTGATGGTGGCTTTGTCCTTTTCCCTTCCGGAGACATCGGTTAGGCCACCGGTGAGTCGGAGGTGGCGTTTTGGGCTTCCTTTGCGAGGTGTTAATGGCGACGATGGCCCCATCCGAGTTAATAAATAACCCGTTGGCGTCGTGTTGTCGTGTCGGCCGAGATCTGTCAGAACAATGTACCACGATCGTCTGCCGTTGGATGCTGAGGCTGGCGTGAAACGGTTACAAGGCACAGCTCCCTCTCTCTCTCTCTCTCTCTCTCTCTGTTTGGTACAGAAATACACATAAGCGTGGGGCGCGTGACATGTGGGTCTGTGTCATTTGCTGTTCGTTTGTGTGTGTGTGTGTGTGTGTTTGTGTGTGTTTGTGTCGAAAGCAGAACTAATAAATGACCTTAATATTTCGTTATTGTTTTTTCCCTCCGGCCACTATTTCTTTATGTATTCTCGTGACGTAGATATCCACCTACGCATTGGTACATGCATTAACTTAACGCATGCACGTACACGCACAAGCATACCCGCATCCACGCATGCGCGAACCAAATCCCGTCCAGCCCATCCTAAATATGCGCAACACCGAATCAAGTCGTATAATAGATGTGTGCCATGTACCAAAATGCTGATATCTCATTATCTCAGATCATATCGGCTAAATTGTGGCTTTGATTCAGAAGTAATTAGCAAAACATGATTTGATCAGATGGAGGAAAATGTTTACTGGAACCCATAGTTTCCAGAATGACATGCCAACCGGGTTGGTGAGATCTCGAGCTGCAGCCAAAAATGGCCGACCAATGAATAGGCTGGTGAAGTGACCATAAAGTGAGGGATTCTCGTTTCGAATCCAACAGCCGGCTGTTAATCTTCAAGCGATAAGGACGTGGGTTGGATGTCGATGGATTATTTCTGAATACGAACCCAAAGCTGGCCGCTATAGAACGAGAAGTATACCCCCGGGGGTGTTGGTTTTGATGATAAGCGAAGTGCTTATCTAAACTCATTCAAAATCTAAAGACTTTAAGGCATTTACTAGTATGATATAAACAAACAGTTTGCAGATAGGCGGCGGTCAGGTAGATTGGGTACAAAGATTCAGTTCCGGGTTCAAATCCCAATGTTTTCCTTGTTTGTGAGATGTTTTTCTCGGGACATGCCCTACAGCCATAATGCCGTAGGTATGAACAAAGACAAGGTGTGTGTGTGTGTTTTCAATCAGTCAGTCAGTCAGTCAGTAAGTCAATCAGTCAATCAGTCAGTCAGTCAGTCAGTCAGTCTGTCTGTCAGCTAGCTAGTGATTGATTGATTGATTGATTGATTGATTGATTGATTGATTGAGTATGGTGAGTGGTGGATGGTGGTGAGTGGTGGTGGTGGTGGTGAGTGGTGGTATGGATATGAGTGGTGTGTGGTGGTGAGTGGTGAGTGAGTGAGTGTGGTGAGTGAGTGAGTGAGTGAGTGAGTGAGTGAGTGAGTGAGTGAGTGAGTGAGTGAGTGAGTGAGTGAGTGAGTGAGTGAGTGAGTGAGTGAGTGAGTGAGTGAGTGAGTGAGTGAGTGAGTGAGTGAGTGAGTGAGTGAGTGAGTGAGTGAGTGAGTGAGTGAGTGAGTGAGCTACCAGTGAGGCGCCCTCTTCTGTCTGGCGGAATAACTTATTCCGATAATGGACTACTTTCTTTGTGCGACTTATCACCTTCTGGTATGACGGTCTATTGTTTAAGTGATATTTTGTTATAAATTGTGAGAAGAATGTTCTTGTGATTCTTGAATGTTTCGATCTAATTGCCAATCTTATCAGTCCTCATATCGGTGCAAATTCTTCCCGTGTCATTGTTTGGGTACACACGCATGACGATGCTCTATGATATTACAGGAAGGATATACATTTTGTATTTACAAATACCCACGCCAACTCGCCTCCATTAGCGAGCCACCCCGAGAAAACTCAGGTCATCCAGTCAGATACTATATCGCAGGTACCCAAGTCTCGGCTCGAGTCATATGGCGATTGTGTGAGTCTAGGGGCGAAGCCCCCACTTTATGGATTAGGTTGTTGGTGGATATTAGAAATACGTTTTCTCTTGAAAAGTTTAAATCTGTTCTGATAACTCTTTTTTTTTCAAAGTTGCTTTCACTTATAAATAATGTTGATCGTTCAAATATTGTATTCAAGTATTACTTACATTTTATTATTATTATTATTATTATTATTATTATTATTATTATTATATATTAGTAGTAGTAGTAGTAGTAGTAGTGTGTGTTGTTGTAGTAGTAGTAGTAGTAGCAATAGTAGTAGTAGTAGTAGTAGTAGTAGTAGTAGTAGTAGTAGTAGTAATGGTAGTAGTAGTAATGGTGGTAGTAGAAGTAGTAGTAGTAGTAATAGTAGTAGTTGTTGTTGTTGCTGTTGTACAATCACTATATTCACATATACAGTGTAAATGGAGCTTGCCTTAAGATAAGACAACCGGTTTTGATTAGATAAATATTAGTGTCCCTAAATGGAGACAGCGAGAAGATTCACGGCGAGAATGTTATCGATGATAGAACTGCTGAAAAATGGCAATAAAAACTTTCCAGAAGATCAACTACTAGAACTGCTGGACCGTTAGGGTAACATTCTGTTAGAATTGGTAGGTGATTCTTCTAAAATTGATTTAATCGGCGACATTTTCGTTTCTCTATTAAATGTTGATACAGATGACTCGAAATAGGTTGTTTCGTGTCTGGCATTACTTGTCACTCGTTGTCTCTTGAAATAAAACGAATCCTTCATAGTTGGAAGAAAACTTCCACCCGTAAAAAATGCACCAGTATTCATTTTGCTTGCCCCTGACCCTGTTGCCTTTGATCAAGTAACATCACATTTCGACTCAATGCTGATGGCCAGAAAGTTTGCGAGTGAGAAGACTTTGCTCAAGTTTTCATTTGTTAATTAGCCACATTTTGTGTTTTCAATATCGCTCACCCTGACAACGGCATTCGCATCTTGAGTTGTTGTGACAGAGCAGTGCTATCCATAACATCTCGATCATCGTATGGTAAATGGGCGAAGGGCAATGATCGGGAAATGGCATCAGTGGTTGAAAAACTTAACACATACCATAAGGCATCATATAAAAAGAACAGTCAAAGTAATACACGTGATAAAATTAAGGCTGAGAAACTTTAAATAATAATAATAATAATAATAATAATAATACACGTGATACAATTAAGGCTGAAAAACTTTTATTTTGATCTTGATAGGCAGACCGTGTAGTGTTGTCGGGCCTTACATTTCTTTAATTCTATTTAACAAAGAGTTAATATTTTACTGATATTTCAGTGGCTATGACCTGAATAATGTTTGATGAGTGAATTAGAATATGAAGATGTAATTACTGTTATTTAGTTTTATTTATTGTTATTATCGATTAAATAACACCTTGTTGTTTTTAACATTTTTATATTATAACATAGTCTCTAGAAATTTAAATTTTATTGGGAATGTTGGTTTATTAAAATAGATATAATGTTCTTTATTTGTTTTAAGTTTCTGCACCATAACATCATTGTACTACTTGAGTGTCATTGCGATAACATCTTACTCCAGAGACATCTGTCCCGATTTGGGATGATCAAAGTGACTATACTACCTGATTGTCTCTGTGACATCCTCCTTCGACAGCCTAACCACTATATAGAGTCTCAATGGCTACCTTTTTGTAAATACAAGTGATACGATGGACTACTATAGGCTAGTCGCGGTGACTATCTAATGGTAGTTACGTGAACCATTTGGAGACAATTCGGTGGTAGTCACAGGGACAGCCATAAAATAGTCATATTGACTCAACGGCTGACCACCAAATTATCAAAACCTCCAAATTTCAGTGACTACCTTGGGTGGTCATCTCAGACACTGTGCCATTACTACCCAAAGATCGTCGGTGTGACTGCTGGCCGTTTTCAGCGCGTGTGTTGGATGAGAAAAGGCGTCTAAGTTAGGTAAGTGTATTCTACACGAATCATTGGACGCAAATCGGCGAATGTCTATCCTTTAATGTTGGCTGGCTATTAACTGAAGGACGTTTATGGATCAAATCCTGAAAGACGATGAACCATGGAAACTCAACGGCGGCATCAGAAGGAAACGATGCTGGACAGGTCGTAGGATAAAGGAAACGACGAAACGCGACGATTTGTTGGGATAAGTCGGATGTCAGTCGTGTTTTTTTTGTACCTGTGCGACACTAATCCGGCCACAAATCCTGACCTCTACCACCAACCTTCTCCACATCGACTCCGCAAGTGATTGAAGAATGGCCGACATTAGTGCAGATAGATCGGCCATTGTACGGCCAGAAAGACGCCAGACAGGATGCGACACAGGAAACATTTCCAACAAATTCACGATTTCAATTAGGAGCCATGCCCTCTCTCTCTCTCTCTCTCTCTCTCTCTCTCTCTCTCTCTCTCTCTCTCTCTCTATCTATCTATCTATCTATCTATCTATCTATCTATCCTCTCTCTCTCTCTCTCTCTATTATCTATCTATCAATATATATATATATATATATATATATATATATATATATATATACATATACATATATATTATATATATATATATATATATATATATATATCTTTCCAACTCCCTTACCTGGACACTGAATGGCCTAAATTGTGCCGATGTGTCGTTAATCAGCATTCATCCTTCATCCAACCCTCTTCCCCCATTATAATATACTCTACATATTTTGTTTAGCAGCAGAAACAAAATAAATATCTAGAAAACAACCGGTTAGAAGGACGTTGACAATGTTTCGAGTCGAAGTCATTGTCATCTTAGGCTGATGAGATCAAAACACCATCATCCAGACACCAATATGTCATATAATGGGGGTGGGGGTGGGAGGGTTGGCGGGGTTATATAATTGGTTAAAAAATTACCATGTTCTTCTTTTATCCTAACTCTAAACGCATCCGTCAAAGGCGCGCGGACTTGCGAGTAGTATTCCGACTTTGCGGGTGCAAGGATATGTGTACCTTTAAGACTACTTTAAGAGTTGAGATGAGTTGAGTTGAGATGAGTTGTTTAATTTAATCTCGCCGCTGGTTACACCTGGGACACATGTGGCCCAGGGATGACACCATCTGAAAATGTATCTCACAAATACAGGAATGAACTGGATTCGAATCCGGAACCTGGAGGTGCTGTAACCATTACGCCACCGGCACGACCACATTAGTTCATAAACAAACAAACAAACAAATATACAAACAACCCAGGTGTCATCCACAAACATCTTCATTGTCTCTTTATAGTCGGTGTGGTCCTGTTGTGACGTTATAATAAAGGTCTTTTAGCCCTTCCTTTGGATTAATGACTGGTTTGTTGACTGGCTAATTCGGGTATATTATTGGCTGGTTCTGTTGGCTGGCTAATTTGATATATTATACGCTAGTTTGTTCGCTGGCTAATCGGGTATATTATTGGCTGATTCTGTTGGCTGGCTAATTTGGTGGATTATAGGCTGGTTTGTTGGCTGGCTAATCGGATAGATTATTAGCGGGTTTGTCATCTGGCTAATCAGGTGGAATTGGTTCAGTTGGCTGGCTAATTGGGTTGATTATAAGATGGATTGTTGGGTAGTTAATTGGGCAGATTATTGGCTGGTTTGTTGACTAACTTCTAGGCAGTTTCATTATGCGGCTTTTGATTGGCTAACATCTGACTAACATCCGGAAATATTGGCTATTTTATTGGCTAGCTGATGGGCTGGATTATCGGCTCGATTATTGATTGGCCAATGACATGAATCATTAGTTGTTTTATGGACTGGCTAATAGGCTAGATCGATTTTTTTTTGACTGGCTAACAAATTGGATTATTGACTAGTATATAATATAACTAGAAAAGGCCGGATTATTGCCGAGATGGATGGCTGGCTGAATTATGACATGGATTATTCGCTGATTTGTTAGCCGACTCTTAATATGGATTACTGGCTGATTTATACGGTGGATTGGGAGCTGGATTATTGGGATGTTCATAAAAAGGGCATTTAGACTGATTTATTGGCGTACCGAGTTATTTTTTTCGGTCACTCATTTGGCGACTGGGTTCGGCTGGTTTATTAGGCCTTCGGTTGTTGTGGTCGTTGTTGTTGTTGTTGCTGTTGCCGTTGTTATTGTTGCATTTTATTTATTGGCTGCTTCATTGGCTGCCCATTGACGTATTGTTGGCTGCTTTGACACTGCTCTAAGGCTTGGCCTTCACTCCTTAAGACGGCTGACTAAACACGAGCGGAATTATGTTTGTAACGTGAACCCGGCTTTCAGAGTACACTTCTCTCGAGGCTAGGCCGTGTATAATTAATTGTTGACGGCTTAATTAATGTAATCGCTAAATTATTCGGTAATTATTAACAGTAAATCTCGGCTCCGGTGGGGACCTTTTATTTTTAGCAATTATTTACAGCATCCACAGTAAATAACCAACCGGTTTAATGTGCGCAACAATATAATGCGTAATGCGTACTAGACGGCGATGTTTGGGAGGTAAACACTGTGGTCGAGAGTAAAATGGCTTTTCCTTGTAGATGACCTTGACCTTGACGTTGTCGAATCGAAGATGGAGTGCGTTCGTAACACGATTGTTGGTAATAGGATTGATGTAGAATTAGTCTCTCTCTCTCTCTCTCTCTCTCTCTCACACACAAACACACACACACACACAGAGGGAGAGGGATGGGAAATAGAGTCCTTGTCCCACACAAGCTGACCAAATATACTATAATCTTTTGAGCTATCTATCACGTATCTTGACGGAGATACGGTTGATTACTTTGTGTTATAATCGACTCCCTGCTGATTGTAGTTAACAGGGATTACTGTAATTTGTAATCGTCTTGTATTGATGGTAATCATTAGTTAACCTTGACCGTATAGATTACATACTTTCTGTATTCGCCTTGACCGTAGGACAAATACAGGGGGCGGACTGAGAAAAGATTTACATGAGGCCCTATAGAGGGATATTTTAGATGGATGGATTCTGCATATAAACATACCTACATCCATCCATCCATGCATACATACATGTATACATACATATATACGCACTTATGTATACACGCACGCGCGTATATATATATATATATATATATATATATAAATTTGTGTGTGTGTGAAAGAGAGAGAGAGAGAGAGAGAGAGGTGCGATTGTGGGTGCGTGCGTGTCACTACAAATAAACCGCGAATACACTTTCTCCTTCATTCGTTTTATTACCTGATCAAATCGCAGTAATTACAAACAAGAGATGGACCGATAAATTACCATTGTCTACCAGTGTTATGTAACTAATGGTAATTAACGAAAAACTTGACAACATCGCCGGGCTTAATGTCTGTTTTCAAGTGCATCACTTAATATGTAAAATCAGGTTATCTTACCTGAAATTATCAGGTACTATGTACATTACCTAACTGATTTTTTCTTCTCGGGTAGTACACATTTTACCTGTAATTTGCAGGTAATAGACCTGATTTTACAGATTAAATGTGACATATATACATTTTGATATGTAGAGGTGGATTCCAACCCGGCCTCTTTGGTCAATTTTGGAAGTGATTGCGGCTAATCCGAGTCCCAGGCCACTAAAGATCTGCGCCTGTGCGGGGGGGTGGGGGGGTATTTTGATGTGCTAGTATAAGTTGATGAAGGGGAAAGTTGAGAAAGCGGTAACCAGACAAATCTACCCGGACGTAATCCCATATTACGAAATACCACCGGACATAATCCCAGAAAGTGAAAAGAGGGTCTTGTGCTGTTTTGTACTGTGACATTATGTCCGGGTAGAATCTGTTCTGTGGGATTTTGTCCTGTGAGATTCTGTCCCGGATTCGAGAAAGCATTACTCAACAGATTAATATGTCACGCTTAGCGCAGGAAGTGGGCTGTGGTTCGTGTATCAATACTGAAAATGGCGTCGGTATGATGGTGCTTTCGGTCGGGCTTCACGAAACGTGATTGAAGTGGGATTTTAACAAATTATAATAAACGACGGAAGCTGAGAAAAATAATCAAAATTAACCTAAATTGGGCAAGTCGATAAGCGAGTTCAACCCGATCACTTATTATGGCTTAAAGCGGTCGGATATTTTATCCGCGTCTAGGAAGCGGAGAGATATATATCATTTAATATGTTTATGACGTTGACCTCGCCTAGAATGAGGTCATTCTTATCAGATTTCCAGTACATACGTCCAGATAAAGGATTTCTAGAAATAAGCAACGTATAAAAAATCCCATTATACAACGACTGGGAGACTTTAGTATTCATCAATCAATTAGTTCTCTCTCTCTCTGTTCGTGTGTGTGTGTGTGTATGTTCGTGTGTGTGTGTTTATGTGTATGTGTGTGTGTTCGTGTGTGTGTTCATGTGTAAGTTTGTGCGTGCGTGCGTGCACGCGTGCGTGCATGCGCGTGTGTGTTAATTGACGCTTATGAATATTGTGCTAGAATAATTCAGTTACGGTGAGTGAGTGAGTGAGTGAGTGAGTGAGTGAGTGAGTGAGTGAGTGAGTGAGTTGGTTGGTTGGTTGGTTGGTTGGTTGGTTGGTTGGTTGGTTGGTTGGTTGGGTTGAGTGAGTTGGTTGGGTTGAGTTGGTGGGTGAGTGGATGGGTCGGTCGGTCGGTCGGTCGTTTGTCTGCTTGCCTGTCTTTATGTATGTCTCTCTGTCTACCTACTTAGCCATGAACCTTTCTAGTATTGGTCGATAAGCGCATTGCCTCGTGGATGCTTGGTGATCTAGTTAAGGCTCTCAGTTACAAATAAATATCATACAAATAGAGCATAAACAACGCGGAGAACGCTAAAAAAGATGTCATTTTGCTTTCTTGTCCCTATCAATCCAAGTAACAATCAAAAGGAAAGAGAATTCAAGACTTCTTTATTATTTATTGCCAGAACAATTATTGTCATGAGAACGACAACATATGCTAGGCAAGTACTACTTTATTGTAACGCGCCACTCAACGACCGAACAACCAGAGGTCGAAGTGGTTTATTACTCCGCGAACATAAAATAGGGCCCGATCTGCACCAGGGAAATAATTTTTAAAGGACAATCGAAACTTCGACAACTTAGATTTATGAGCCCAAGTTATCTAGCTGTATTTATTTTGAGCTCATAAATCCATTACGTCACCGTTTCACAGTGAGTGGTGCCAATAGTGTGTGTGTGTGAGGGGGGGGGGTATAATAATAATAATGATATTATAATTAATAAAGTGGTTTTATTAGAGGAATCCATTTAAATGCGTTCCACGTGGAAATATTAATAAATATGGATTCATTTGTTATGCATCCAATGTATAAATTAAACTAGTCTATATATTTTAATAAAGTTACATATTATTATACAAATATCTAGATTTTAAGTAAATTCCATATAAAAATAGAAACATATTTATACATATATCATATTTTTTATTTGATTTGATTTATTTTGTACATTAATGTAAATACATATAATAACACTACAATACGTAGATACATTAAAGTACCAGGATAGCACAAGAATGTGAAAACATTTATTTCCATTGTTGTCCAGGTCATACATATATTATCAAAATACAGAACTACTCGTTGCGTTTTATAATGAGATATGTTACTCACTAGAGGACCCACCAAATTCATGATATAATAAAAATATAGCTAAACTAAGATAAATTATCATGGATATTTAGGGTTTAGCTAGTGACGTCAAGTATGTGCGCGCATGCGTGTGTACGTTTGTGTGTGTGTGTGTGCGTGTGTGTGTGTGACCCATTTACCGTCGGGCATTTCATTCGTATAGTTTCTATTGTACGCACTCTTTTAATCGAGATGGGGGGGGGGGCATTATTGAGGACGTTACCGTATTTTATTCAAACTCAAAGCCTCTCAGCCATCTGTCTTATCTTAAGCCA
This sequence comes from Paralvinella palmiformis, assembly GCA_025642065.1. Lineage (NCBI taxonomy): Eukaryota > Metazoa > Annelida > Polychaeta > Terebellida > Alvinellidae > Paralvinella > Paralvinella palmiformis. Next base: position 1,050,693 of record JAODUP010000019.1, read on the forward strand.
GTGAGTGACCTAATTACGGGAGATTGATAACAATCCCCTAGTTTACTGTGCGTTGATTGGTTAATAACCGACTAAAATAACGAACGGCTTCGTCTGTCACATGCTGATTACCGATTAGCTAAATAAATAAACCAAAAAGAAGGGCAAAAACACACACACCAGAAAGCAACAGCTTTATCTAATGATGTGGTGTTTCTCATAAAATTATTGTAACAATAATGAAATTATGTAACATCTTTTTGTAGCATTTATTGGCGCCTCCGCAGTCTAGTTGGTAGCGCGTTCGACCAAAGACCACTACCACCTTTGACTTCGCTTCATTGGCCTACTTTGTACACAAAAATGGCCATAAAATATCAACCATCATCATCTTCATCATCATCATCGTCTGTTCGTTACTGGTAGATTTCTACCTGCCGATTGGATAACCATTCAAATGAAGACCGTTCTAGTCTGCCACACGCTGATTAGCATATGAATTAGCATATGAATTAGCATATGGATTAGCATATGGATTAGCATATGGATTAGCATATGAATTAGCATATGGCAGTTGTTTTTATATGCCGTTTGTTGTTACACTCAGTCTACTATGTGTTTATTTTGGTTAACGGCCAAAAATCACACCGGGATTAGTAACCGCTGACTGATAAATGATGTAAAGAAGAGAAGAACAAAACTCTCAGCGCACCTGATCATTTCTTACTGATTATTATATGATTGATCAGGTAATATTTTATTATATGATCTTATACAGAACACCCACAGGTCATAGGTTACTATTGTTACTCATGTTTTATAATATGTTGTACTTTTTGTCCCAGAGTATGCTGATATATTCCCGAATTACATCAATCATAAAATCAAATCGCATAACTAAGATCTATGTGTGTGTGTGTGTGTGTGTGTGTGTGTGTGTGTGTGTGTGTGTGTGTGTGCGGTGTGTGTGTGTGTGTGTGAGAGAGAGAGATAATGAACTGTCAATAATATATAATATCTGGCTGATGTCGCGCAGGTTTCTGTACTTCGTTTTATTGACACGTTACTAAGATAAAGAACACGGCGGAGGATTGGCCCCTCTGAGAACCCAAGTGCTTATTTTTCTTCTCCACGATCACTTCTCTCTAGCGGTCGTAATGTATCCGGATGATCCGTGGGGGTGATCCGGATGGTTTATTTTCCAAGAGTGACATAACCTGATAACGACATCTAGTGGATGTATACGTCAATATGGCGCATTCCTCTTGGGAACGTGACTGAGTCATAGCCAGCTCCAAAAGATGCACTCTTATATAATGAATATGGTGATTAATAGGAGAGGACCACAATGGAAATAAGTCTTTTTGACTTTTTCTGTTATCCTCGGAATTTCTTATGTATACCTAATATTACAATATTGTATTCTATGTATTGTATTTTTATGTCCATGAATCAAATGAAATTGATGCCGATGACGCCACTCTGGTATAGCCAATCAGGAGACGAATAATGAAATGCACGTTTCATGACTTTCTATTTAATAAAGGGGGGAATCTGGGGATAAACTTAGAAATGAAATCGATTTATTAATACCGAATTTATTAGAATTTGTACTAATGAAACTATAAGCATATGTTTTTTTTATAAAGATACGTTATATGAAGATCTCTCTCATATATATATATATATATATATATATATATATATAGAGAGAGAGAGAGAGAGAGAGAGAGAGAGAGTCTAACCTTACCTTTATGCCAACTTTGGGTGTATGAATGAGTACAACCCATGATTGTGTACAATCTACATGTAGTGTATTATCGGGATTATAAGAGACCATAGATAGTGATATAAATTTCCTTATTCAACCACATAAGAATTTGTACACAGGTATAATACATAGCACCACGAGAAAAGGGTTATTTTATGATTGACTCTTTGATATTAATGATACGACATTTAAAAATTGAACGTCTCAAAGCCATAAAGTGTGCCAAGTCCTCAGTGATCCCTTGAGTATGAAGTAGTATAGCAGGTACACTGTCTACCTCACTCTTGGTAGGCATTGACTCTGGAATAACCTCATTGTCAGTCTCGGTTGTGATGATGTCGGGATCATCTGTAACCTGGGATACGATGGCACGTCTTCTGTCATGTCACTGAACACCTCTACAGTGTTATTCACCGTGACATCTATTGATCAGGTGGTTAATTAAACGTGACCTCAATTATAACGTTATTTAATCCATCCACGATCACACGATCCCCAAAACCCCCGGGGGGCAAAATTGGTTAGTTACCTGATTGGACCCCGACAGCCCTTGTCAAATCAAAAATCCCCATAAAAAACACCCCTTTCCCAGCCCCAAATCCCCCGAAAAACAATTTTGACTATATGACCAAGGATATAAACCAATGAACACACCACCAATATACACCACTGACTTAAAGGCATTGGTGTATCTATATGATGTATCGGGACATAACATTCACAGATTAGCAGAAATATTTCATGGGTATATTTGTATTGCAATAAATGGTATTCATATTGCGGATGGTTATCAAAAAATCAACATTTCAACATTCCCACTTCTCCCGAAAGACCCCTATGGATACCACCATCAACAATAACGTCACAACGACACAATAGAAATCAAAACTATGTAGCTGTGCCTAATAGTCGACAATCAGGTGTCTCTATCCCACATTTCAACAGGTACATTCATATTGCATAGCATTGGCAGTGGCTGAACAATGGAAGGCGGATTTGGGGGGACATTTAAATGGCAGAAATTGGGTCCTTATTAAAAGTTAGCGAAAAAAAGATGGATTATATTTATATATATATATATATATATATATATATATATAGTGAAGTGGGTTTAATTGGAGAGGGAACAGGGGCCACCCAACTTCATCCTACCAGGGAGATGTAGGGTCCTGATTGGCTAATATCATGGCGGTGATCCAGAAGAAAATGCATTGACCACATAGAGTCAGCTGCTGTTTGATTGTCAAGGATAACACCTCATAGACACCACAGTTTTGTTTAAATGGGAAGCTATTAACAAGAAAGATTGAGTCTGTTTCTAACCCAAGGAGGGTGGAAATTGGGTCCGGGTAAAAAACCCAAAAAGGGAAAGGCACATCACCGTTTCCCAAATTTTTGAGACTTTCCTCTTTTCCAGTGGGAAATCTAAAAACTCAACACAGTTGACATTTCAGTTAAAAAGGCCAACCCGCTTATGTGGAGACTTTATTTTTCAATTTTTGGGCAGGCAATATTTTGGGAAAACCCTTTAAAAGTATCTTAGCACCAACACGAGAAAAATATTTAATTGATAGGAAAATCGGGCCCCGGGTGAAGTGTGTATACAAGTATTTAAATCGGAAGTACTGTCTCTAAGATGAAAAAACCGCGGGGGAAAATATATTACGACATACTATTTTTTAAAAAAGGCCGAAAAAATTTTATAAAAACAAAAACTATTTACACCAGAAAGGGTTTTTAAAGGGGATATTTATCAAAAACAATTTCTAATTTAAATTTTGAAATTTGGGAAAACAACGCCCCCCCCAATTTAATTATGGCCAAGAAATATTTTTTACAGAACACCAAGGGGAAAAAGGGTTTTTCATATTTTATAAACCCGGTTTTAAACTGGTTCTTTTCACCAGGGAAAAGTCGGGTAATATTTTTGGGCAGGGCCCCAGCCCAAAGAACTGAAGGGGGGTAAAGTAAAAAATAAATATTAATCTTGTTATTTACTTATGGGGGTATTATGGGGAAAATGTTCTTTTCCAAAAGGGCCGATATTAAAATAGACTATTTTAGGGGGCTTTTAGGGTATAACCTTCTCTGATGATCTGAAAATATTTGATATCTATAGTTTTTAAAAAAAAAGAAACACCAAAAATACACCGATAACTTCCTTATTAATTCAAATTTTAAAACAAATATTTCCAAAAATTTTTTTTAAGAAAAAAAGGATTTCTGTTATTATACCAGGCTACGTCAAACACAAAAAACCCCAAAACATTTGGGGACCGAAGAACTGAAACTTAAAGTAGGAAAAGAAATTTACATTTCTAGGGTAATTTTAAAATTGGGTTTCAAACCAATTATTTTATTGCCTATTTAGGGGTCCCACCTTCCATATCTCAAGATAATTCTAAATCCATCAGCCCATATACTTTTCCTTAAAATGATCCCCAAATGCTTAATTTCAACTTTCACGAACCATTGATAGTGTGTACTACAATCGCTAGGGGTTATTGTGTGACGTCATCTTAGCCAAACATTACGTAGTGCCACAGCTTTGTTTACAAGCGTCCTGACCAGTTGACAGAAAAAGTATTCAGTTTTGATATTCTCAGGGATATCAAGCCGAAGAAAGTGAGATGCTAGTAAAGCAAGTTTTAAAACCACTGTACCTTTATTTCTAGGAAAATTTTAAAAATATTTCTCTGATTGAAATTGATTTTAATATATAACACGCATTTTTACTATTTTGTGAAACCCTTTTCTGTGACCTTTAATCTAGATACAGTCCATTACAAAGTAATCTGGGTGGCATGTCTTACTTTATTAATTTCTATGCTGAGGAAGTTTAATGAGTTTCCTCAATCATTATGATCCTCTGATCCAACCAAACACCTCCGTGGGTGTGACGTTTTGATTCATCCGGATGGTCCGGTAATTGGTCTTGTCATAATGATTATATGGACAACGACCATCTAATATAAAGATTGGATATTGGAGTGTCCACTTCCTAGACTCCGTAAAAAACCAATAATCATCATCATCATCATCCACTTCTTAGACTAAAGGATCATCCATTATGTCCTGTTCGGGCCATTATAAAACCTTTTCAGTATACTACAAAAGTAGATCCCGAAGGTCCAGCTTTTCTGACTCACAACCAATCAGACAAACCAGTTCCGTTGTATTACAAGGATTTTATTGCTCACATCAGAAACATACTGGTACCAGATGGTAACAATTATACAGGACACAATTTCAGGATAGATAGCGCTTGGTGGGCTCACACACAGGGGCTATCAAGTGGATCTATAAAAATCATAGGAGACTGGAAAAGCTCTACGTACCTTTCGTATCCAGACTTAGGTATTACATCTAAAGCCAATACCATGTATATGTTTTGAAAAGCCTCCCCTACTATAAAATCTACTTTGACCTTGGAGTAAATATTACGTAAACATGACATACTGGCCATTCAAAGGAGTGTTGCGTAAATGAACTCTATGAATGTAAAAATATAATTCACACACACCTGATGTTCAATGGTTGAGTGCAAATTAAGATCTTCTTTCACCAAGGATTCCCCCCCCCCCATCATCACTATGTCTCAGGTCTGACCATGGTCAAGGTTATAAAAACAATCACACCCTCATTCATTGTTTGAGTCAGGTTCGTCAAGAAGAGTTAACATTTATAATACTGACAGTAACAAGTGTTGGTCAGTGTTAAAACTAATGACAACCAATATGATGAAATCAATCAGATTATTACAAATAGGGATAGCTCCAGAAAAATTAAAATATCAAATGCTTTACTGATACATAATTTTGTTTTTGATTACTCACTTCCAATAATTTGCTGTTAGCAGAGGGGCGACGCTAATAAATAAATAAATAAATGAATTATTTACACATTGAATATTTCTTCCAATTTAATTATTTTTTACACCGATCATACTTTCTTTTTAGCATATTTCTGACATTAATAACTCTTCTTAATTCACCATTCATATATTGAATTCTGTTACCTTTAATTGTTCAAGATTTTATGCATGAACATTTAATACTTGAATTTTTAAAATTGGGTGCTCTCTGGTAGGCTAATTCTGAGTTAATTCTATGAGATATTTCCACATAGAATAAAATTCCTTTATTTTGTCTAGATTCGATTAAATCTGTAATGAAAAAGTATATGATATTTTATCGGCTGGATTTGAAGCAAGACATGTTCTAACTTCGACTCTTGTATGGTTTGAGACAGTACTTCTTGTTGCTCGATAGACTCAAGCTTGAACTTCCTTTAACAAATTTCTGTTTCTGGTGTTCAGTGTTCTCTCAGTGTTGGACAGTGAACCGAACATGGCCGGTTGTTGTGTTAACATTGTCCATCACCTCGCTATAAAGGAGTTAGCAGACAAAGATGATCAACGTTCGCCCACGTTCTACGCATGCATCAGGATAGGCCAAAACAAAAGTCTCTGGGGTTTGCCGTGACAGGATCCAGTAGATAGGAAGCGCGACGTAGGTGTGAGCAGGTTTCGAATCTACAACCTTGAGGTTTGCCGCCCAGTATTCTAAACAGTGTTCGCATGTGTCACTCACTCTCTCTCTCTCTCTCTCTCTCTCTCTCTGCGTGTGTGTGTGTATGTGTGTGTGCGTGTATGTACGTGTGTATGTGTGAAGAAATATGTGTGAATGTATGTATGCCCATTGGAAATAAAGTCAATGTTAGGGTATTTGAACTTGAATTAAGTTCTTTATGGCATTTCGGAGCATTGCAGTAAAGCATACACACACACACACACACACACACACGAAGGTCACAGAGCCTGGTAATCAAGTCTCACAGGTTCGTTAAGTCGTCAATAAAAAGAAATAAATTATTTATGGCTTGCTATAAATAGTTCTCTACAAGGGGAGTGCACTTTGGCTTAATTAATGGAACTATTTCTGGGCTAGAAAGTCCCTTAAAATGGCTGAAAATTAGCAACACCCAATATCCAGATTCTCTAGATGTGATGTAATTATAACAACAACAACAACAACAACAACATAAGCTGGCAAATACGACAACTATATGGCCAAACTTTATCCTAAATTTAATACTGTGTACAGTGTCTGACTACAACAAATAGTATCTGGCTATATTGTAGTGGTTAAATATCATGTACAGCCTGTGTGTACAGTTTACAATATATGGACATAGTATGTAGTATCTGTATATAGTGTACAGTGTAGGTATAGTGACCAAATACCATTTTACAACCTCCACATTAAACGCTATACAATGTCTGTTCAAACTATAAGGTTACTCAAAACTCCTGTTCAAATCATTAACAATGTCTACAGATGATGATGATTATTATTGATGATCTACAGCCACTTTTGTGCACAAGGTAGGCTAAATGGACCGAGCGACCTCCAAACGTAATGAAGCGAAGTCAAAGATGAAACATCCTTCAGATATGCCTACTCCGGGATTCGAACACGGCCCCAACAATGTCTACATATTATTATGATATAATATTAGGTAATTAAAGCATCTTCAGCTTTGTGTACTGAAGAGTAAGGCTGAATATTTAATAAATAATATGTAAATAATAACCCAAAACATATGTTAACCATACAACGTGTTGCAATAGCTAACGAAGCGTACCGTTTTGGGGACGATTTGTTTTCGAGGACGAATTTCTTAGTGATTCTTTTCGGCGATTGGTTGAATTTTCTCGAGTATTTTAACGGAAGCGGGTTATTTTTTTAACTGATTTTTAACTGGCTTTATTCTGCGATAAATATTTTGAAAGCGAAAACACGATTTTTGGTGTATTGGATCAGTTAGCGGACTTTTGTGTAAGGGAGAGTATTATTTTTGTTTTTATTTCGATGTCTCTAGACGGATGTACATGCTATAACATATTATACTAATTACCATATTGTGAATTGAATCTGATCTCTGGTCTCAATGTGATGATGTCCACAGGTGTGTGTGGTGTGTCTAGTGCCGTAGTGTAGTGCAGTGTAGTGGGCTTATAACCTTCTTGCTGCAGCCGTCGGGTAGCCTGACAAGGTCAAAAGGGAGCAGATGCACGTACGTCCCACCATTCCGGTACAAACAAGACTCCCCAAGTGCCTCCTGCTCTCACAACTGGGCCCTTCAAAACCCAGGCTAGACTGAGGGCGATCTCGGAGCAGCTGAAGCCCCAGAGGTGCAGTGCCCATGACCCATTGGCGTGTGGACACGCTACGAGACTCACCAATCCAGCCCCAACTATGGGTAAATAGCGATCCGATAGAGGGCGTAAGAATATTCCAAACTCATTACCAATCTTGTGCTTCCCGGGTAGGATATTAACCCAGAAGCTTTGGGTGAGGTAATCCAAAGAGAAAATCCAGAGAGCCGAAGACGGAGGCGTTAGGACACTGGCGCTCTTAATAATAAAGCACGTAAAAACCGCAAAATGATTACACCAATAGGCAGATGTAATAGAGCTGACGCTCGCCCTTTAAGGTTCCCGCATGATGAGGCAGGGTTGGGCTCCTTATGTTACACCTTATGTTACTGGAGGTCGTTCCCAAAAGACAGCTCCTTTCGTCCTAGACACTGGACTAATGGTATAAATTGTGAATTGGATTTAGTCTCAATGCAATTATGGCTTCTTTTCATATTAGTCGGCTCTGATTGATCACAGGCCATGGATTTGGGTCACTTTCGAGGCAAAATTTTCACGCAATTCAAAGATTAATTTTTGGGCTTGACACGTCTTGGATATCTGGGTTTGGATACTCTGCGAGTTTGGGGGTTGAAATAGAAAAAGAAGCAGAAAGCTCTCTCTCTCTCTCTCTCTCTCTCTCTCTCTCGCTCTCTCTCTGGGGCGCCTCCGTGGTCTAGCGGTAGCGTGTTGGACCAAAGATCACTACCACCCGTGTTCGAATCTAGGCGTAGGCATATCTGAAGATTGTTTCGTCTTTGACATCGCATCATTATCTTTGGAGGTCGCTCGGCTCATTTAGCCTACCTTGTGCACAAAAGTGGCCGTAAAACACCAATCATCATCATCATCTCTCTCTGTCTCTCTAATCCGTAAAAGACATATTTAGTTAATTTTGACTATTATAACAACCAACGGTTAAAAACCGACTATAAAATTTAACGTAATCCCAAAATGTTATGTAAAATCATGTTACAAATAGTACCACTATAAAGCGGAGATATTAAATACCTTTTGTTCGAACATCAACATTCCATCCAGATCGGTCAGATGAATAATGATTGACGTGACGTCATTTGCCCTGCCACTTTTGTGATCGTCAGAAACCATTTGCACGATTCAGCTGAGTTTTGACGTACTTCTAAGAAAACACTTGGCATTCTATTTTATGGATTCTACACAACGAAAATCTTCCCAGCAATGTATAAAATTTCTGTTGTCTTCAGCCTTTCCGTTCCAATAAATTAATTCAGCGAATAAAATATGTTTGGTCTCCATCAAACAATATAATCCTAATATTAAGTTTAACGAATACCTGTCCCGGGCAGTTCGCCAATTATTTGGTAGCCTCAATAATATAACTTGCGAACTTTCAACTGAAATACACGCCGCAAAATATTTACACCACTCAACCGACCGTGTCCTCAGCTAAATCACATCTTCGTGTAGCCATTGTTAGAATGGCAAGGTATGGGAATGGGCGTCTCCAGGATCAGATGACATCATCATCATTATCATCATCATCATCCAGAAGACTATATATGAAGGGTGTTTCATCTTTCGCTTCGCCTCGTTACCTTTAAAGGTCTATTTAGCCGACTAATTGGGAAAATAGGATACACAAAACATCAACAACATGTACTTCGGCGAATAGGACAAAAGTAAAAAACAGACTAATATAGAATAATTGATGAGAGAAGATAGGGTTCATCACACGCCCCACGTATATATATATATATATATATATATATATATATATATACATCCGGTGTCACTCGATGTGGCGAAGGTGATATCAATCGGAAGCTGTGCCGTGTCTCCTGTATCCTGAAGGATGCATACATCAAAAGGAAGCATTGTCATTATTAACCTCAGACAGATAATGACATATTGATTGACGTAACACTGATAGAAAACGTGATTCTAAAACAATGACAATAGTGTAGCATAAAATAGATAATATCAAACGATCTATGACAGGCTTTTGTTCCAATCTGCCTTCTTTTTCTTTATAGTTTTATCTCTTCTTTATGATATATATATATATATATAACTTCTTTGCTAAGCGGGCTTTAATTAGTGTTCTGAGAACTGACTGCAGTGAAGAGTATAGGGTCTATCATAGAACTGACTGGTGTGTGTGTGTGTGTGTGTGTGCACACACACACACACCAGTCAGACTCCAAATTCCAATGAACACACGCACACACACACACACACACACACACACACACACACACACACACACACACACATATATATATATATATATATATATATTTAGGGGTATAGGTTATTAAAGGATGTTTAGATGTTGATGTTCTGAGCCAGTGCCACTATATATGTATCGATAAAAGAAACACGCACTTTTTAGATCAAATCCGTTCATCCATCTGTCTGTCCGAGCGTCCGTCCGATATCTGTCTGTACGTCCATATGTCTACCCGTATGTCCGTATGTCCGTCTGTCTGTCTGTATGTCAGTCTGTCTGTCTGTCTGTCTAAATATTACGTCGATACCAATAACACATGTCGGCTAACATCAAAGTGATTAACGACTATTACCGGAGACAGAAAACCTTAAAGAATTTCTCCTAAAAAATTCCCAAAATCAACTCCTACTACCACACACACACACACACGCTCCTATACGCAGTATACGCGAGTACGTGCGAGTACTCACGTCCACGTTAATACTATTAATTATTGCCCAGTTTTAGAGTACATACTATGTAAGCAGCTATGTCTGTCTTGTAAACAAACGTCATTTTGTTCAAGTTGTTTACTCCATGAATGAATATTGTTGTTAATGTTGTTACTTGTCGTAGATTGCATCGAGTATTTGTCTTTCTTGTTGTTCTCATAGTTGTTGTTGTTCTTCATTTGTAGTTGGTGTGGTTGTTGTTGTTGATAGTGTCAAGGCCGTTTTGATGGTGGATTATACAGGGTTGATGTTCTTATTGTGTCATGTTGTTATTGATACAAATATTGTTGTTGTTGTTGTTGTTGTATGTAAACGTATGGTATTATTATGGTATTTTTTTGTGTATGTTTATTGATATTGTTGTTATTGTATATTTTTTGTAAGTTGTTATTATTATGGTATTTTTTTTTTGTTGTTTTTTAATATTGCTACTTTTATTACTGATGAGTTAATAATGTTAATATTGTTTCTGGTGTCGTCGTTACTTTTGGTGCTCTTGGTGTTACTGATGACCAAAATATTTTTGCTTTAATAATTTTGTTGTTGTCATTAATATTGCTGTTACAGCGAATCATTAAATACCTTTCTAACATAAGTAGGCCGGGATTTGAAGCCGGGTCCTAGAAGTCTATGCCCAACCGCGCCATCAATTCGGCCACGGAGACCCCCCCCCCCGTTGATCATGATATTGAACTAATGATATCAATACTGTTGTTGTTATTTTGTTCTTTGCTAATATTGCTGCTGTTGTTGTTGTTGATATTGTTATTGTGTTAGTATGTTGATGACGATATCGTCGCCATTCGTAATCCCGCGATCGTGACACGTGTCAATAGATCCCGAAACAAGTGCCTGTTTCATTGACAACTGGCCGTAACAACAACACGTGGACGTGTCACCAATCCTAGGGACGTCAGTGACACCTGACATGACGCTTCATTAGTCGGAAATCGTCCGAGGCCCGGACCCTGTTTCATTCCCCTATTATCGCCACCACAACTATTACGCCGAAAATGGCTGCCTCGAAGGGAGCCCGTAGCCATTGCGACGAAATCAAGTAAAGTCTTAGGTCAGCGTGTACACCTAGCACGCGCTACACCCGGTGTCACGAACGCCGCGAACCATTCTTTGATCAGAGATGGTTCTATTTTCAATCCAAAACAATCTGTTCTTTCTCGGAGCTCAGTAGATTACACCTTATTTCCCCGAACGACGAATGATTCTCAACAACTCGTCCCATCCCGCGGAGACACGGATCACGCAGCTTTACGGAGAACAGACCCGGATGTTCTCATCCCGGCCGTTATTCCCAGTCGAGTGTGTGGAGAACTATGACCCAGTGATTCGAACCCATAACCCTAATTGTTTTTCACGCACTCTATTTGTCAATTCGATGCATTTGTGTGTGTGTGTGTGTGTGTGTGAGGGGGGGGGGCGTCGTGCTTCTCGGGATCGTCTAGATGATCCGGTTCCGTGATGACGAATCCGAGATAAATCACTGGTTATGTAGTCGTCAATGGTCGTTAGTGAAAGCGGAAGTGGCCAGCGTCTGAATCTCGCGGCAACCGGAAGTAGTCTTCCGGTCATCGGCCATTATGCTTTGTCAACATGGCATTTATTGGCTAAGATAGGTAGAAAATAGCGTGGTGTCAACATAACCGGATTATATATATATATATATATTGTGTGTGTGTGTGTGTGTGTGTGTGTGTGTGCGTGTGCGTGCGTGCGTGCTCCGAAAATGCACTACACTGCAGATCTGCAGATCGTGGGATCGAATAATAGTTTTAAACGAGTCTATGGGAAGTTACATCCACCATGGGTAGTTATGCACTTTTAGGGCTGAACAGAGAACTATATAAATCAATCAAGACGTCAATCAATTACCAAACGTACCTGAGTATATAAGACGTTAATTATCTCTGTATGTGTGCACATACACACATATAAACACATATACACGCGCGCGTATGTTTAATTGGTTGTCTGTCTGTGTATTCGCCCAAAAAATTATTCTGACCAAAGAATCTTAAACGACGGTGAATATGACATTGGTTGTGACTGTGATTGGGATTAGGTTGTTTACTCAATAAAATTCGTTTTTAATTACTCCAAGTCCTTAGATATGGGTCGAAGGCCCAATTAAAATAGCTCTCGGTAGCGGTAAGCTTTAAGATCCCCGGAGAGTGCGAGTTTTAAGCTCGTAATTGCTAGATTTAATACGCTATTACTAACCTGTAATCAATTTACTTCCGAGCTTCTACAGCATTAATTTCTCGTCTATTTTCTAGGTGTTTTAAAGGTCGTTCTAAAGTCGTCTGTCTTGTTTTTTTGTTTTGTTTTTGTTCTTTCTATCTTTTATCAGAGACTGAGTTGTTTATAGGACTGTGGCACACACGATATGAGATTTTAGCGGGAACTGTGGTACACAGGAAATAATGACTGCATATAGGAGTGTTATAGACAAAACGTGGGGCTACATATAAGACTGTATTATACAAGATATGCAATTATTCGCAGAACTGTAATATGCACAGTTGCACAAGGCTATACACAGAGAGTAGGACTGTATAATATACAGTTATACTCTCTCATCCCCTCCTCTCTTTCTTTCTCTCTCTCTCTCTCTCTCTCTCTCTCTCTCTATATATATATATATATATATATATATTTATTGTATATAGAGCTAAATTTAACGTATGATTGAATAGAGGACTGTAGCACACAAGTCATAGGACAGTAGTATGCTATGAGGAATATATGTAGAACCTTCTAAACTCTTATCTTCACTTACAAACAGAATCCTCATATATTATCATTATCACCATTAATGTCATTATCATCATCTTCTTCTTTATCATCATCATCATCATCATCACCATCGTTAGAATTATCGTCATTAGGTTCCTAATTATCATCACGGTAAAAATAATTCTAAAATTTAACTGTCCCTCCTCCTAGCTAAAAGATTCTATTTACGCAGAATATTTTAGCCTCAATTTAGAATAGATTGTTAAAGGCTAAAGAAGAAACAAAACAAAAAATCTATAGCCCCCGGTCCCCTCCCCCACCACCATCACCAACCAATACACTTATCCTCTGACCCAGGTCTTCGATTAATCTTCCGCAACCGTCCATATCCGTATTGCTTAAACGACAACGCCCTCTGGTCGATTCTCAAGGTCTTCTAGCAAACCGTCAGCTGTTCCGGGGCGGTCTAATGGAAGAATGCTTCCCCTTCTGGATGTTCCGGATTCCGACAGTCTTAAGTACGACCCGCGGTATTTACCACTTTATAAACAAATACTGTCGGCGAGCGAGATTGATTTCAACACTTGTCATTCGATTTTAACACATCTATACCGTACCAGGCTAGAATGCGTCGAAGCCAAGGTTTGAACCCGTGAGGCCTTTGTGTCGCGGTCTTTCAACTGTTCTCCGGTTCGTTCGGCCGTAAATGCGTACCTGGTCGTGCGAGATTAATTAATGCGAATCAACTCTACTTAAGGGGGTTGTATTTTAAGGGCATCCGACGAAATGGAAAAAAATGCATTCTTTAGTCTAAATTTCGGTTTAAGATATTGTTAAGCAACTGAACAATTCGTGTATTAAATCTCATAAGGTCAAGGATGGAAGAATGCAATGATAAGGAATCGCAATCGTGGAAACTGTCATTTAATTGCTAATTGTGTTTAAATTATTGACGGGGTATCTTTACCCGATAGTGTGATTATCGCACTGAAAATGCAGATATATATAAATGTGTGTGTGTGTGTGTGTGTGTGTGTGTGTGTGTGTGTGTGTGTGTGTGTGTGTGGTGTTTGTGTGTGTTTGTGTGTGTGTGTTTTATAAAGATATTTAAGGCGCTAGCACAGGTGTTATGCTTTCATTCAAACAACAATTATAACTCCAAACTGATTTAAACAATTTTAATTGCAAGTATAATTAATTACCGTTAAAGTTAGAGAAAAGTGAAAGAAAAAACTAATTTCTAAAATAATCCAGAAGAGGATAATCTAAATATAAACAAGAAACTATGATTTAAACAAAACCAGGCTTTGTGTCGAACACTACGGCCAAGAAAGATTAAACCTAAAATGGAGAAATAAAATATTAATACACAGTATGAATAATGTGTGAATAATATAAACATAAATCAGAATAAATTCAGATTAATACTAACAGCAGCGATACAACACGACTCAACCCAATAGCAACTGTGTGTGTGTGTGTGTGTGTGTGTGTCATATAACTTGCCCTAGTTCTTCGTCATCAACTATGCAGCCATTTTATTACTCCACTAATTTTCCCTCCGTAAAACAATTAAGACTGCCATCACTATGTGCCCAGGAGAAACATCTCGGGAAGAATGTATCCCAAAAGCCGAGAGGTATTTTCTTTATGAGTTAACCCGACCCAGGAAGGCATGCCACTCCCCCTCTCAAAAAAGCAAAGGAGATTTTCAAACAAAAATTAAGGCATTTTTCACTTTCTATTCCGGAGAACAATGATTGAGGTATAGTTGTGTCCAGATACCAGGATTGAACACTAGCCAGAGAGAGAGAGAGAGAGAGAGAGAGAGAGCGAGAGCTAGTCGGCGAAAATCCAGAAAAACCGGCCATTCTTCAAAACAAATTCGTTACCATGACAACGACTTTGTGTACAGCTGGAACAACTGAGGTATTTTACCTGTCTGACGTCATCATGGTGGTAGTCGTTGTCGTTATTGATATTGTGGTTGTTTATGATCTTGTAGTAGTTGTTGTTATATGTGTATATGTTTAAGTGATAATGTTGTTGTTGCTGTTGCTATTATTGTTGTTGTCGTCGTTGTTTTTTCTTATTGTTATCGTTATTGTTGATGTTTATGATGATGATGATGATAATGATGATGATAATGATGCTGATGATGATAATGATCATCATCATCATTATCATCATTATCACCATTATAACGACGATTACGTTGTTGTTTTGTTGTTATTGTTGTTGCTATTGACCCTGATCATTTTTGTTGCCGTAGATAACGTTGTTGTTGATGTTTCTATTATGTATTGTTTCTATTGTTGTTGTTGTTGTTGTTGTTGTTATAGTTATTACTATCGATGTCGTTGTTGATAACAATACGTTTGTTAATATTATTACGTAAGTGATGAATAAAATACTATTATTCTCTCTCATCATCTCATTGTTTCTTATTGTCATTCATGAGACAGTATTGTTTGTATTCCTGACAACTGTCAATACGTGTGTTAACTCTTAATATTATTTACACCTGTCAATATAAATAACATATTTTGTAAACATTCCGCTTTGTTTGACTTTTATCTTATTTCAGTGTGTGTTCCGATGGATCTGCGGTTAGAGCATTGCATCACAAATCTCCAGGTTATGGGTTCGAATCCGTCTCAAGTCTGCGTTTGTGCCATTTCTTTACCTAGCGCCGAAGCCAAACAACTCGGCTCATCTAATCTTATCTTGTCTCATACATTGGTAATATTTTGTCTTGTACATCGTCTTACGCCAGGTCTTAGACATTGTCAGACAAACGAGTTTGTGGCTCATATCCATATTCTATTATAATTCTGTGAATTGTCTTTTCTCACTCACTCACTCACTCACTCACTCACTCACTCACTCACTCACTCACTCACTCACTCACTCACTCACTCACTCACTCACTCACTCACCACTCACCACCACTCACTCACTCACTCACTCACTCACTCACTCACTCACTCACTCATTCACTCACTCACTCACTCACTCACTCACTCACTCACTCATCCTCACTCCATATATATATATATATATATATATATATATATATTTATATCTTCTAATTGATCTGATATTCTACCATCTATTTTGTCTTATATTTTATCTTCTACGTTTCATTGTTAATTACATTATATTTGATATAATATAAAACTCTCTTATGTGTCGTCTTATATCAGATACTGTACATTGTCTTACGCCGAGTTTTATACGTTTTAGGGAAGAGAATTTGCGACTTTGTGTCTGCACCCAATCCGAGAATAGTGAAGATGTAATCCGTGTCCTTTGTTGCTGCGATACGGGGTGGGATGTTATCTGGCTCATTTGAAGCATCTTGATTTTGGTGTTTAACCGATCACCGGCCCCTCTCTCTCTCTT
>JAODUP010000019.1:1072500-1409309 GCA_025642065.1 Paralvinella palmiformis
GCCAACGTTCAAAAAAAAATATATATATATATATATATATATATATATATATATATATATATATATATATATATATATATAATTCATTTACCATTTATTTTATACAACGATATCGCTAATTATGAGTTACTGAATTAGTAAATGTATATTTTATTCTTAATGTTTATCGTTTATGATTAATAAATGAAATTAGAATAATGTTTTCTAATAAATAGCCAGATTTTATTCGGTTTAAGGGTTTCTATTTATGTCTTTATTGTTGCGCTTCTCTCTGTAATGTACAGTACTGTACTGTTCTCTATTCTACTCGACTCGACTCGACTCTACTCTACTCTAATCTACTCTACTGTACTGGTTGTGATTGTCAACTGTATAGAGGATGTTTCCGCCGTGTGAAAAAAATAAATGGGAAACTTGGTATTTGTTATTAGATTATCGTTGTGGTGAATATATCTATCTGTCTATCTATTTATCTATAGTTATGTCTATCTATCTATCTATCTATCTATCTATCTATCTATCTATCTATCTATCTATCTATCTATCTATCTGTTCCTCTGCTGCCTGCCTACATGTCTGTCTGTCTGTCTGTCTGTCTGTCTGTCTGTCTGTCTGTCTGTCTGTCTGTCTGTCTGTCTGTCTGTCTGTCTGTCTGTCTGTCTGTCTGTCTGTCTGTCTGTCTGTCTGTCTGTCTGTCTGTCTGTCTGTCTGTTCTGTCTGTCTGTCTGTCTGTCTGTCTGTCTGTCTGTCTGTCTGTCTGTCTGTCTGTCTGTCTGTCTGTCTGTCTGTCTGTCTGTCTGTCTGTCTGTCTGTCTGTCTGTCTGTCTGTCTGTCTGTCTGTCTGTCTGTCTGTCTGTCTGTCTGTCTGTCTGTCTGTCTGTCTGTCTGTCTGTCTGTCTGTCTGTCTGTATCGATCTTCCATTGTGCGAAACATCATATCATAGAGAAATAATCATTATGACGATAACAATATAATGATAATAATGCAGCTACTACTAATACTACCGGTACTATTACTGCTGCTGCTACTATTAGTACTACTATTAATAATATAGATTTAAACAGAAGTCATCCTAAGTCGTTGTACAATTAAACCCCAAAATATAAATCTTAATTAAAAAAAGCTATAAATTATTGAACTCATCATAAGATGACACAAGACTCATTATGTAATAAAAAGTTTTATTTGACATGATACAGATTACATTACTTCGCCATACGTAATGTATTCCCTTTTTGTATGACATATACCTTATGGGCACACACTATATAATAAGTTGAAGACATTTTTGTTATCATCTGAACTATTTTCGTGAAAATAAACTATTTTTTTAAATTTACCATGTACTGTTTTTTATCTGATAATGCTGTACTAGTGCTAAACGAAATCCTAATAGTTCTATTGTGTAGATTTTGATAGAAAATGTTCTTTACCATCTTAATATCCGATAATGTGTCATTGATTTTATGTGTACAAAAAAAAACTATAATCAGTTACTCTTACTATTATTACAAACAATAACATAAATCATAAATAAATTATGCCTGAATAATAATTTTTCTTGATGGTTCATGAAAAGCTGAACATTGGGAATGTGAACTTCAGCAATAAAATACAATTTTGACACGCGGCTAACAATATTCTATTTTTTTAATTGCAATTTATTACGATGTTTATTTCAAGACACGAATAGGGATTAAGCTCGCGTTCTCATTAAAAATTCCGTTATGATGGTATATGTGGATTAACGTATGTACCATCAACGAACGCGTTATGACTAGGTTCCCGTTTCTATTTACTGAAACACCTAATACAGGCGGAAAAAAAACATTTTAAGTGTGAATGACAGTGTGCACGTGTAGATTAGTCTCTCGGTGTTAGCCTTATTTGGAATAGAGGCTCAGTTAGTAAAATAAGTGATCGGATATTTTTAGAGAAAGAATTCGCAAAAATGGGTTGTAAACCTACTGGGATTTTACGAGAATGGAATGAAACATCTCCATAAAAATAAAACTCATAACACGAACCTTCATGGCCGACCATGAAAACACTCTTCCTGGATAAACAAGTATCATTTTAAAAACTTAGTTGGATAGGCCTTGCTTCAAAACATTCCTATCGTAGAAAAATTCACTAATTACTATTCCTAATATTGATAGCTTTATTTCAAACATAACATCCAAATACACACAACAATAAGTGCTACGTCATATAATTTAATTCTTGTTAATCAGAACAAAAGACAGAATCTGGTTAATGAAATAATAAATATGTTATAGATATAAAACATATGAGGCATTTTTTTTAAATCCATTTTTAATAATACACCAAATGATAAAATATTTAAATTAAAAATATTTTGTTCGAATGAATCAGAAAAGAGACAATAAAGATTGACACAAAATTATCTCAAACTTTACCTCATTAGAGGAAACAGAGATTTTAGACAGCAAAAGTTTTACGTTTTCATAAAACTTTCTAATTTGGTTATTATTTAAATATTCAAGATGGCTATATTTATTTTAATGAATTCCATAATTTAAAAATTAACCAAACAGTCTTAAAATATGTCCACATATTATAATGCCGTGTGTCTACGTGTGTAGTTTATATTCGCAGTGTTCAGCTGTTCATGAACCATCAAGATAAATTATTATTCAGGCATAATTTATTTATGATTTATGATAGTAAGAGTAGCGGATCGTAGTTTTTCCCACATAAAATCACTGACATATTATCCGATATTAAAATGGTAAAGAATTTTCTATCAAAATCTATAAAACAGAAATCTTGGGATTTCGTTTAGAATTAATACAGCATTATCAGATAGAAAAAACAATATATGCCATTCTCTGTAGAAACTAGCAACAATATTATAGAGAAACAACCTTTTAGGCTTAAGCGTGCTCAGGTGACTGTTAAACGTGCTCAGATATATGGATGAATATGCATGCAGTTACATTTCCATGAAAAATAATTATATATATACTTTCTTCAAGACATAAAATTAACATAATAATTTTGTTTGGATATGAAACTTCCAATAATCGTTTATAACAAATTTACAACAGAGCTATATTAAAAAAATATATAATACAATTATATGCATATTTTACTAAAAAATTCACTTGATTTGAATTTTATTTGAATGATTATACACTTCTGAAATAAAAAATATATAATTTAGAGTTGAAACGTCTGATCAAATTTGCGGGCAGGGGGCGTGAGCTGTCCTTGGTGTAGAACGCTTGCCTACCACTGTGAAACGCAATATGTGTTTACTTTCTACAAGTTATGCGTTGAAATTTTTGGGATGTTATGTTGATTTTCATGTCAAGCTTACTAAAATAGGTTTATCAATGCAAGATACCAGACAATAAAATATTTTCAGAGTTACTGAAATGCATTTATTAATGTAGGTTAATCGAGAGTAAAATATTTTAGCTCGCAAAATCGAGTTGTTGTTTCTGGGTGGTATTTAGTATCAACTGTTTTTGGTGGCGCCATCTTTTCCTAGAAATATAAAATCCAGGTGGCGCTGAAGTGATTTAGACTACTCCCGCGAAAATCGAATATGGCCGAGGAAGGAGGCGGATCTGTTTGTTGCTGTTTGTATCGCTTAAGTCGTGTGTCGGGCCAGGAACATCCGTACGTTATTCTCGACGGCAAAGAAAGTGTAAGACCTTAAATTCTTTTCGTTGCTTTCAATTCCGTTTCCCTGATTTCGGCATACAATGAATGAAAGATGTAAAGCCCTTTCGGAGTTTCGCGGTTTTTAGCTTTAATTTTAGTGCTAAACTTAGCCTGGAGCTAAACATTTTCCGAGCTTCGTCACTAGGTCTATGTTAGATGTAGACTAGAGTCTAGTCTACTATGCAGCTGTTTCGTGTTATTGTTACACGATGGATTAGAGTTTACTGTCAAAGTTCAGCTCTGACTGAATTTATTATTACCTTTAAAAGAATGGTAGTTAATTTTGGGTAAAGGCGTAAAGCCTAAACCGAAACTTCCCTAAACCTAGACTCAAGACTGTCTAAACTACTAAAGCATCTGCTAATATCAACTTAGAGCATGAACTTGATAGATCCACATCACTGGATTTTCCTTGAGTATCAGGTCATCAGTAAACAGTCAAGACACAAAATATCTGAACACCAGACTAGTAGTTTAGATGATGAATCATGCTATGTATCTAGCACTGGATACAAACTGAATTGAAGTGGGTTGATAAAATGGTGTGACTACAGTCAGTTAAGTAGTGTTTATGGAATACAAAGAACTTGTATGGATACTTCTTGTTGATAATCATTCCATGCCACATTCACCAAAGGCTTGGCTTGCTCTGCCAGATGACATGAAAAACTGCAACCCAGTCAAATCATTCAACCAACATGTAACCCAATATGAGAATCAGTTGTATTGGTACATATACATGTGTATTTTTATGTCTTCACAGTGACTACGTTATTGTTCACTCTGAATGTGGGACTGGTAATTGAACATTTGATGGGTGACAAATACCATCGTAGTAAATTAGGTTGTTGTTTGGGATGTTCATTGACTATCCTAATTTTTCTGGCATGATATAGAGGAGTAATGTACTAAGTCATTTAGTTCTGAATATTTGATTACCTGATATTCGCTGTGGCTTCACATGTTAGAATTTGGATCATGTCGCCCATAGTCATGGTGTGCTGGAGTTTCAAATTCTGGCTGTGGCACTAATGACTATAGTAGAAGTTTATCATTTAGCCATTTTACTGGCAAGATTTTCTCTGTCAAGTCTTTTGCAAACTAAATTTTTACAAAATTCATCTATTGTGGTGAAACATAAAAGTAAAGATAATTTGTGTCATTATAAAATTATACTTAACAAATATGTTGGGTGATCTAATACTCCATCTATAAAACTATAACACATGTATACTTACCTTCAATAATTTCTGGATTGCCCTAAATTATTCCTGTGACAACAATGACTATGAAGTTTTGTTTATGTAATCATGGTGATCTGAGTAAGTGCTTTGATTCTGAACAATTTAACATTTTTGCTTAATTCCATTATCTATGATTAAGTTATCGCATTCACCAGATCGTTACAGTATTTCTTGTCACACAAGATATTCCAAAAGAGTTCTGATTGATGATGTTTATATTATAGGTAATAATGAATAAATAAACGATGTTTATATTTTCGGATGATTTATTCGCTGCTTCTTATTATTCCAGGTTAGCTTAGGGAGGTCTGATACTTGTACTGTTGTCTTAAGAGAGTCAAAGGCCATATCTAGATGTCATGCCGTCCTTGATAAACGTTCTGAGAAACAGTGGACTATTACGGATTGTGTAAGTAATGTGAATCGTAAGGTGTTCACAGGTGGTTCTAGCGAAAATACAATTATTTTTAAAGCTGAATTTTTGTACGTTATTTATATTTTATTGGCTGGATGCCTTCACAGTGCAGTTCTCTAGGTTTGAACCGCAGTATTTACTGCGTCTGGGTGATGTTTTTATTAGTGAGTGAACTCTCGGTTAGATGTAGTCAGTGCAGAGACTGGGTGCTTTATCTTGCTAAGCTTACATTTCCTGCTATACAAGTGCACGTTGTAGCCTAACTAATTAATCGTATGTGTCATTTACAGAAGAGTGGCAATGGAGTTTATGTGAATAACACCAAAATTATGCCGGGTAGGCCTCGTCTTCTCAGCGATCAGGAAGTAATTGAGTTGGGTCGTGATTGTCAGAACACGCAGGCTGTCTATTACAGATTTCAGTTCTTCTACAAGGCAAAGCTTGCACTGCTGAATAATGTTGGTAGTTGCACAGGTCTTGGCTTATCCATGTTGAATCGATCAAACAAAGTAAGTAACATAATGCTGTTTAACAACCTAAAATATTATAACATGAATCGTTATTTGTTTTCCTTTGTCAGTAATCTTATTTAGTTTCTAATATTAGTATGGTACAATTGAACATTTCACATAGATATGTTTACAAGTCTCGGATTGATAAGAAACAAGGCTACAGTGCACACATTTTTTATCAGTGTTAGCCTTATCACAACATTAGTTTCGATGGCGATTTTAAGTAGATCTTTCCAAGGTTCAAACTATTTAAGATTTCCGGTCTTGAAGACCGATTTACTGTAGAAATAACTTAAATAATTGGAAATGACCTGCGAAAAGAATATTTCCCAGTGGTGAGTTTCTTAAATGATCGCCGAGTTTGTAAAACAACTATTAAAAAACAATGGCCTAATGGTTCATTACTCTGGCTCTCCAATGATAGACATCAACAGTGTCCATTTATTATTGTTGTGATTTGATCAGATATCAAGTTTTGAGGAGAAAGAATTGTAGAATAATGATTGCTTTTTATGACGTTGTTCGATTTTGTTTTTAGATTTGTTGCATGAGATAAATAAACATTTGGTCATTTATTTCCTTACTAACTTATCACCAGAAGTATCTAGTGATAATCTGTCAATGGTTGCAATGTTCAGATTAAAGCACTATAATTTGTTCAAGATGATGGTTTTGTTCAGATGTTTTATTATTATTTGACTAGGCATATATCTGACTTGCATCATCTAAATGACAGCGTGAATGTTTTCATTTAGGTCTCCATCAAGCGCCACTCGTTGGATTTGTCGCCTCGTGGTTTGTTACGCGACAAGATGCGGAAAAAAGAAAGTTGGCTGAAGGAGAACATTTCTGATAAGTTGGCCGAGCACGAAGCGAAACAGGTGTTGTCTCTGTTAGCCGAATCTAAAACTGCTGTTTCAAAGCTGGAGGAGCAACTACAGGAGCATTGTGTGAGAGAGCTGACTCTCAAGTCTGAACTGCAACAACACGAACAACACGAAGAGTTGCTCGTAGAGAGGAAGTCGGAGTATAAGAGAAAATTTGAGGATTTAGAGAAAATCCATTCTGCCAAGGAGATGGAATTCCATGATATGCTGTTGGCCCGTAGTGCTGAAAAACATAGACAAGAGGTAATTAGTTGTGTTTATATTTCTTACTGTGATCAGTTTTGACAGTACGTCTGCAGAGAAAACTCAACAGGGCCATTGTTTGAATACAGTGAATTAGAGCATTCCCTTAGGCCATGTATTTGAAAATAACTCTTCACTTGCCCGGGCGAACAAGTGGCAGATTCATCCCGCAGCCCACAGTGACTGCCAGGCAGCAATAGTATCTTTGTTTCCTTTTCAACTTGGTGTCCTGTCAGCTTCTGTATCACTATAAGCCCACCAGTGATAGTAAGATGGTGCATATGTGATTAGGCTTGGGACAGTTTGGCTTAGCAGCCACCAATAATAGAGTGCAAACTACTGCCATCAAGTGAGAATGCCAACAGAACAAAATAAGAAAGATTATGAAAGCTCCATGCGAATTCGATCATTTAGTTTATCTTGGCAAATAGAATTAATTAAATATAATGATGTCAGTGTCTTGGTTTTGTAAGATGAATATACACGTAGGTAAGTTATTCATGAATAAATGTTAAACAAGAATCAATGGTTGAACTTCCTACATTTAGATTACAACATTTTTAATCACATTTTATTTTACCTGTGGATTTTGAGGCCCACTGAGTAAGTGTCGAAACCGTTAAAGTAATGGTCTGATAGTTGTAGCCATCAGGTTCATAACATTTGGCAAATGAGTGGTTATCTGGTAATGTTGTCAAGAAGCCTGCCAGGCAATTGATGTGCCAAACAAATGAAAGTCGCTGGTACTAACCCACATAATGGATCTTGCAGTAATGGCCACCTTTGTTTTACTGGAACTGTGTACATGTACTGGTCAAAGTAATATGTTATATCATATATGTCCACGAATGAAAATTATTCTTTATTTATAGTATGAACTGAAAAGGTCTTTATACGTTTAATATTTTGATTGTTGTTTCCTAAACTTAAGGATTGTTAAATATAATGCAATCTATTTTTTTAAAGAAAACCTGGTTTAAAACTTAATTTAGATATTTGAGAGTACTCTTGGTTTTGTCGAAGTATCAAATATTTTGTGTTGATGGTATTGTCATTATGTCAGAGCTTGGGGTTGTGCATTTTGCTGAAAGGCTCAGAACACTTGAACCACTCTAGAATGAATGTATATGACAGCTATAGATGTTGGCAATTTTTCTTGAAAATTGGCTTTTCATTATGATCAGCATTTTTTTGGTGTTCAGTTGATTGAATTTTTTATGTATTACTCAAAATAATCATTGTGTCAGTGTGAAGGTTTTTATGGCAAATGATATGATTATAGTATTTGAAAACTAGTTCATGGATAATAGGTAGTAATTCCTTTATAAGATACTTGGAAACACCCATGTTACATTCACAGGAATCGAAAAACATGTCCACAGGTCCTTAGTACCACAATGACAGTATTTGAACATATATCAGTTACATGCACACCAAAAAGTAGGATAAAGGACAACATGAATAATATAATATTTGTTTTGGAGGATCTTGTTTTAAAATACTGTTTTGTGAATATTATATCTTTTAGTAGCTAGGGTGTGAATCTTGGGGGTTCAGATGTAGCTACTATATTGTGCTGCATCAGCCACTTTGTGGTAATTTAGAGCTATTCTAGTGGCAGAGTGGTTAGAGTGCTGTGCTAGATACCTCCAGGTTGTGAGTTGGGATCTGACTCATACCTGTATTTGGGGGAAATAATTTCCTAGGCATGACCTGTGCCAAGGAAAAACTGCTTAATGTTGATTTTTGTTCTAAACATTCTGTAACTGACAGCATAAAAGACAACATAATGGGCACTTCCATGGCTAAAACTGGTTGTGGTTGGCCACAGATTATAGTACCCACCAGACATGGGGTCAATTCCGCATCAAATTTAGCGATTCTGTTTTTCCGACTCTTTTTTTAAAATACATTTTACCATGAGTGGGTACTACGAGTATATATTCCGAGTAGGATTGTCAAGGAAGAAATATTTCTGAATTAAAAAATTACATAGTAAATTAATTTGTGGATTTTTTGTCTGTTCTAAACATTGAACAGGGCTAATAGCATAAATAAAAAGCAATATCTCTATATAGATTACAGGCATGTTATGTGGTGGTGTCAGGGTGTTGTGTTATATATATAAGGAACCAAAGTTCTGGATCAATTTGGTTCCAGTATATTGGTTAAAAAAGCTTAAAGGCACTTTTAGCTAAAGAGACATTTGATGATATCAAGTGGTGCATACATAGTCTTGGGTGCATCCCCATGTAAAAGTGTATTTTGTAATCATCAAAGATGTGTTTATATTCCACTTGTCCAGTAGGAGCCTTGAGATTAGTGTTTTTACTTAGTTCCGCCCAGCAGGGGTCAGATCCTATGTTTACTTTCGCAACCCTGTTGGGTACTAAACCACTGACAATGGTTAGTCTACAAAAGATCTCAAATGGTTATTAAAACAGTTAGATCTGGGGACAGGCTATAGTAGTCACGGTTTTAAGAGAGGAAGGGTAAGGTTTTGCTCCAGATTGACATTCTCCTGAGATAATAAATTAATTAATTCCTAATTAGCAATGTCTCTATATATATTACAGGTATGCTATGTTGTAGTGACACACTCTTGGTGGCGGAGCCTGTGGTATCCAGATCTTTTTAATTGGTTAAACGTCCACGTGGGTGCCATGTGTGCATATCTGATGTATATATATATAATTATAACTAAAGTTCTGGATCATTATGGTTCCAGTATATTGGTAACACCACATGTAAGCGTTAGCATTGTAAAAATGGTAAATTAATTTGTGGATTTAATTGTTTTGGTAGAAACTTCAATTCCAATTCAAAATATCTCTATTCCATTTTTGGAAGTGATTGTCAATTCCAGAAATTGAATTGACCCGATGACTGGTACCCACATTCAAACCCAACAGTGCTAGGCCAGAAGGTTGTTTCATCTTTCTTTCACTTTGCTTATCAAGTACATGAAAGTAGGCTACAACATTTAAAAGACCATGGAACACTTCATTGTGTTCTTGTGAAATGTTTTACAGATTTCCTCCATCAAACTCATATAACATAATTTCCAAACCAACCAGCATATTTATTAACCTTTACAGGGTTCGCACAGGTCCTTGAAAACCTGGAATTTGAAAATTTGGATTCCAGGCCTGGAAAGTCCTGGAATTTTTGTAGAGGTCCTTGAAAGTCCTGGAATTTGGACATATAGATCTATATTTCTAATCATAAGCGTACAGGAATTCAGTCGTTACACTTCTTCCGAAATATGGGTGTATCTTTGCAGGTTAAAAGTTTGTGAATTCATTGAAAAGGTCCTTTGAATTTGACATTGGAAGGTCCTGGAAAGTCCTGAAATCTGAGATGTCAAAATGTGTATGAACCCTGCGTTATACCTTGACTAGTACTAAATGTCTTTTGTATGTAAAAAATACGTATGACATGTTTTCAGATTTTGTAAAATTTTATGTCTTAATAATGATGGAGCCCATCCCTTCAAATCCAATTTTGTGGTCACCTATATTTCTATCTTTGCTATGTTTAATAAAAGTAGTGTTCCTGCCATTAACTGTTGAATGGAATGAAATGTCAATACTGGTTTTGTACGGTTGATGTGAGAGGCTTGCCATAAATATATTTGGTAGTCTGTACCCAGGCTGTTCATTTAGTTTTAGAGTAGGAGGGGACTGAACTAGAGTAATAGGAGAACGTATTTGGCGAGGCTTCAGGCCCAGCTTAAACCAAGGAGGTGTAATTTCACTGGACCCTGAGTAGCCGGCGCTGCAATGGAAGTAGCCGGGGAAATTCGCCAGGTGCCGGCTTATAACGACATGTCTGTGTACCTATCACAACATATGCCTTTGTTATTTTATATTGTGTGATAAACCTGAACTTTCTTTAGTGCACTCGACACTTTGTTTATATTTTGCCACTCATTTTCATCAAAAGTATACTCTTCACTTCTGGCTCTCCATGTTTCACTATCTCTGTGAACCTATAATGCCTGAAGAAACACTTTACGAGATATGTATACAGGAACTCACAATTATTTACTCATTTTATTAACTTCGGTTGATGGCTGTTACCTTGAGATATTGATCTGGGTGTCTATGTATCAAGTGCTGATGTTCATGCAATACTTTAGTTAATATTATAACATCTGCTTCCACAGTTCTTACTCATAATTGTTTAGCTTAATCTTGGTTTCTATTTCAAAAATTCAATATGATATTACGGTTGAAACGGTCCTGAAACAGTCGAGTACAATTTTCAGGTTAAAATAAAGAAATATCTCCAGTGACGTGATATGGCCCAAATATTGATTTTCTGTTTTAAGTTATTGATCTGCTGGAAAAACTGTGTTAACCACCATATTAAAATGTTTTTGATCAATCAACTTGTTGTGCACAGTGGATGAAAACGATTGAGAGTGGAAATTCCCTGTATGGTAGCTCAAAGAATTCATATTGAAGCAGAAATATATCCAAACTTAAGTTCTTCCAAGCTTCTCAGGTTGAAGCGAGATGCTCTTTTGGGATCAGCTACCAATAAGTTTCTTTTGAAAACAAAATAGACCTTTAAGTGGATTTATAATGCTACAACAACATTAAACTTCACACATTATGAAATAAACTTGATCTATGTGAACCTTTATTTTGTATTGTGTGGGTTAATGAATTACTACTACAAGTGACTTGATTGTGATCCTGACTGGCTATTAAACCTGACACTGTACTACTAGATCAGTAGATGACTCAGTAGCTGGTCTTTCTGAATACCTAGCTGTTCCACCCCTGTCTGATCCCACATAAGCCACTCAGGTTCTCATTAATAATAATGTACAGTATGATTTAAGTAAATCCAATAAGAAAATTTGAAGATTCTATACACACACAAAGTGAAGTGGTGATTACCTGGTACATGTAGTTTGGATCAAAAATTGTTATAGTCATTTCATTGTGGGATCATCAACAGATAAATATGTTTACATACAGTTTGAGCTTTGTTTGTATTGTAGTCATTCAACTGAATGGCTCTGAGTGTACATTATGATAATTCATAATCTAAAAATGATGATCCTTTCTTATTTGACAACTTGATGGAAATTCTCAGGTGTTAAATTTGGTTTTATTATAGTATAACAATTATAGAATTAGAAATAACATAATCCGGCAATTGTTATAATATGAGATCTGGGCATAAAAACGAGATTTAGAAAAATATTAAACATGTTTATTGTTTTTCTGCCCTTTGAGTGGCTTGGATTAAAACTGTTTTCGACAACCATTTCTCTATTATTAAAGGCAGTGCAACAACAGAACCACCATTTGCTGCGTATTGAGTTGGAAGGAGAGTTTCACGATCGGGAACAGGAATTCAGAGAGACCGTCGGGGAAAAACTTGTGTGTCTTAAAAAGGAGAAACAAGAGGTGATGTTTTGTTTGGTGACTGGAAAGTTATAACTAAGTGTATTGTGTTAGAATATGATCATGTAATAGAACCATTATTAATTATAATTAATTGTGTGTCGTTAATTGTCATGTTTGTCTCTGCTATCCTCCTAGTAAGGGCGCTTTATTAAATATACATTATTATTATCCACGTTTGTTAACATCATATTGATGGCTGATTTAAGTTCTGGACTGGCTTCCGTGGCATACAAGAGTACCCATAAATTCTTAAGACTTAATTTTTGGTATTCTCTATGTGGATATGATGTGGGTTTTTTAAATCTGAAAATATACATCACTACTCAACTAATTCTCTATGAACCAACGACAATCAAAAGAGGAGACATTAACACATATTTGCTTGACCATTGAGAATACTTGATTAATGTGAGTGCGTTAGATAGCGAGAAATCATCCTGTTGTTAGGAATTGTGCCAGTTTGTATTATTTTCTCATTCCGTCCTCCAGATGAAGCAACAACTAAAAGCCAGTAATACGCAAGAACAAGAACTGAGAAGTACCATCACTGAGCTCCAGTCTCATCAATTGACGGCTAGAAACATGTTAGACATGGCTCAGAGAGAGGCTCAACGACTGGCCAACATTGGTCAAGAGACAAAGGCAGAGATGACTACAATTCTGGAAACTGTTGTCGAGTCCGAGTTTGTCTGCGCCATCTGTAGTGAGCTGTTTATCCAGGTTGGTGATGTGTATCTGGTGTAAAGATGTCCATCTGTTTATCGTCATCTGCTTGCTATCTGTATTCCTGTGAAAGACTGGTGTTACATTTTATTGAACTAGCATATATCTTCCAATCCCTGTCAATATTCTTTCCCTGTCCAAATTTATTTTAGTTATAAACTTGGTGCATGCATACTTGAATGTGTTGTTGTTAGCATAAAGTCGAACAAAATTCCTTTCACTTTTATCAAATATATTGGATTTCCAGACTAGATTTGCATTTTTATTTTTGAACTTTTCTGGCACACAAACCCTGTTATTGTTGTACATAGATCAAGATGTGCTTTGCATCTTTCCTGATTTATGTTTCTATGAAAGTAGATGAGCAACGTTTGGCTTTCTGCATATTATTCTTACAAATATTTGCTGATATATTTGCAGGCAACTTCACTGAACTGTTCACATTCATTCTGTCGACTGTGCATAGATAAATGGCTGACTCAAAAGAATGAATGTCCGGCATGTCGTCAGACTGTTACTTCACGAGTACGTTCCATTGTTTTGGACAATTACATCAACCGACTAATGGAGATTTTGAGTGATCAAACACAGGCTCAGCGTAAAATATCCCTTGTTGAAAGACAGAGTAAGTTCTACTTATTTTCACAGATTTCATAAAATGAATTTAGGAGACTCGATCATGACATTTTAATTACATGATCACCAAAGAAGCATTGAAGTCATATCAATATAGTGCTTAATCTGCATGTTTCACTTGTATTCATTTAATTCTCACCATCAACAGATGAACAGAAACTCTGGGATAAACCTGCTAAATCTCGTCGTGGTCGAGGTCAGCCATCAGGAGCCGCTGCTCAGGCCGCACATTCTGGGGTCCGGCCAACGTCGCGCCCTGTCAGTCACGTACCGTCACAACCCACACAGGAACAGCTTCTTCACGCCAGAGGTTACATGCCACTTGCGGATTTTCTTCAAAGAATCCAACACCAATCCAGACATGTAGTACAGAGTTCCACAGGATTTCAGGAGCCAACTATTCAAAACATGAGAGCTGGTCATCATCACCATCCAATGCACCATAACCAATTGATAGGACAGTATCCTGGAACGTATCACGGACAGAATCAGCCCAACTTTTACAACCAGGTCCAACACGTGATCAACAGCAGAAGAAACAACACGTGGGTGGCACAGCCATTTAACTGGTATTCGGCCGCCAACTGAAAAAACT
Source organism: Paralvinella palmiformis (assembly GCA_025642065.1). Classification (NCBI taxonomy): domain Eukaryota; kingdom Metazoa; phylum Annelida; class Polychaeta; order Terebellida; family Alvinellidae; genus Paralvinella; species Paralvinella palmiformis. Next base: position 1,086,876 of record JAODUP010000019.1, read on the forward strand.
TCTCGACATTTGTTCACATTTATTGAATGGCTTACACTTCAAAATTTGTGCCATTAAAAGCCTTTTAGTAGTGCTTAACCTGTGAATGGTAAGGTTTGGTGTTTTATTTAAATCTTTGCACGGAAATAAAATTGAAAAAGAGGATTTGCAGCTTAAAAATTGCAAGAAAATATTGGGCAACGTAAACTCTGTTTGTGTTTGGCCATGTGGCTGTAACTTCGTGGCCTGTTTAGATTAACTTCTTGTTTATACATAATTGTAGCGTTTAATCTGCGATTGTAATTTCTTTATAATTGGATTGTTCGGGTTTTTTGTAACAAATTTGTTTCATCACTGGCTTTGTAACTCGTTATCGCTTAAACAGGACGTTTTCTTCAGTTTTGAAATAAATTGATGCGCTAAGACAGTTTAGAAGTTTGTCTAGGTTGTACTTTATGAAATTTATAAGCCTTTTTCACCCTTTCTTGGTCATGTTTTCCTTTAATAAAATTAGAAGAGAAAACTTTTATGCGTTAAAATAATCGATGGTTTTTACCCTATTTATGAACTGATTAGCCATATAATAAACCTATCTTGTCGGTAGTTTATTCCATGATGTGTGAACACTACTTATTTATATTTGAATATAGTTTGATGTTTAAGAATTTTGTCATGTGCATGTTTGTTTTTGTGTGTACATTTATGAATTGGTTTTAGTTGTCTTTTAATGTGATGTTAGTGACATAACGTGTAATTTGATGATAATGATATGTCTGTATTGTGGCTTTAAACCACCGAAAAAATATTGCAATAAATATCAGAAAAACGACTACTGGGTATACGTTAAGACATCACCAATGTGAAGATGTCTTTTATTCTGTTTATCGATACTTCACAATCTACAGACAACTTCATGATGAAAATATATACATTTGTACATACTGCACGAACATTTAATTACGACACACGTAAGATTAATTCAGAAATGGAATCGATGTATAGGTTTATGGTTGATTACTTTTCCGGATAATCTAAATGAAACATGACGCAAAATTATTTTCCCGGATTATTTCGGGTTTGCTCACATTTCGAACGGGATTGGGCATTGTACAAATTCTGACAGGACTTAGGACAAGATAAATGAAACTAATTATGCCAGTCTTACGGACAGGATAATGTGAGAATTTTGGCAAACTTACAAGATGTAAATTTCTGATTAATTAATCCCGGCATTACAGTTCACCTCTTCTATTACAATAATCGACTAACCGAAAATAATAGCATTAATTACAAGTAAATGAACCAGAGGAATCTTGTTTAGATAAATAAACTCACAAGAGACCAAAAACCTGTATATTTATGTTTCTTTGATAACACTCGAATTTAACTCTCCAAGTCAATCAAATTAAGTTTTAATCAGCGTTACTAAATAAATGCTAACTCTTATTATTATCGTCACCATGTGAAATGATATTAAAAAGCTGACGGAAAAGAAATATCCAAGTTGTTATGCTCAAACGATCTGAATTAAATTTCCGTCTAAGCACTGTCTGAATTGAAAAGATTTCCTTTCTGATGGTAAAAAAGCCAGATAACAAGACATGAGTATGTTGGCAGACAAACAATGATGTATGTAAAGTCTACAAAACACTCATTAACAATAACAATCATGAACTGTACAACGACTTGCTGTTATAATAATGGATGAATGATGGTCGTTGTCAGTGACACACTGACAGCTAAATGCAGATGACGTCCCAGATGATGCGATATCATGACTGACTCAATCCCCGTCGTAGACTGTTGGACGTTTTGCTTTCTTGTTCTTCGGTGGTCGGATTATTTCATCGTCCTGTTTGAAATAGATTCAAAAGATGAACAAAGTGCCAAAGATACAGTAGCTTCCATAACAATGATCTAAAGTAATATTGTTTTCTTTCACACATACCAATGGCAAGTATGAAGGGAATAAGGCAACATTTTAGACAGCTGATATTACCTGTGATTATTCACGTTACCAATAATTCCGCAGTTTTCAAAGGAACTGTTCAATTTTCTAAAATGGTTAAATTATAACAGGTTTGTATAATACAAGCTGCACAACACACTTATAAACGATAAACAGTGTTTCAGAATATGTGACCTTAATAAAGTAAACAAGGGGTATAGGAGCAACATAGCTTATGCCAAATATATATAGTTGGTTACTGTTTGAGTTACAAACTGACATGACTCAATACCGTACATATCTGATGTATTTCATATAGATGATAAACCACATTTAATTCTATTAAAAATAAGTAGTTAACCACCTAATGAACACAATTTTTTTTAATGGCTGCATATTCCTTGAGTGACAAAGAATCATGAAAGTGGTACTTAAGCAAAGTGATTCTAACTTACACTGATATCCATAATCATGCATAGATGATGTATTATATCATATGATGAAATTTAGCACATGCCGAGGACGTTCTTGATTAACATAAACACCCCAATCCCATATCACTGACTGACTAAAACTGCATATTAGTGAAGGTGGTCAACTGTTTCAAATTTTAAATGGTTTTAAGGTCAGATAACCTTAATTATGTGAACAAAAAGTACATCAAGTGGCATCAACTTTCCCCAGTTCTAAAAAATTTACACATTATACTAAAGCCATTTTCACTAATAATTTGTTAAAATAAAAAAATAAAAACTAGTGTACACATTCAGTGAGTAACAATCTGACTGGATCAATTTTAGTGAGAGGTGATCAAGACTTGGCTCTGTTAGAAACAAAATCTTAACAATCTAATTTGAGTTTACTCTTCATACATACATCACTCGAGTCCTCTGATGAATCGCTGCTGTCTTTCTCTGTGTGTTTTGTCTTACTTCTAGCATTGGAAGATGTGATGTTGGCAGCTTGCGATGCCCGGCGACTCGGTACTTGACGAAGGACACGAGTACTGCGATTTAACTCCTCATAGTCCTCAGCTAGAGCAAGTAGATCTCCATACCTAAATGAATTATACTTAATATTAATTTTGTTTTTATAAAGGAATAAACTTAACCAATAAATGACTGATGCTCAGCGATGAATAATGATGGATGAAATGAGATGGTAGGAAATCTAACAATAAGAAGCCAGTGTCTGCGCTAAACTGAAGAGGGAGTAAATACTTAAAGAACTTCACATAATAATTCAAAGCAAAGATAAGAGATTAGTAACACATCCAATATCCAATCAGAAATAAAATAAACAGTAACAGTTTGTTGTTTGTACCAGAAGAGTGAAGCCTTTCCACAAACGATCTCAATTCACATTCAATGATTACATAATGCATTGCTATTATCAAAATATGATATTTTGTCATGAACAAATTAAGAACAAATTACACAAGCAATCTATCCAGTTAAAAATGTCAACTATTTCTAGACAATTTTGACATTTTGCAAGTATAATACATATATTTTCTAGGATGGGAAGTGTTCGCTTACTTTGCTTTTTGAGTTTCTGAACAGGTACTCTGAACATGCCGCAAACCATCCTGAATAGCTTCATTCATTAAAACTGAAAATCAAAATTAAAACATGACTCGTTACAAGAATATTTTGCACTCAATTAAACACTATGTAGAGGATAATTTTTGTGTTGTTCTTCTGATACAATGACACTATAAAGCTGAACTCAGTTTCATGTGGTATTTTCTTAATAGTTCAATCAGATTCAGAAAACATGCTCCCTGTCGGCTTGATATATTCTAATGTAAGACCTGGGAAAAACAGGCACAACGTGAAAAAGATGGCAATTTAGAACCATTAAAGCTGGATGTTGAATCAACAATACTATCTATCCATCACGTGAAGTATACGGCAACAGCTTCACGACTCACATGATATATTTCTACATGTCCTTCTCATGTGATCCAGATGTGCCAATATCTGATCGGTAGTTGGTCTATCTTTGTCTTTGACTGTTTTGTTGCCTTGTTGTTGATGTCTGAAATAAAAAGAGAATTGTCATACACCGATTCCAAACCTCCTGAGTTCATATACAACCATGTTTTCCATGGAGTGATTACTTTTGCAGGTAGGAGAGTTAACAAACAATTAATTACACACTGTTGCCCAGTTCTTACCACGTCACAATACCATGTTACTGACAGTTAGCTTTCATATATTCTTATACAACGATGACAGTGGTGTTCTTGAACTTGTCTCTGGATGTGTTATTAGTGAAACTGATTGCTGTAAATTATGCAAGAAACAATTATCTAAACTGTAATCAGCCAGAGTCTGAAGAATGTTGATACAGATGCCAAGACTCTAATGTGAACAAAACACATTAAAAGGTGATGGGTTTATATTCAATACCTCTCTTTAAATTGTAATAGTTCATGCACTGTAGTTACTAAATCACTTGTACCAGAGATATATTTTATTTAAACATCAAAAACATGCCAGACCATGTCATTGCTGATGACAGTTATTGATCGAGATAGCAGATACAGTAGGCCCCCATTATAAAGCAGTTGTTGGGGTCCACATCATACTGAGTGTTATAGGTGGGCCACGAATCGAGACAGAGGCACTGTCGGGTTGGGCAATAATAGGTCCATGTATTCACCTCGTTTTGCACCATCCTTTAAGATTACACACAAATGTTTATTTCATAAAGGTTCCCAGTAATTGTTTAATCACTTGATGACTTAAACATAAATATTACCTCAGTTTTTGTGTGAAAAATTAAATGTTTCTGCAAAATTGAGCAAAAAGTAACAGTCATATTGGATTGGCGATATTCATTCGCCACAAAAAAGTGCATGTTTTTCAGATTAAGGTAGCAACTGATACAATATGACCAAAACAGAGGTCTTTTATACACAAAATATGATTCCTAATAGCAATAAATAAAACATATGCAATAGCTATGAATTAACAAACAGAATAAAACTTATTTACTGGGTGGAGTCACATAATAAATAAGGGTTGTGATTGGGCTGTTTGTTTTGATTGAATTGATTGAATATTTATTCAGCAAGCATTTACATAATACTAGAATACAATTTTTTTCAAATACATATGTATACTGATTGAGCCAAGGTGGTGTGTAATTAAGTTTGTGATCAAGAAATCCATTTGTGCGTAAGTTGTGGCCATTGGCTCTGTTTTTATGTGTGAATTACAAACTGTGAAAATGCATTCAAATTATTTTGAAAACTTTTATCGGTCAAGCCATTTCATGTACAAATGTTCTGTCATGGATTCCACGAATTGGGGTCCAAGGTCTGACCATGTTATATCTGATATTGTGTTATAACGGATCGTAGTATAACAGGGGTCAACTGTATTTTCTTTGATTCAACTGATTGTAACTGCTATGATATTTACATTGCAGAATCATAAACTTGTACCAAAAGAGGAAATGTTATATCAGAAATAAATATGATCGTTATCTTCAGTAGACAGCTTGGATGTATCTCAAAAGAAATGATTCTCAGATCCAAAATACAACTGGATAGAACAATGATTAGATAGATTGTCTGTTTCAGCTCCATCATAATAATTACCTTTGCCGTTTTCTATTCGGTGTACCACTCGTTGACTGTGTTATCTGGTGATTCAGGAGGCTGGCAAGTTTGTCCTCACATTCCTGTGCCCAGTGTTTCATGACCGAGACAACGAACAGATCATTCTTTTTGTATTCTCGACACAACAGTGGACGTAACAACTCCGCTGATGGGCTACAAGTACGAGACACCACGGTGAGCTCAACATAATATCAACATCACGAGATGTTCGCATACTTTTTCTTACAAAATAATGTGTGCAATTAGGCAGACTCAATTTTCCACACGCAAAACTAAAACTAGGTACAAGCTGATTGCCAGCAGCAAGTGGTCATTGAACTCATCATATGCTAATATCTATGTGATTTATTTCCATGGAGTAAGACACAGCAGCCATATTTTAAAATGACATTTCTCAATAACTGCATGTACATAAAGGACAGCAACCTTTTACAATCTGTTTTATAAAGTTGGAGTGCTGCCTTTTTCAATGTGAAATCCAGGTAGTACATCAGGCATGAGGGAAAGGAAATCGCAGAGCAAAGCGAGCCATATCCACCTGTGGGTGTGGAGCAATTTAGGACAATCTAAGACTAATAAAGTGGGAATAAAACACAACTTTAGTAAGAGAATTTGTTTTTCAACCCACTCCCCATCTCCAACTTTTCGCTCAGAAAAAACGGAAATTCGGTGAAAACTAGAAAACTCTCACCCCTGGTACATACATGAAATAATATGAAATAATTGATTCTTAATTTCACATATGAAATAATAATATATTTCATATGCGGCAGATTAAATTATCTGTTAATAAATAACATGATTGAGATAGCTGCTGTCAGATAACAATTATTCTAACTTTATAATATTTTTCTCGGCTCATACAAAACAGACTTACATTTCTTGCTTTAATTGTATCATTATGCTGGTTAATGCCTCTGCATGGGCTAAAAAAGAAAACACGGATCAATACGTGATACAAATAGATAACACCACAACTTATTACAGGATATAAGCCAATTACACTTTGAGTTAGATCTCATCAAACATTTACTTAATTGCGACTGGCTGCAGTATTTCAATTAATATATCAATAATATAATATCTGTATTATATCATGAAGTTGCTATTATTATTATTGTTGTTATTGTTATTGAGTTGGAACAGAATAATTCTAACACAATGAATATAGCATAACAACACAAAAATAGAATATAGTATTACATGAAAAATTTCTTTTTGATGACATGCACGATAATGCGGGTCATATCTGAAAATACTACACCATACTGATTCACACGGTTTCAAAACGTAAGATGTCATTGTGTAATACAATGAAAGATATTTTTAGGAATCTGCCACCTGTGCTAAACAACACTCAGTGGTGTGTCAGAGTGCTGGCCCCATCTGACTCTAATATATGGTTAAAGAAAGTAAAACAGACATCAAAACAAAAACTGCTGTCGTTTATGTTCAGTTATCTGATTAGTCTGACACCAACTAGTTTTGTTACTGATCACAAAAGGTTGAGATGATTAAATGATCAAATAGAACCAGTAACCGACTAAAGCTTTTAACAACTAACTGAATGTGTCAACAATTGGCATAAAATTTAGCAGAGCTACTTGAATGCGGAATAATGATACACATTGTAACAAATACTAGAAAATATGATCATATTACCCCAATTCTTCAAAAACTACATTGGCTACCTGTTAGACAGCGTATCCATTTTAAGATTCTGTTAATAACTTATAAATCTATTAATGATATGGCACCAGAATACCTGTGTGAACTGGTTTCCATTAGAAAGTCATCCCGAAAACTCAGGTCATCCAGTCAGATACTATTGCAGGTGCCAGTGTCTCGGCTCAAGTCATATGGTGATTGTGCGTTTAGTGTTGTAGCCCCCAATTTGTGGAATAAGTTGCCGGCAAATATTAGAAATTCGTCGTCTCTTGGAATTTTAAGTCTCTTCTAAAAACACACCTATTTAAGGTCGCTTTCACAGATAAATAATTATTATCTTTTAAATCATTACAGGGTTTTTACAGACATTATTTGGGGTATTATTAAATTACATATTATTTGTACAGCGCCTTTGAATGGCTCCTGCTAGTAAGGGCGCTTTATTAAATATACATTATTATTATTATTATTATTGATACTGTATGTCAATATCAAAATGATATATCGGACCGTCTCAGCATATTCCTAGCACCCTTGGGACTTAATGTCCGGCCCATCATAAGAGGTGACTAAAATCAGAAGATACCAGATGACCCTAGAAGGGCCATGGACCCGGGGTAACCCAAACATTCCAAGATTCCACGACCTGCAATACAACTATAATATATTTAAGGATGTTTTCCTTTATGGGACCCTCAGAAATGTTCATTCCAAGATGGTTTCCCTGTTCACTAAACCCTAAAGGATAGACGTGATTCCAGTGATAAACAATCATTTTATGCCCAGGATGCTGTGCTGGAGATGTGGTTAGTCTAATGATAGTTTTATGTCTACTGTAGGCTAAATGTGGAAAACCAAATCCATTGATATATGTAATGAGTTTGGTTGAGTTGATTTGAGTTGTTTAGCCTCGGTGTTGGTCATTGGGGGGGAGGGGGACTCATTAGGAAAACATGTCCTACAAACAGGTATCATCCATATTTGAACACACAACCTGGAGCTTAGCTGATCCCCAAACACCAGACCAAATGGACAAACAGTCTGATACCCAAACACCAGACCAAATAGTCTGATACCCAAACACCAGACCAAATAGTCTGATACCCAAACACCAGACCAAACAGACTAAGTCTGATACCCAAACACCAGACCAAATGGACAAAATATAGTGGAAACTATCTCCTTTCAGGTTATTCTGCTCAGAGTAAATATATTCAAACAATCACCGAAGGATCTGATTACAATAATAAAAACAAATTTACGTGCAGCTCTCTGAAGGTATCTCAGAACCGAAGAGTATTAATCTATGTTTTGGCACACAGTATTTGAATCAGAGATGTGACAGCAACTAAGAAACGACATTGGAAATAATTCCAGCCATATATAAAGTGTCTGCGTAGGTCAAATACCAAAATGCTCTGCCAAAAGATCACACTTCTATCAAATATTTAGCCAAATACACAAAATAGCAGAAGCAAGAAAAGCTAAAAACATTATAAACATAATTAGATATGTTTCCGTATGAGCTCCACTTTAGGTTATTGATGTGTGAAGGTAAGAATCACTGGAACCAAGTTAGTATAACTACTACACCGTCTAATATGATCAGATTAGATCAACAAACATCTAATATATCAGAACTACTTGCTACATTAAAGACTAACCTAACATAAATATTTTGATTGGTTGATGACACAATCATTTTTATAGTTCATATATTTTCTCAATGTTGTTGGATAGTATTAGAAATCATTGACTACAACATTTTGGTTTTGGCTTCTTCTGAATATCATTAACAACAAAAATAACAACAACAACAATAATAATAATAATAGTAACATCATTATAGTTTTATACAATATTTTGATACAAAACTTTATGCATTATTATAATAATAACAACTGAAATCATTATGAAATAACTTCCCAGATAAAAGTGTAGGTTTCATTTAAAACTGAATTACTGTTATCATATTTTCAGATCAATCTAAATCTGTTTACAAGTGAGATGTAAATAAATGTTGCTGTTTTGTCGCCGCTTTGCTGCACAAGGTGGGCATATGGGCCGAGTGACCTACAAAGGGTCAGTAGAAGATGAAACACCCCTCTGACATAGCCCAGCTGGGGTTTGAACCCAGATGCTATAGATTTCTGGCCAACTGTGCTACCAGTTAGGGCATGGAGACGCTGTGATATGTACATAAAAGTCAGTGTTCGGACGGATGTTCTGTTAAACCCAGATCTACTCACATACGAAATCCAGTTTTGGTAAGATGGGCATGATATGTTCTACGGGGATGTTATGTGCTGCTATAAACTGCCACAGAAAATACTGCTCTATCGTCTCCCACTCCATGCTAGAATCTGAAACAAATAATACAATGGCATAAAAGTTAATAAAATTATTTGAAACTGCACAAGCATTAAAACCTCTTAGAATCTGATAACGGTCACCGAAACCTGAACTATAAAAATGTCTTTAAACACATTCATACTCAAAATCCCAGCCACGCCTTTAATGAGTTCATGGAGTTCGGGCTGAGAATCCCTGAACTGAGATATTATAAATTAATGTCAACAACTGCAGAGAACTTAACTTTGCCAGAACAGTTGCTTGAAATGTGTACACTGTTTTTGATGTTCAAATTTGAAAATAGCAAGAGAATAAACTGTTTTCATTCACAATTATAATATCAGTGAAGAAATATAAAAGCTGTGTTTTTATCCTTTTATATATATATATATATATATGCAGTCACTCCTAATTACCACAATGAAATATAAACAAAATTGAAACTTGTCATATTACCATTGATATACATATAAAAGTATTATTTCTTTGAAAATATAAACATTTAAATGGCATTATTTATTATTGTAATTCCAGTAAAATTAACTTACTTAGTATGGATAAGAAGGAGTCCTTTCTGAACATGATCAGGTGACCCTGTAAGATCTCACAAACTAAATCTTGTAACTGTAACAAAGAGCACAAACCAAATTGTGGAAAGAGTAATTAATTAGCAACTCATATGAGACACTTGCACACATACGTGTGCACACACACACACACACACACACACACATGGATGGATGGATAGGAATACAGATAGATGGCCTCATAGATAGACAATAATTACTATTTTCTTGTATAAGCCAGCAATATACAAGTAAAATGCTTAACTTTATACAATGATATTAAATCATAACATGTTATTTCCATGGTTTGCCATGACGTTTTTGAACGCCTAGTAAATTTCCCTATTTTTCCATCATCCGTGTTTAATAAGGTTGTTTATTTATGAATAGCAAAAAATAAATTAAAAGATAGCATTAATGTGTTTTAGGCCATTTGTACATAAATTTGACAGGAACATAAAATATTGAATAAATGTAGCACAATAAGAGAAGTAACAATACCGTAAGAAACATGTATAAAGACTTAACAGACATGAAAAATAATCACCATGGATGGCAAATCAAAATGAATATGAATTAAATAATACATGATATTTCTTAAGTAAATATTTGGTTGCTAAGCCACGTGCACACACCAATGCCTGGATTCTCTTAGGCATATTTTCAACAAGGTGTTTGCACTGTTCTAACGTGATATCATTCCATTCGTCGACCACAAACTGCCCAAGCTCTTGCATATTTCTTGGTTTATGTTCAGAAACTGTTCATGTCCGGAGATTGTGCAGGTCAATCCAGAAGTTGGACTCCATGCTCGTTCACCCAAGTCTTGCTAGCTCTGGCAGTGTGACAAAGAGCATTTGGAAAGAGCACAAGCTGATGGGAGCATGTGATATTCTAAAATTTGACAGTACTTGGGCGAATTCATCATCCACTTCTAGATTTGTCTTTCAGGCTACCCGACTCCTGAAATCTTGTGATGATCATCCTAGCTGTTGTGTGCCAACATCCACATCTTGTAGCAATCTGACGATAGCTGCATCCCTCTTCATGCAGCACCTGCATCTTCACATCGGTTGAGTATGGTATGTTCCTCATTTTCGCCATTTGTATGTATAATACGGATATTCTTTTTATATTATTCCCTTTATATTATTCCCCAAAGCCTAAAAATAGTGTTTCATAGCCATATTCTTCTTTTTATTAATTTCATTCAATATGTCTTCTCTCCAAAATATTACTTGAGCTCACTTTTTTAATTTATTAATTCTTTACAATATTATGATTTATATATCTTTTGTAAACAACTAATTAAAATTGTTTTATACAACAAAACAATACAGATTGATTTGTTAAGCACACGCTCTAAAATATGCGCATTATGTGGAAGAAACACAAAATCTAGTCAGTGTTCAAAAACTTTTTTCCACCACTGTACTGGTCATGCATGTCATATAATAATGAGCTGATTTATTTAAAATTTCGCTTAATGCCACAATATTAGATTTGTGATTAAAATCTTTATTCTGACAAAAATGCAAATATTTATGCTCCGAATGCATTGTTTAGAATACTGCAGTGTAGAGAACTATGTTGTAGAGTTTAACCTGTAATATGTTGAAAGCGTCATTAAAACGAGTTATCAATATCACTTATAACATACCTGATTACCATCAATACAAGACACTATCAAGTGAAGAAGATCTGCATTCCCTATTGTTATGTTAGGAAACTGTAAAAGAAAATAAATTTAAAAAACATTTACGTACACTTTAAATATCCACCTAAATAGTCCTTAATAATTAATAATGTACTTGTTTTCTTCAATATGCCAGAAATTACATACGACAGCAAGAGATAAGATACATAATTGACCTTCTACTGATACTTACATAAGTATAAAGATCAGGGATTAAAAATGTAAACAAATGCACATCATCTTCTTGACATAACTGAAAATATAAGTATTTTCTTTGTATTAACAAAATCAGGATTGAAAATGTGTGTGTGGTGCATGTGTGCACACACACACACACACACACACACACACACACACATATATATGCAAAGTAAAATATACAAATCTAAGTACAAATTAAACCACTTTCAGAGGTCTGCCATGATGTAAATAATTAGGTATCTGAAGCTATAATTCACTTGAAAATACACAAACTAAAGGGTTTCTTTACAAGTAAAATATTCTCTAAATTACAGAACAATAATTATGAAGTTCTGATAAATGATACCAAATCCATCTGATCAGACAACGCTAGATGCTCCATTAAAACTAATCAAAGAAACTATAAACCTGAAGATCCATCATTAGACATGAATGAAGATCCTTCGACTCAAGATTTTTACACAAATCCTTATACGGCTTCATTTTTTCTTCTCCTGAACCTTTGCTACAAAAGATAAACAATAATAAAATATCAACTATAATATATATATATATATATATATATATATATATTAATAACAAAGGGAATTTTAAGTGAAATATCACCAAGGACATATACATAGTTAAGAGATCAGATAATCCAGGAAATAATTTTCTTATTCATTTGATGCTTAATGCACACAATAATGTACGCTAATCGTTTTTACTTACTTCACTTTTAGGAAATACAATAAATGATATCCTAAACGAGCCTGTTTGGCATACATCTCCTCGAGAAGGATTAATAATGGCTGTCTGTTCGGATCTTCATCAGCCATCTGACAAAGATTCCTGAAACAAACGCATTCAGATTTTTATATAGTCAGGTTGACAATCAACATTTTAACTGTTGCGCTGATGATGCTTTAAATAGACAGATGATGATTGATGTTTTATGGCCACTTTTGTGCACATGGTAGGCTAAATGGGCCGAGCGACATCCAAAGGTAATGAAACGAAGTCAAAGATGAAACACCATTCAGATATGCCCACGCTGAGATTCGAACTCAGGTGGTAGTGATCTGTGGTCCAATGTGCTACCAACTAGAGCATGGAGAAGCCCCTTTTAAATAGATAGAAGATCCACATTAAGCAAAAGGTGCTTTCTTATCAAACATATACACACACACAGCACTTGGAGATATGTGTTAGTCTCGTATGCTTATCATTTGCTGTTCATTAAAGTTCTAAAATTTGCTGTCCATTAATGCATCTAATATTTACTAACTTCCAGGACTTATTGCTATTTAATAAAATCTATTAAAATCTATTAACATTTATTTATACCAAACCCGAGCTGTAGGAAGTGAAATGTGGGAAATTAACTCGATAACATGTTCTGTTTTGTTGTACTTTATCACATCAGGAAATCAAATTTCAATACTACTGAAAATATGCCAACTTTAAGGAAACCATAACAACTAAAAATATTTGAGAATACTAACCTAAATATCACAAATAAAGGTGTTTCTATTGAATCGGCTAGAGTTCTGAAAAAGTCACAAAGAGATATCTTAGAATATAATAATATAAAACACACATACACACACACATAGTAATAATTACTCAATAAAATATTATCCATAAATCAATTACAGTGTAATAGAGTAGACTAATACTAATACTATCAGTGAGAGATTTTACATAACGATTTATCAGTGGTATAAAGTATGTGTGCGTCTTCACGTATGTGGGGCGTGTTCAATATATTACATAAATAAAAGCAAAACTCTCTACAATGAGATTCTCCACATTATTATTTTCTATACAACACAATTGAGCTTGGATCCCAAAATCATGAAAACAATGATGACAGATTTTCTCCGGATCATCTCCAAATTGGTATCATGTAATGTTTCTGGTTAATGAAGTCATCTTAATTTCCTTTTAATACCAATAGGCACAACTACATATGTTAATGAACGAATGTGGTTCCATATTCATATACCCACACAGTGTACATAATCCACATACAAAAATTTCAGTACCTTCAAAATCAAGCTGAGCTCATATTATGTTATTATTTAAGCATCAGCATGTTACTTAATGCATTAAAATTTAAATCTGTCATCTACTGTTTAATTTTGTTCCTGTTCTAAAAGGAGAACACTGATTAGAATATTGCTCTCCAAAACTCCAGGTTATGGGTTCAAATTCGACCTTTTCTTGTGTCTGTCAGATGTTTCACTAATCAGTCACCCTTCGGCCATATGATGCAGCATCAAGGAAATGGTAGCAAAAAATCCCACTCTACAAGCTGTTCAATATGATAATATTATGAACGAGTTGCTACATTTTGTAACAAGCCCAAAAACTCCAATAAGGCAGCATCAGAGTGGAAATATGTTTATTTAAATTTTCTCACCAAAATAGAACATATATGATAACTACAGAAACTCATGTTATTTGAGTACACGACTTGTTTCATGTCCACAGAAAGATCACAATCATAACATAGTCGTAACCTATGATGGCTTGACATCAGAACATGGCAGCATTATGATGTGGATATATCATGAACAGCATTATGGGGTCAAAAACATACTGGACCACAGAGTTTTATTTGTATCTGGAAATGGATATTCCATCATAATAAAAATACCAAACAAAAACCAGCAATCCATAAACAAGGTATGCCCCCTCCCCCCACACAAGTGCACACTAAATGAATACATACTCTTCATCAACTTGCTGCGGAAATAAATTATTATTGAACTGTTGTATGAGTATCTGACAGAGACAGAGGGCTATGTGGACTGCTCTCTCCTGATCCGTGTTCTCCTGGAAAATAAACAATAAACATCACATATAGACAAAATTATAATTTAAAAAATCTGCCCCAAAAGTAATTATATTGTGTTTCTAGAACTGCACCAAAATTAACAACATGCAACATTCAAGAGATGAATGTCGTTCTTCAAATGTTTTGATCTGAACTTTTAGCCACATTTGAATAAAAACAATAGAAGTACAAGATACTATTATTTTTTGTTTGAAATGAGATATCCAATACATCACATCAATTAAATGCATTGTCTAAAATATGCCCAATTAGACTGACCTGAATAATAAATGACATTAATTTGTCCATAATCTCACATTGGGCTTCATTATCTCTGTAACGGAATGACATGTTAGATATACGTCAGTGGCATGCAATCTATAACACTTCAAGGCAACTTTATGTAAATATAAGGAATACATCAATGTCACTTTTAGCACAACAACACACACACACACACACAGACAGACTATGGTTCACCAAGGTTAGCAGAAGTAAGGAAAGCGTCACATTGTATTATATTGCTCACGTTTCTGCTTGCAGTTCCAGCACCAAAGTTTTAACATCTCCTTCAAGGACTTCCAGTGAGTCAGATATGTCAACTGGCTGGAAACGTGGCGCCAGCTTAATTGGTTGGAATTTCAATTCATCACGGAGTTGACCTTTAGAGATAAAGGACACACAATGAAGACACGCAATTATTTTAACAAACACATGAGTGAAAACAAATGGAAAAGTGTGTATCTATTTTAAGCATTTGAGATTGGTTGATGCTCACCAAGAGGCGTATCTTCCTCTTCGCTGCTGCTGAAGTGAGCCTCTGTGAAGTTGTTACTGTTATCAATATGATTGTTAGTTGTGTTTATGTCTAGAGACCTTGGCTCTTTGATGTTGACCACAGGAGTGACAGGTTCATCTTTAGGAACTAAGAAAACAAAACAAAAACTAGCATGTTACATCAGTCACCACGATGATGTTATTTGTAAAATATAAACAACAATTGATAATTATTTTCATCCACCGTAGTTTACGCACTCTTATTTACATGTTGGGAAGTCCAAGGATGCCAATTTGGATCGGAAATGGCAACACAAAAGGCAGAGAACTATTTTGTGTGTGCATGTAGTACTATTTCTGACAGTGATCAGTGAAGAAATAAATAGCATTGTGTTTCATTGTATACGAAAGTAAATAATATGTTGAGGAATGACTTCTTACTACTTAAAACTCAACCCTGGTCACGCCCAGGATATACAACTGAGGTGCCATTCCTCCGGGAAATGAGATGATTGAGCTAAAGGCTTTTACTGAAGAAAGTAACATTCCACAAATAGATTCATGATTTTCTTCACCAACATACATAATAGGGTTTATTTAAACAATATTTGGTTAACACACAATGGCTGGACAGAATGGTATTTTATCAAATAAAATAAAACCAATTGAAAGCAAAGGAAGAAGTATTTGAAGAATTGTGTTTATAGCTGAAGGCTCAAAAGACATCAAGGGACTGGACTGTGCACATTCAGCATGGCATAACTTACTTTCTGCACTACAGAAATCAGCAAACAGATCCCTAAGCATTAGCTTCAGTTCTTTATCCAACTTTGGATTATCAAACAGAGGTGATAAGGACCTGAAAAAGAAACATACAAATTTAAAACTCACCCATAAAAAAACTGCATGTCCTTTATCATAAACAAAAGTACAGTACCTTTTAGTAGTATTTTTTGTTTATTTCTCAAGTTGTTGTAGTACTTTATGATTATGTTAGGGCTATAATACTTTGTATTTAT
This sequence comes from Paralvinella palmiformis, assembly GCA_025642065.1. Lineage (NCBI taxonomy): Eukaryota > Metazoa > Annelida > Polychaeta > Terebellida > Alvinellidae > Paralvinella > Paralvinella palmiformis. Next base: position 1,103,534 of record JAODUP010000019.1, read on the forward strand.
CACACAAGCTTTCTCTAGCTGTAAATTTCAATCTTATAATACCACAAATACGACAGTGACACACAAAAAACCTGTCCAGAAATACTTTCAGGTGTGATCAAATTTCACTTTACAAAAAAGGAAATATGCAGGTAACCAGAAAACTCACCTCTGTCATCCAAACAGGCACTGATTTATGTAAGAGTTAATCATTAACAGATAGTGGACAGATTCAAACCAAGCACCTATTGCATTCTATATAACTTATTTATCGCTTGGCTAATATTGATAAGTAACACCGAAGAAGCCTGAATAAATTTATATATATATATATATATATATATATATATAAATTTAAAAAATACTTACGGCAAGACTCGCTTATCCAGTATGCTCCTTAATGATGTGTATATTCCTTGCTTAATTTGCTCAGTCAGTGGAGGATAAAAGTTAGTCATGATCTGTTCAGGATATTTAGAAGCATAGAATGTGAAAAATGTCTATTGACAGACAATAATCAAATATAACAAACAGCTCAAGATTTTTAGCACTCAATATTTACCATATCACTAACATTTCAGCTAATCCACTACAAATGACGAGATTTTCAAAAGATAAATATTATTTGTTAGAATGCAATTAGAAGAAAAGAGAATGGTTATCTTGATTAAATATCCTTAAATGGCATATAAATTGTCGCTCAGAAAAACGACCAATACATTTACGGAAAGAAATCCCACTTTAATGGCAGGGCACTGACCCGACACATGAAATCCAACAGGGTACCAGTGATAGCCGGATGTGGTCTCATCGAGTGATACATAACCAAAACGCAAGGTTCTGTAAGAATAATGCGTATAGACATTGTTGAGAAATAGAAAATATTTAATCCCACCAACCAAAATTGTCAGTATTAATGGACTGGAGAAAACGCCAATCCAGGTTAAACAGCTTGCACATCTGGATTGTGAAAAATCAAAAACTAAAACTGAATAAAATTCCCAATTCCCAATTACCCCATAGATAAACCAGAGCTTTAGCACCAGAAAAGGTCCTAGAATTTCTAATGTATATTATTTATATGCAAACATTTATGCTATACTGTTTCCTTGGAAAGTTTCTGTTCAAAAGCATGTAACAGTCACATGATATATGACCGGTGCACTTCATTGTTTGATATAGGGAATGAGCAAAATTAAGTGATTTTAAAACTTTTCTGCACACTGGTGTTAATAAAATAAGTAACACAAAAATACTTAGAGTATCAATTTATTTGAAGTATCACATCACAAAGTTTCTAGATAACAATTTGGCATAATTAGGTGCCATTATGGCTTTCTTTTTTCAGCAAAAGTATACGAATCATCTGGGGGAAAAAACAATTCCAGTCTTGAGATGTGCACTGAGGATTACACCCAGATAGGTGAGTTTTTATCACTGATTTAAACCCTAATTAGGTTGTGGATTATAAAGGAGTGCAATTTATCTATGGGGAATAACAGTATGTCTGATCTATATTTATAGACTCGTAGCATATGCAGAAATGACATGCACAAGATTTAATGTAGCAATGTATTTCTTTCTGAATAAGTTAATTACACATAACTAAACTATTTACCTATATTCATAATGCTTTCCTTCTCCGGCTCGAAAAACAGCCAGTCATAGAATAATGATAACTTAGCATTTGAGGCAGCAACATTTGACTGAAACAAAAGAAAAATTATAATATGTATTAATATCACCTAAAATATGTTTAATAAACACAAGTGGTATATAGACAGACGACTACTAATATTATGTGTGTGTGTGGGGGGGGGGGGACAACTGACCAAAGGTCTACTTCTTAGGGATAGGAGATAATCAGCTGAAACACCCCACAGACTCAGATCACACTCATACTTGAGTATATTTGCAGTCAAAAGTGGCACTGGCCCAGAGAATAGAACATCTTAACTAATTAATAGACCAAATTAATCTGGTAAACCGAATGCTGAAACAAAACCAGGATGTGAAATGTTTATTTTGCGCAACTCATCAGTGCAACTGAAAAAAACAATACTGGTGAGTGGTGTCTGAAATGAAATTACCACTTAAATGAGTGCATTCTGGTCATTCTAAATCTAAGGTCAGATCTATTTGATTGCATGGACCATTATCTCAGTGATACTGACAATTGCTGAGTTACTGTTAAACATAATACTCAATGAATGATAGCAGCGCTTTCAGACCACTCTCCATAATCTAGTATTAAGATAGCGCATTTGATTAAAAAGATTGTTTTTCTATATCCATAGACAGAACCTTTGGCGCAAAGACGTAAACACATATATACCTTCAGAACAATACACCCTCAGATAATATGGTTTAAATATGTCAATCTCATAATAATATCCACGAACTCCCCTGGTATCACAGATATAATGAAATAATTCTAATTAATGAAGGGTAGCCATTACAGATTCCCTGAATGCCAGATGGTATGATGGGAAGGAAGAAAATCACGTGTTCTGACCTCAGAGGGCACAAGGATTATGTAGCTATCTTGATCCCAATCATGTCAGGTCACAGATGCTCTGATTTAGCCATCCATGTGACCTTACTGGTCCCATGTTAATCCTAACTACTACAAGCTGATGGTGCTGTTGGTTCATTAACATAAATCTGAGAGCTCAGTAGATGCTTCTTGTTACAAAAGTACAAAACAACCTTCTCGAGGAATTTCACTTTACAAGTTTTCTTTAATAATATCAGTAATATTCGAGGCTGTTTGGACCAACTATACTGTAATATTTGTAATTATGCTTTTATTCTGAAAATACTTGATTGGCTGAACTATGGGTATATTGTTATAACCAGGTAATACAAACTGCTTGTAGCAAGTGACATCAGAGCATCTGGTCTGCGTCTGGCAAAAAATGGGGATGTTCACAGACCATTAACAGTCAATTAGTCAGCAATTTGAATGGGATTAGTTAATATATCTTTATAATTTATTGCGTTCATGTTTTGACATAATTTATAATTTATTGTGTTCGTATTTATATTAGTCCCGAAATTTTGAAAGGAAGGTGATCTGTTCCTTTAAGTAAAAACCCTGTCAATGGTGCATTCTTTTGGCAAACTTTTTCTAATGAATCATTATGAAAGTCTAGAAAGTTATGTAAGTGTGAATAGTAATATTTGTATATATAATTTCACAGCATCCCCCAAAAGTTGTGGAAGACTTGACTAATAGCGACTAATAACATAGTTTAAAAAAAATACATGCCTACAGTTGACTGGAATTAAGATCTCACTGATATTCATCCAATAGTTTTAAAATATTAGATTTCTTACTAGAACAAACAGCACATTTATGACATGAATAATTTCAGAGAGAAATATTAAAATATCATGTGAACACTGCCATCACTATTGAAGTACATTCTCCAGATTGGTACACACAAAGAATGGTAGTTTACTTACAGTACATGTGGTCAGGAGCCAACCAATGACAGCCCACCGCGGTATGATGTCAGAACAAAGCACTTCATTTGACGGATGTATGACAGCACATATGTAACGTATAAGGTCACAACGTAGTGATTGGCTCTCTGGTGTTGACAGATACTGACGCTGAAACCATTCCTGGTATCTTTTGTGTTGGCCAAATTTTACCTAAATTTATATATATATATATATATATATATATATATATATGGTTAATTATAACTAAGTTGAATAAAATGTTAAGTGATTAAACAGTTAGTTCAACATAATTCTTACTATAGCGCTTCCTAATTATTTCAAAACTGTTTTAATAAACAAAACCAAGGAGATTGCAAATAAAAAGAAACTAGCCATTTCACCTTGGTAACACATTTAGTTACTAGCAAAAAGAATATTTTACATAATTAACATAAAAGTACTTCTTAACCGGTTGCTGTTTTGCATTCTGCAATCGATACAAAGTTCAGTGACACCTTAAATAGAGTTACGGTAACCCGGCTTTGCATTCAATCGTGGCAGCAGTAATGAAGCGAAGTCAAAGATGAAACACCTTTCATATAGGTAGGCTAAATGGGCCGAGCAACCTCCAAGGGTAATGAACTGAAGTCGATGATGAAACACCGTACAGATATATGTTCATGCCGAGATTCGAACTGAGGTAGTAGTGATATGTGCTACAACAGCTACCAGTTAGACCACGGAAGCGCCCTCACAGATAAACAGTTGTCATCAAAAGATGCCGAAGTAAGTAAACACAAACCTTTGATGTTAAGAAGACTAGTTTATTCTCCATATCTGGAGTCAGTCTCAGTACAAAATACCTCTTGGAGGTTCGTATAGACATCAACTGTTGAATACCTAATGGAGATAAAAAATAAGAGTGACTACGGAACATCATCTACCCTGACTGACCCAATAGCCATATAACAGTGTCAACCAATCACTGGTCAAAACAAGATGTTGACTTTACCTGTAAATGTAGAGGTCAGCACTGTTGGGTTATAGAGGATATCCTGCCAGAGTTTTTCTATTTCTGGAATACGTGCAATATTCAGCAGAAGTCGGGCCAAGTCTCTGCCAATTGCCATACAGTCATTCCACTGCAGAGAAACCAATGAAAAATAACTGTATAACAGTCATAGATACTAACAACAGTGCATGCTTAATATAACTTTAAAGGCCTATATCACAGTATTGTGGACAAAACAGAACTAAGAATATTTATGAAAATCAATCGATCGAGATAAAAATATATATAATATATGAAAATATGGGTATTATGTGTCTAGTATTTTTGACAATGTAATAATTATCATGATGTCACAAGTAGAAATTGATTTTGAAGATGACTATGAAAATGTACTTTCCAGATCTGGTTAAGAATAAACATATTTTAACAAGCAAATATTATCGATTTGAATGTGCTCAAGAAAAGCTTGACAAAAGGAATGCTTTCAGTCAATGATCACAATCTAATACTAGACAATACCTGAAATTAAATTAGTAAAGCTAAAAGTCATTTCAAATTCAGTTACCATGAAAACAAACTTATAAATGTTGTTTGGAATTAGTAATCTCATTTTAAAATAAAACTTCAGATAGTTCTGATGAGCTTGTAAAATATATATTATACAAACCTTTTCTCTCATCAACGAGATGCAGAATTCGACTTCCCTCTGTCTAAGTGTGGCAAATGATGCTGCACCATGGTCCACTATTATACGTAGATATGTATAAAGCCCTAAAGCCAGAAGAATTGGGTGTTTATCTAACCAGGCTCTAAAACGAAATAAGTTTATAGTACACAATTCAGTACAGTTTTTACTCTCTGAGTTTGGTTTGCTTTTCATAATAATATCCATCCATATAAAGCCAAACAGTAACACAAATAATTGGGATGAACTGGAACTAGAATTGTTATCATATCAAATTGTTATCATATTGAACTGGAATAGACAATTTTTGTAAAGCATAATCAGTGTATGATCTTGAGATCTAATGCGGTTTACAGGTCAATGACATCGTGTACACAATGAACTAGCTTGGAACAACAGTATTTGTTTGTAAATACGTGATTTCTGGAGATTCGCAAGATCTGATCAATTTACAAATTCTCATAACAGCTTCACAGGACATCCACCATGTAAAATGTAACAGTCTCTTGATTTGTTTATTGCTATAAGATATGTTTGTTTGTCGGGGAACATTAGCTTTCGTCACTGAGATGGCCGGAGATGTGAGGTAATGACTGTTGCACTGAAAGTCAGATGTTATGGCAATAATCTCTTAAAGTATGATAACAAACAATATGTAATGAAATGCCAGGAAAATTTAATGATCACATAGGCCTATATGGCATGGGGTTTCCAGTGCTAAATATCGTGTATTAGACCTAAAGGATGATGATTCATTGTGAAATTACAGTTAGATATGTATTCAAATATATAGTTGCCAGGTTTGTTTTTGTATAAAATATGTCTATGAAAAAATGCACCATGTGTTACTGCTACTGCTTTACAAAAAGTAAACAATGGCAAGTAGATGTGAATTTCCCGACAAAATATATCACTTCGTTGAAACAAATCAGCTGTTTTTAGACCTGTAATAGACAATTTATTAACATGTCAGTCAATTGGCATCCTCTTATGATTTAACAATTGGTAAAAGAACATTTTTATCAAATGGCTCAACCCAACAATCATTGGTTCATGATATACCGGTAAATGCCTAAGCCACAAATGGAGTTCCCCAAGATGGGATAGTTGTTGCAGAAATCATCTACTATTATTAGTATACTAATGATTTATTTCAGTAAAAGTTTAATTACATGATTACATATAACTTTCATTGATTAGATTTACTAGCTTGTCATATGCTATTCATCTGTTTAATTTTTGAAGATTAGTATTTATGACCGATTTGGAACAAACTAATACAGCATAACTGATCTACTAAAGTCTGGTATGAAATCTTTCCAGGCATCGGCACCCAATAATAATAATGTATATTTACTAAAGCACCCTTACTGGCATGAGCCATTCAAAGGTGCTGTACAGTGATACTCCAAATAATTTATATCGGTAAAAATCTAATAAAGGATTTGAATGAAAATCATTACTTATCTGCAAAAGCAACCTTGAAAAGGTATGTTTGTAAACAGATTTAAACTTTCCAAGCGACAACACATTTCTAATATCTACTGGGAACCTACTCCATAAAGTGGGGGCTGCAAAACTAAATGTACAAACACCACATGACTCAAGCCGAGACATGGGTACCTGCAATACTATCTGACTGGATGACTTCAGTTTTCTTCATGACTTCCTAATGAACTGTTTAACTATACTAGGTTCTTAAATCCCAACTTCCGAGCTTTTTAAAATCTAAACATGTCTACACATTACAGTATAAAGTACCTTAAAATAGTTCATGTTGATACAAATTATAAAAAATCTGTCTTGCTTCAATAACAAAACCCACTCTTTGCACTTGAAAGACAACACTGCAACAATTTTTCTAAGAAGCTACTAAAACAGTATAAAACTTATATGCATGTGCATGACACTAATTACGGCAATATTTTAAACAGAAATAAATATTACCTGTTCTCAGTGAAGATATCCAGAACTGACTCAGCTAGCCACATGTTCTTTGATGAAACATCACCGCCTACAAAATAAAACAGTTGTTGTATAAATGTATGTATAAATGTGCCTACATATGCAAGTATTTCAGTAGATGATGATTGATGTTTTATGGCCACTTTTCTGTACATGGTAGGCTAAATGGACCAAGCGACCTCCGAAGGTAATGAAGTGAAGTCAAAGATGAAAGAACCTTCAGATATGCTCACGCCGAGATTTGAACACGGGTGGTAGTGATCTGTGGTCCAACATGCTAACACTAGACCACGGCGGCCTCATATTTCAGTAGATGAACTACAGAGATAAAGGCCGAGAGAAAGCTTTGTTAGAGAGATAATCATCTCTCTTTTTTTCATTTGCAAGAAGTCTGCTAAAACTATCTAAACAATAAAATGGAAATGTTTGAAATATAAAGCCATCTGTTATCATAACATAATGCTATAAGTTCGTAATCATAATACAGATAAAACATTACCTGCTATCTGTCTGAGTAATGAATGTATAACACTATCAGCTCCAGCCATGTTATTCTTGACTAATTCCTTAGCAAACCACATCAGCTGAAAAAATGGATAAATAAATGTATATCATCTATGTTTAATATACTGACAGACGGACGGACAGACAGAGATAGACAGACTAAAATCATGACTTTAAAAGGAAATAATTTGACAAACTTCATCCCCATAAACATCTAATACTGTAACAGCAACTGAATGAGTGACAGTTGTTTGGCAAACACCGCGACCCATTTACCTGTGTCCTGGGTGTATCTACAAGTTTTATCCACTTCTCATAGATGACCTGATTGGTGAGAGTCATAACCTTAGTCAGACCATCTCTCGTGACGAGCGTCAAGTCTCGATAAAACTGTCAGAAAGATGGTAAAATTACAAAGCTTTGAAACATCATGTGAACCACCGCACATGAAACAATGGGAGAATATTTGACATAATGCATAACAGTGTAAAGTTTCAGGGCAAAATTTAATCCTTAGTTATTAACTCTTATATTGTATTTAGTTTAAGTGAAATTTGATGTCTGCTGCATATCAGATTCCCAAACAATTCACTTGTATCAATGAATCTACCGCAGACTACTTACACGAGATGCTTGTTTAGCATCAACTAGTATGCCATAGAACAAACCACGCATTGTATCATCGTGTTGGTCCTGTCCCCTGCCAACCTGAATGTAGCACGACAAAAATGCTATACATAATTATACGTTGAAAAATATAGCAACATATGTCATTGTAGTTATATTGCATATGGTTAATATTCACTAATCCTGAATGATTGCTATCACTTACAAAAGCTTGAAGAGCATCATTTGCTTCTCTGTCAGACAGACCATTTATAACACTTAGAACGTTGTTGAAGCAGTGGTCCAACTTCTGCAAAAAGACATATTGTGGAGACTCAGTGATGAGATAATAATATGTAATATAATAATACCCAAAATAATATGTCTGTAAAAACTTGAGATCAAGTATTGAAATATGTGGCAACTGGCAACATTGTCATGACCTAAACGTTACTCGAATCTGTCATGTTTATAAAATTATAAATCCACATATCTTCCAGCTAACATCATTAAAACCACCCCCAAGAAGGCCAATGAAATTCAAGAGTTTGATGGCTTTATGCAGGATAAAAAATTTACCCATCCTAACATATGACCGATAGATGTCTGTCTATGAAAACAAATCACACAATTAATCAGGCACCAGTGTTTGGTATGTACTTGAGTTGGGTGCATTCCACTGATCATAATTCTATTACCACTACACCCAAATGAAACCATAATTGGAGCTACTGTGCTCCAACCAACTTATCATGGCAGACACGCATTGGAGAAATTCTTGGACATGTCAAGAAAGATGCAAGATATTTGAAGTGCGAGAAATATTCATTGCCATTTCAACTAATCATAATCACATCAAGCTAAACAACACCCACTCAAACAATCACCCATTGAAAATTAACACCACCTTCCACATAATGGGTGGGTCCCTGATGAATATGCTGCTATTTCCAGAAAACGCTGGCATTGCTTGCTATATAGAACCAAGAGATATCAGTGATTTTGTTAGAGGTACTTTCGTTTCCAATGTCACTTTGTGCCATTGTAGGCCTTTGATGCCTACCAATATCATGCCCTGGTATCTTTTTGTTGGGACCCCCTTACTTTTTTTCTTAATAAAACCACCGGAAACTACATAAATATACCAACTAGGGAAATATTAGAGCAGTTAGATGAAAGCAAATTGATCAACCAGCATATAGTTTTCCCTTGCACAGAGTTATCAAATAAAGCATGTTTGGCCTTGACCTATCCTAATGTTGGTGGATTCAAAATATTTTCCAGGTTGTCTTTAAACCACTTTTCACTGGTAGAATTTATAGGATATCCATGTCAGCTGGGGTACATGCAACCTGTATTAGCTATGTTTGTGGGTAGAGAGAAAAGATATCGAACAGTTTGAAACTTGTAAGCAATCCAAGCAAACATTTTATATTGACACGCATTTCCTCAGGAGATTACTAGTCAAAGTTTTCCTGCTATACTCTTTCCACAGTTTAATTTTATCTTCTCATGTGATTCTACTACATTTTGTCTGTACCACTGATGTTCCCTTCTACTCACTAGTCACCAAGTCTTAATATTTACTAGGTTACTTATGTTTTGCTGAGAATTAGCTAAATGAATAAGCAAAAGGACAGCTTCCCCCCTCTCTTGCCTGTTACAGTCACTGAGTCATAGTTTATTTAATAATTCCTTCTAAAGTTGGACTATAATGACAGTGACCAAATGTTATTCTTCATCTGCATGTTCCAATTACATCAGATTAAACATTACCTCAAAATTAATCATTACTCTTACTACTAGGGATTGGTTGGCCAAATTAGCCTACTGTGTACACCGAAGTCACCAAAAAACAACAAATCCAAATTGTTACAATTTATGAGATACTACTTTACAGTTGTGATCTACTTAAAACAATGGACTAACCAATGATAATTTTTTTGAAACCTCCAAATAGCTATGGTACTGATGATAGATGGAAATTATAACTCATATGAACAATTCCAGTCATAATGTGATACCCAAATCATGACTGCTGAGCATAACTTTAAACAGTGCCATAGCTTGCCATCTGATTTAAAGTCATGTAAGATATATTGTCACCTACACTACATGCATCAAAGGAAGACTACACTATTACTAGATGATTTTCCATCACCTGTTTCATGGGTTTTTGTTAAAACCTCTATAAGTTTCTTATTTCTAGGTTACTCAGTCTTTGATGAGAAATCAGATTTGATTCAATTTCTGATCAAACACATTTACTGTATATTTAGCTACAATAATATATTAACTTTCACTTTCTTATAATAGAATATTAGACAAATTCTAATTGTCCAAGTGTGTGCATTATCAGAATTTTGACACAGAAAATCCACCAATCAGAATAGAGAAAAAGTGGACTATCAATTTGATTTGGTGCTGTACCCTTCCCATTGAGTTTATTACATCCAAAATATTCCCTAGCCCCAAATTAAAAAAGCCTGAATAATTGTAGCCTTGTAAATGGGTACTAAAACTGGTGTCACTTGCATTTTGGATGTTAGTCCCTCAAACTATTTGTAACATCAGACTGTTTGTCACCTCTGATAAATAAATGATCAGCATATAATTGGAAATGATCAGTGCAGTATTACAATAATACTTGTCAGAAAACTTTGTGAAATGCAAGAATTTGTTACACAGTACTTGTGTGATTTATGTTTGATATCCTACAAATCAATGAGTAATTATAAAGTATATCATTATACTTTGATATGACATACAACTTTATTAAAGGTAATCATATGTGTATGCAATTGTTTAAAAGTGTAATGAATTTGGAGGCTGTGTCGAGAGATTTGTTGTTCTGATGCTCAGTTTCAATTAAGGAAACTAGGCTCTTTAGCACAACGTTCAGGATCTAGGCTTTGCCAACTGCTGTGTCAGAGATATTGCCATACAAAATGTCATCCACACAACAGTGTGTATAATCCAATTCTTACAATAAATACCACACTGAACTGAGTCTGATGGTGATATTTTACCACTTTTGTGCATGTAATAGTCTTGGCCTCAGCTAATTATTTCACACATAATACTTGCTTTTTTTTTAAATTTAACTGAATAAACAACAAAATGCACAAACTCTCAGAGTTCATCTTGTCTATTTATCAAAGTTTAGTCACCCTACTGTAACTACCTAAGGGTCTTAAAAGGTTGTCTTGTAAAAAGGCTTAAAACTGTTAACATCATTTCAAAACAAATTCACTTAACAAAAATTGCAGATGATTGATTATCGGTTCACAATTTGGTGATGAGGCACGTATGTGAATGCTGAGCCTCATTTACTAAGTTATGCTGGTGATAAGAATTTCGTTTACCCAACCCTGTAAATGTGTCAGCTATTGAAATCAATTGACCATTTTCAACCAAGAGCTTCAACATTCGTAACCTGATAATTTACTGCTGAAAATGGCAGTTATGGATTAACCATGAACAAATGAGAACTATGGACCACTAAATCATAATTTAATGAGGTCTCAGCTAAGAGGACACTTTTTCTGTGAGAAAACATTTGCCTTCTTTACTAATATTGTAGATCTATATTATATAGATAATACTATACTATAGTAGAGTCTATAGTATAGAATATACACTGATAAATACAACCTTATCATATGGCTTGTCACACCCAGATAAGATATATAAATAAGAATAAACAGTGTAGACACATTTTCATTTATATAGAAGACAAATCTGTTTGATAAAAAAATCACAATTCGCTTTTTGGGCCTGTACTAACTTAATACTTGTATTAATTATTTCTAATAGATTTTAGTCTACTTAAAGCTAAAGGTGAGGACAGTATTAGATAAAGAAGTTATAGATATCTGTCAAATTTACCTCATCCAGGTCATCTCTAATATCTAAAACGGTATGGGGCAATAATCTAGACGTTCCAGATTTGGGTTTATCCATTGTTAAATTACATCGGGACTTATTTCCGCAAATTAAAAAAGATATTCCATCATAACACAGCTACGATCTTGTTTGCATGAGGACTACTGATCGGCGTATTAATTCCTTGTAACTGGGTCAATGTAGTTTGGCAAAGTTGACAATATAGTTCCGTATATTTGAAAGATTTAACTAGATATTTTAGCGCGATTCGTAATGAAATTGATGTAACCTATAATCACATTAACTGACTCATACTAGAACGATGAATGAATATAAAAATATTAGCAGGCTAAATAATTAAATATGGCATGTGTGATGTGGTTACTAAGAGTGAGTACTTAATAGGGTAGTTCCTAATTTGTGGAAGTACTTTACTATTCCTCGCCCCTAATGATATATATATATATATATATATATATATATCAGTTAATTTAGAAACACAGTACTTTAAGAGTTTACTACATTTGAAAAATAAATTACTTTCAAATTGTACATTGCTGATATTGTTTTATCATGTGCCAATAACTATATATCAGTAATGATGTGTGATCCGTATCAAAGACAATTATAATTATAATAATATACACAATTTATATAGCGTACTATATAATCTGTAAGAAGGTTACTCTAAGGCACTTGAAATAAATAATTCATATGGATGTAACAGATTTACATCTTTAAAAATACATATTTTTTCCAACCAAATACATAATATATTCAGCTAGGTAAAACTGAAACAAAAAGATTATCAAGGGTATCAAGGGTCTTGCACCTTCTGATGGTTACTGGAAGATTATTCCATAAGGTTGCAGTAGCCTTTCTGAAACATATATTACCGTATGTCACTCCACGTGTTGTTGGTACAGCTAAGAATGCTCCAGGCTCAGACCGTAAAGACCTTGTCGGCTGATACGGAAAGGCAAGTTCCTCTAAGTACTGAGGGGCACTTCCTTGAAGTGCCTTAAAAGTGTACATCAAAATCTTGTACTGCTTCCTATATATAACTGGAAGCCAATACAGGGATTTCAAGACTGGTCTTATATGTTCTCTTTTTATGAGTGCGAGTGACTATAACCTGGCAGAAGAATTCTGTACTTTCTGTAGCCGTGTCATCAATGAGCTTGTAAGACCATACAGGAGAGCGTTGCCGTAATCTAGCCGATATATTATCAGGTCGTGTGCCAGTGTTTTGCAAGCATCCAATGTGATGTACCGCCTGACATGAACAATATTACGAATTTGGTAATAACAGCTAGCCTTTGGGTATTGCATTTACTTGCCTCTTCATGGTCAGGGATGTAATCAAAAATATACTCCCAAGTTCTCCTCTGACGATGCTACAGATACAGTATTATTACCTACCTGAAGCCGTAATTCCTCATTTATCACAACCTGATGTTTTGGGTTAAACTTAAAGATAACGAGCTCTGTCTTTTCCTCATTTAACTTAACCATGTTTGCACTCATCCAAGTACTGATATCAACCAAGCTAGCTTCCAATTTCTTTGCAACGTCAGACCAAGTTGATTTTGGCACGATCGCCATATAAACCTAGGTATCATCTGCATAACAGTGGCAGAGCAAATTATGTCGGCTACATATCGCAACAATTGATTTTGAATACAAACAGTACTTACGTGGTCCAAGTACCGATCCTTGTGGCACCCCAAGATTCAGGCAAATTCCTATAGCTTTCAAATTATTATATCCATATTCATACGCGCGCACGCGCACACACACGCACACACGCACATCACACACGCACACACACACACACACAGCACACACACACACACGCACACACACACACACATATATATATATATATATATATATATATATATATATATATATATATATATATATATATATATATTTATTTTATGTATTGCGCACACATGTGTGGAGGAGGGCTCTTAAATTTACTATTGTATCTGTTATTCCATTAATTTATATATATTTTCCCTAATTTAAGTTAATAAAATAGTTTAACTATGACTTTAAATAAATGTAGATAATGATAGGTAATAGTTCTTAGGTAGATGTATTAACCTCATCCAGTTATAGCTTTTCATAATTTAAACTAGTAGATCTATAGTAAAAGAAAAGACAGAAGCAGCATATGCTTATATATAATATATGTTCCCTTAAAGAATGCAGAAATATAGTGTTATTTGATGTTAATTACCATACATATCATGGTCTGAAAACAGTTTGTGACTTTTTATTCTTGCTACTAAATAATTTGTTTATAACACCAGTTAAATTTAAAGTAAATGTTACCTCAGAGATGTTCAACATAGCCTATCCACAATTCCTATTTAATCTCGGTTACCATGAAGTCGTAAATTATTATTTACATTTTAATTTACATGTTTTAATTTTTAAATGAATTGCTACTTTAATGTTAACGTATTTACTCTTTATTACTGTCATATTAGATTTAGGTAAATAATAAAACACTGTTGACAGTAGTATTGCGACATTATACATTGCTCAGTTGTGGCAGGATACGACCCCCATGTGGGATGACGAAAGCTGTGTTTGTTTATACTAAATTGACCGACAGTTTGCTGTATTATTAGTGTATTAAGTAATTTATTTCGTGATATTTATGACAGTTGTGTTGATCACGTATATTTAGAAAAAGTGATCTGCTAGATCTACTAAATTTATCTGACAAATATGGCAGAAAACCAAAAGGAATTATTGGAAGTGGAACATATGAGTTTGAGTGAGTAGACTAGACTAGACTAGATCTAGAGTCTAGATTCTCTAGAATCTAGATGAGTTATTCTATTTACTAAACTAGTAACTACTGTCTACTAGAGTAAAGGGGGCAAACAACGGGCTGGTTTGGTCATAACGACTTCGGGGCACTTTCCCAACGCACTTAATCAAGTTAATGTGACTGTGAGTCACATTTATAATGGTTCATTTGTCATAATTTGATATCAAACGAAAATCTAGAACGTTGACGTTATGATACGACATGTTTCAGTTCGCCAATATTGATTTTGCGATGCTTATGGATAGTGCGATGACGTGAACATCAGGTCAGGTAACTTCAGGCACTGTTCGTGTAATTTCTGGCAGCCAATAAATCGGCTAAAAATCACTCTCACTCTGCGCACCCTATTTTAGTATTTAAGTACCTTTTATTATATTGAAGCAGGTATTAATTAATACATGCACACTAAGTAAAGATTCAAACATCTACTTACCTATCCTTACGTGATAGAAATAGGTATGAAAAAATATGGGTCAATTTGTTTTTTGCGGGTTTCGCCAATGAGACGATGGACACACGTCGCCAAACTCTTGTGTGTTTTGAAATGTTGTATGTAAACAGGAAAAAGTGCTTCATTATACAAAGTAAAAAGGAGCATTCTTAAAACAAAGTTGCCTTAAATTATTTGCCTGCCCGAAGTTTTCCTCCTTTACTCTATCTCTCATTCTATTTTATTATGGATCAGTGGTAGTTGTATGTTATGTTACAAATAGAGAACAGTGGGTTATATTTTTTAATTGTTGTGTAAGAGGAGTCTTTCTCAATTAAAAGTAAAAAAAGACATGATTTTAAATGTGATTCTGCACTTTTTTTATTCATTAATATCTTTCATAATCATGTGTAATCATGAAACAGGGGTAGCACACAAAAGTGCAAGTACTTATTTCCAGTGGTCCATTTTTATTGAGTGGCTGTTTTATATCCCCCACACAGGGGAACAGTATGGAAAGCTGGAGATTGTGTCATCAGCCCTGGTATCTTTAACATCCACCTTTTTAAATTCACCGGAGACTGCCCGCGATATTGTGAGCCAAGAAATTAATCCCAGGAAAAGTTTCAAACTTTTGACAAGATTGAACTTGTGATCCTCGGTGGTTAGGACAAATCTATCCCATAACACTAAGTGTAATGTGCTAAACCATTAGGACGACCCATTTAATTTACCATGTGCCCCAAATGGCCATAAAACAATTGGCTGTTATGATTCAATATGGACCCAGGAACATTACTATAACAAAGCACTGGTCTCAGTTATATAACAAGGGTGTCTCCGTGGTCTAACGGTTGTGTGTTGGATCACAGATCACTATCACCCATGTTCGAATCTCGGTGTGGGCATATCTGAAGGGTGTTTCACTTTTGACTTCGCTTCATTACCTCTGGACGTCGCTCGGCCCATTTAGCCTACCATGTGCACAAAAGTGGCCATAAAACTTCAATCATCATCATCTATCCCAACCTAAATCTTAATAGATTAGGAGCTGCTCACCATAACCTAGAACTATTTGGCTCACATTGTGTTATAAGTCAAAATGTGATGCTCTCCACAAATTAGCATATGTCACTTGGTTTTATATATTACCCACTAGTTTGTCTGTAATTGGTATGTAATTGTATACAGAGTGATATAACTATAAGCTATCTTATATATGATAAACTTATATTCCTTATAGCCGCTAAGACTTAATAAAAGGCAACACATCTTGTGGAAATACTTTAACAATTGTAATCATAATAGCTTGTTTATATCTGATTGGTCTGGTGTTTGTTCTTTTTTACCCATTGATGATAATGATCATTCATATTTCTAATAGTGATTCAGTCGGGCGCCTCCGTGGTCTAGCGGTAGCGTGTTGGACCACAGATCACTACCACCCGTGTTTGAATCTCGGCGTGGGCATATTTGAAGGTTGTTTCATCTTTGACTTCGTCTCATTACCTTTGGAGATCCCTCCGTCCATTTAGCCTACCATGTACAGAAAAGTGGCTGTAAAACACCAATCATCATCTAATAGTGATTCATACATAAAATTTGGGGTAGTTAGTACTGTAAAGTATTTTTGAATAAATCCTGCTAGTACTAGAAGTACTAATAAGGGTACATTAATAATAATGTATATTTAATAAAGTGCCCTTACTAGTAGGAACAATTCAAAGGTGCTCTACAAATAATATGTAATCTACTGATATCCCAAATAATATATCCATAAAAACACATTAATTATTGTTTCTACATTATTATTTTTGGGTCTGTCCACATGGTCGTGTTTTGTTGTTATTTAGAATGTTGTTATTAATCAGTTTATGTCGTTGCTTCGATTAAGCTGTTAATGCCGTTGCTTTCATTAATCAGTTAATGCTGTTGCTTTCCTTAAACAGCTAATGTCGTTGCTTTCATTTCAGAAGAGATGTACATTTCAGAAAAGGAGGGTAGCGATGAGATGGGTGATGGCAGTGAACAGAAACCGTTCAAAACTGTTATGAAGGTTTGAAGATCAATAATTAATCTTTACTCTCAAATTACTCTTGACAGAAATTGAACTTAGTGTAGCTGAAAGATGAGTGAATGTTTTCTGTTGTAGGCTATGAAGTTGGTTGGCAAGGAGCCATTTCCCACTTTTTATGTTGATGGTAAAGACAGCACGGTAAGTGTTAGATTATGACGTTATGGATGAAAGTTAATTTGATGATTTTGCTGTTTAATTACATTGTAACTAATTTTAATTGAGTGCTATAATGTGTAGTTTTGTAGAAATGGACTTTCTTATAATTTCCTTCCACTAAATGCTTAATTTCCATTTACTTATAATCTTAAGTTTACAAAAAACAGGTTCCCAGATATTCCTGGAAAACCTGGAAACTAACATTCATTTTCCAGGTCCAGGAAATGTCATGGAAAAGATATTTTCTGTGAAAAAATCCACTTGCATGAATAAATATTATGCCTGTAGAAGAAAAAGAGTACTGTTACATAGTCTTGATATCCCATGTTAGTTAAAATTTAAATAAAATTGGGTGGATCAAACAGTTTAGAAGGGGTGAGGAGGAGGCTGTACCACAAAAATGTCAATAATCGATCATACATTGAATAAATATGATAGGCTTTTTCGCACATATCTTGATTTACTACTTTTAAATCTTGTATACGTGGTCCTGGAAAATGGTAATTTTGTCCTGGAAGTGTCCTGGAAAATAATATTTCCTAGGCTGTGGAAACCATGAAACGGGCTGAAACTATTTTCGTTTATGATGTTGAAATTTGTGGATGTTTATTTGTTTGTAGAGATGGGAAATTATTGCCAAAGCCCAGCTGAAGAAAGTAACCAAACTTTGGCATCAAGAGGTGAAGAAGATGGAAAAGGCTAAACAGAAGGAGGTCAGTCATGAAATCATTTGTTTACGTCTCATTTTTTTACCAGTATAGTCTAGTCAGTAGTCTACTCAGTAGCATGTTACCTTTATCTGTACATCTGGTACTCACATGTTCAGTTAGAAGATGTGCCAGCATCGGCTGGAAGAATATAAGAAATTAATTTCTTTCTTTCACAAATTGTATTTGCCATAATTGCTAACAAATCTGATATGTATATATCACTCTAAATAAAAAGCTTAGCTTTTATGCCTTCGGGGTGGTTTAATTAAAAAGGTATGCTTTTCCTCGTGTGTCAATCATGGTGTCCACCTTTCTGGTGCTATGCTAAAAACACTCTGTAACATACTGGTTTCATCACAGAAACATAAATAGTACATGTGTGTGTGGGGGGACCCATCTTAACAAAATGAGTCAGATGTCTGTAACTTTCAAAATTGAGCTATAAGTACCACTGCAAAGAGCATAATCCTTTCATATGGTATACCAAGCAGGAAGATATCTCAGTTCTAGCTGAAGTTATAATTTGACAAAGATGTGAAAATGAGAAAATGGCCTTCAAAGTTGATGCAAAATAGTTGTTACATTTCATAAAAGTTAATTTAGTTACCATAGACTGATCTTGCTGAAATTTGGCATGTTGGAAAATAATGTCATTTTTAAGACACTATATTAGTGTGAATACAATATCTGTGTTAGAAAGCCTGTGCCAAACAAGCAACAGCCTAGGGATACTCCCTGAACTACAAGTAAGCTGTGTTAGAAAACAAATAGCAGATTAATTAATATTTTATACAATCAGACCCTGTCTCTATTGATTGTCTTGCTCACATTGCATATTTCATCAAAGTGGAATTGTAAATACATATGTTTTGTATTACTTTAATTTAACTGAAGTAGTCATTATAATGCATCCCAGAACAGTTCTTTGGATGTGACATTACAGAAGAGCTGTATTATTATTATTATAAAACCTTAGGGGTGCTTCCATGGTCTAACTAGTAGCGCAGTTGGCCACAGATATATAGCAACTGTGTTCAAACCCCAGGCGGGCTATGTCAGAAGGATGTTTCATCTTTCACTTCGCCTCAATACCTTTGGAGGTCGCTCTGCCCATTTAGCCTACCCTGTGCATAAAAGTGGGCGTAAAACAGCAATATTTACGTTTTAAATTTATTATAAAACCTTAGCCAAAATGAGTTAATCATACTAAATCATCACAAATATGCTCTTATCATCTGACAGAGAGCACATCAATAATTTTCTGATCTCTGATGCCAAGACTTAGTTCTAGGTATAATCCTCCGTAAATTCATGATTGCGTCTCTAGGACAGTTGATTATAGAAACCATTTGGTGATAGTAATTATAGTTAGTGGTCAAATCAGAATGGGCATAGCCACTTGAAACTTCAGTATTACAATCTTAGAGATAGAAATACAAATATCACGCATGATAATCAGCTATAAATCAATAATCTTTTATTTTGTTTTAAATTTCACTGAACCTTTTAATGATTTTTATATGTCAACCATCCATAAGTCGATTTTTAAATCAAGATTTATGTCTCGGTATGATTAGCACTGAAGCCGAATGAATCACTGATCAAAATGTGATATGTATGATTACACAAAATCATATTTATGAAATATTTTACAACAGGAAGAAGCCGAAGCTCGTAGACTGAAAAATCTGGAGGAAGCTAAGTTGATAAAAATAGAAGAAGATGTCAGTCTTCCTGCTCCAAAGCTGGTAATTTGCATGTGTGTGCATGTGTGATTGTTGGTTGGGGTTAGCAGTATTGATTTTGTAAATTTAACCAATCACACGCACACATGTATATAACCAGTTTTAATCAGTTATCCACTGTCATCAATAGGTGAAGATCAGAGACTGTGTTGAGAACCGAGGACAGAGAGTTAAGATCTATGGCTGGACTCATAGGATCAGGAGACAAGGTCTGTGTCATAAACAATGTGTTGAGTACGTCTTCTTATCTATATTATAGATTGAAGGTTCCCATATATATATATATCATCACAGATATAAGGTAATCAAGCTCTAACGGATTAGACATTTAGCGATTTTGTTTTCTAATGTTTGTCAAATAAGTAGCCTATTACTGTTTAAAGATAGAATTCTTTTAACATTTGTGGCAATGTAATTAAAGCATTTTCAAGATTATGTTTTGCTGTGTGTAACTAAAAATATGGGATACTTGGTCAGAAGTTACTGAAAGTTACGGAGAGAAAATTCTTTTTCTATGGTTCTTGGTTATGTTATGTTTAGTTAGATATTGGGGAATTTAGTTAACTGTGCTTGTTTTGCACAACTGTCCTGTAGATTTGTTTGTTTGCGTCTATTAGAACCAGTCATATATCCAGAGCTTTACAGTGTCATAGATCTACATAGATGGTTCTTGGGGCATGTATATGTCACTGTTCTGTAACCTTTGATTAACACAGTAAAATATAATTAAATGACCTTTTTTCAGGAAAAACATTGATGTTTCTTGTATTAAGAGATGGTACAGGCTTCCTACAGTGTGTCCTCAGTGACAAGTTGGTAAGTAACTTTTTTGTGGTAGTGACTATATATGTAATAAGTAGATAAAAATATTAATAATAATGACAATTATTGTTTACCTAATGATATTAATATTGTTGTCTATATTGGCAATCGTACATTAATTCAGATTTACCATATATTTCAGTTAATGCTTTTAAAAATCCTTTCTCATTTATTAGTGTCAGTGTTACAATGCTGTTGTCCTGTCGACAGAGTCCACTGTCTTGATGTACGGTACAATTGATGAAGTCCCTGAAGGCAAAACAGTTAAGTTTATATCAACGTGAGAGCTGTTGCTGTGGATATATTGATGTTATGGTGTTGTTATATTCCAATATGTATGCTGATATTCCAGAGTGGGGGTATAATTGTTTATATAGTGCAACTTAAAATAAATAATATTGCTTCAGAGTTCACGTATTGCCATCTGGTAGTGAATAACCTACATAACTGGGTATTAATTAGATCACATTCATTTACATAACTCGTTTACTAGTTTTTGTCATTCCGAGTAAATGTAAATCCTGATCTTTTCTTTATTGCTTAAATGTTTAAAATTTTTGCATATAAAATTTAAATAATTTTTATTGTACAGAGCTATAATGAAGCATTATGTAAAAAAAATTAAATAATTTTTTTTAAATAATAATACCATAATCTTCCGTGTATAATGCACACTTGTGTAAAATGTTCACCCCTTGTTGACCAGAAAATGCCAGAAAAACCTAGTTTTGGTGTATAATGTGCTGGAGAAACTGGGAAAATCTGCAGCTCCTAAGATTCTTTAATTATTATTATTTGTATTTTTACTAAAAATCTACGTGTAAATCAGACTATTAACTAACTTGCGGTGTTATTCATTTACATTTACTCATTCATTCGTTTGGTACTCAAATAATAATTAGAGAAGCTACATTAATTAGAGAAGCTACATTAATTAGAGAAGCTACATTAATTAGGGAAGCTACATTTTTAGAAGGTCATGTATACATAAAAGCTAATTACCCTATTGTCAAATTACAGTTTGCTTTACCTCTAACAATATTAAAATAAACGTTATAAAGAAAATAAAAAAAATAAACATGTATAAGATATGTTACTAAAAATCATAAGAAAAATACAAGAAGGTGCCATTATTTTCACTTTGTCATTTTTTCCTACAACCGTTGAGAATATCACTTTGTAAATTATCCAGTTTGTTAACAGATAACTATTTTAACTTTTCCAGTTGAGGGGTATGTGTTATTATACCTTGCATGATGGACATTGACCAGACTGTCTTAGTGTAAAATCAGCTAGTTTTAAAAATAGGCAGATTTCAGTTTTCTCAAAAATGGTTAACTTAGAAAAAGAATTGAACAATTTCATGCAGAGAGATCACAACTGGTTTTTAATGAATCTATTTTAGGCACCAGGTGGTCATGAAATGACTGTTGATTACTGGGAAGTAATAGGGCTTGCTCCAGCAGGTGGTGCTGACAACTTGCTGAATGAAGAAGCACATGTTGACGTACAACTTGACAACAGACACATGATGATACGTGGCGAAAATGTAAGTTTAAATTGGTAAACTTTTTTTTAACTGGAAATAATTTGTGCTGTCAGTGTGATAGTATATATGACAAAAAGAGCCACAGAGATGTTCGTCTTGGGTTAACTATCTCCTTTTTGGATGATATGGTTAAAACTAATAAGTCACTAGCAACAAATCTGGTTTACTATCACTGTATATCTGTAACAAATTCTGAATGAACCATAGCTTATATCCCTTTAAATGTGAGAAATGTTCATGTATTTGTTTGTTTTTTATATCAGATATTCCTCCTTAAAATGACAAATTTAATTATGTGACTTTAGGTTTGATCGTTTGTGATGAATATGTTTTTAGTTTCATTATTTTTATTTATCCTTGTGATGAGGAGATTCAGCTACCACTCATCTTTATAGAGGGCGTTTCATTTAATTACCATCAGCACAAAATAACACCATTTATATTTTTATCTCATTTTATTGTGTTTGTTTGCAGTATCAGTATTAATTGCACTTATTTTAAACTCAACAGACATCTAAAATGTTGCGGCTCAGATCTGTGGTGTTGCAGGCATTCCGTGATCACTATGCTAATCAAGGTTATGCTGAAGTACAACCACCAACTCTGGTACAGACGCAGTGCGAAGGTGGATCAACACTTTTTAAGTTTGACTACTTTGGTGAAGATGTAAGTTGGTGTTCAGTTTCTTGTGATAAAATTTCTATCTTTTGTGGAATATTTTTAAGGTTCCTGCACATCCTGGAAAACCTGGAAAATAACAAATTAATTTTCCATGTCCTGGATATGTCCTGGAATTTGACAAAATCATGAACTGTCCTGGAAAAAATATTGCCTTAGAACCAAAAGCTTGTGTATAAATATGTATATGTCTTTAGAAGAAAAAGGTACCGGTATCTTGATATCTCATGTTAATTAAGATTTAAATAAAAGTAGGTGGATCAGACAGCTAGAAGAGGTGAGGAAGAGGCTCTGCCATAAAAATGTTAATAATCGATCATACATCAAATAAATATGATATCCTTTTTCACACATAGCTTGATTTATTACCTTTAAATCTTGTATACTTTGTCCTGGAAAATGGTATTTACTTGGCTGTGGGAACCATGATTTTAAAGTGCTTTGATGGTGTATAGGTTCGAACAGTGCACTATAAAACTCCGGGTTATGGGTTTGAATCAGACTCATACATGTATTTGTGGAATGTTTCCCCAATGTATCTCCTCTCAGCCATCTGTTTCAGGCGTGACCAGTGCTGAAACTAATAAATAATTCTATGAACTATTTTACATAAAGTCAAAATTTGTTGTGTAAGATGTTTTTGTAAAAATGATATGATGAATGGCTGCTCATTTAATAATAATAATACTAATAATGTATATTTAATAAAGCGCCCTTACTAGCAAGAGTCAGTTAAAAGTGTTGTACAGTGATACCCTAAATAATATGTCTAGAAACACAATAAGATACTTGAATAATAATCATTATTTATTTGTGAAAGCAACCTTGAACAAATATGTTTTCAGAATAGATTAAAATTTTCAAGAGCCGATGCATTTCTAATATCCCCTAGCAGCAACCTGTTCCATAAAGTGGGGGCTGCTCACTAAACGCACAATCACTATATGACTTAAGCAGAGTCATGGATATCTGCAACAGTATCTTACTGGATGAACTGAGTTTTTTAGATGACTTTCTAATGGACATCAATTCACATTGCTATTCAGGTGCCATGTCATTGATAGATTTATAAGTTGTTAGTAAAATCTTGAAATGGATACGCTGTCAGACAGATATGTTACTGTTATGTTAAAATTTGTCTGTATGCAGTTATATGTTTAGACATATGAATATGGAATATATCTACATTGTGCAGGTATAAAAGAGCTAGAGAATTTGCTTGTTGAAGCATGGATAATTGGTTGTACTGAAGATGACATGGTTTCTCCATTTATATACGATTGACTGCCTCACATCAAATAAATCATAACTGTTTTTATTTACTTGTGAATATAATTAGTGTTGTGACATGATTTGCTTGGTGGCTTTCATCAAATTGTAAATTGATATTTAGTCAGTGGCTACCAAAATTTTATTACTGTTAATAAGGTAGAAGTATGACAATACTAGTATTAAAAATCATCAAAGATAAGTTATGTTTGCTAAATAAACCAATGTATTTATATAGAGATGCAATTACACTGATGACAGTATTTAGTTACAATGCATTCAGGTATGTAATGTAACTTCCTTCAGTAACACACACACACAAACACAAGAGGGAGAGATTATTGACCAACAAATAATTAAATAACCATTTGTTAATTTTAGGCTTACCTGACTCAGTCATCTCAGCTTTATTTAGAGACATGCCTTCCTGCATTAGGAGATGTTTTCTGTATTGCTCAATCCTACAGAGCAGAACAGTCTCGAACTAGACGTCATCTTGCTGAGTGAGTATCAAGTCACCTCTAACTCTGAAAATAGCTTTTGTAGAGTGAACCGTTGACGCCTAGATAATACTTTTGTCCCCCAAAATATTGCTGATGTAGCAGAGTTGCGATTTATGATAATTATATTTGAACATGATCTCATTAAATTGGTAATATAATTTTATTGTTCTTGCTTAGTCTGTATTTTGGAATTCCCAACCAACTGAAGATATTAGTTAGGAAAGTCAAGTGGTTATTGTTAAGGATTTATTACTACATTCAGTCATGAAAAAGTGTTTATGTCCAGAATAAAAATAATTACGCACCCCACAAGTGTGAACAATGGATCTATAAGCCTAAAATTGCTTACATTATTTTAATCTAAATTATCTAACAATTCTACTTATAATACGATGTTTCTGATAACAACTAACTGCTTATTGTATGTATAGTATTTTATCCACTTCCTGTACTGATACAATTTGCTTCATGGATTTTGATTGTTTCTTTTCTCCATAGGTACACACACATAGAAGCAGAATGTACATTTATAACATTTGATGATCTGTTAAGCCGTCTGGAGGATCTAATCTGTGATGTTGTAGATCGTGTTCTGAAGTCTCCCTTTGGACACCTTGTGTATGAGGTGAACCCTGTAAGTATCATGTTAATCAGGTATTTTTTGTTAATTTGTTGTGGTATTTGCTGGTACTATAATAAAATACACTGAACATGGGTACAAAAAATAAACATTGAAGTACCCCAAAATGCAGAAGATCTTCTGCTTACTACTAAAAAATGGCAGAATATTTTGTGTTTGAATAACAAATGTCCAGTTTCAGACCTTCCAATATTTTAATAATAAAATACAGAATATTTTGTCTTCCTACAGGAAAAACCTGACAGAATATTTGTGCAGAAATTTATTTTTATTCATACAAACAAGTACACAGGTTTGCATTGTTTTCAGTGCCTAGATGCTGCATTGTAAATGCCTATGGTGCACTTGGCATCGGCAATCAAATGACGTTATTTTATATATATTTTGGATGGTGCTGCAAACACAGGCCAAGTCCCTAAAAGGCAGAAGATTTTCAAAATAAAGTGGGAAAATGGAAGGTTTTCTAGAAAAACAGGAAAAGTGGAAGAACTTCCACTTTATCGGAAGATTAGGTCATATTTGGGCTTTGACTGTTCTACAAAGAGATATAAATGTTTCTCAGTTGTCGGTATTTTGGCCATTAGAGAATAAAATTAAATTTATTGTCTCTACTCACAATTTACTCTGTATGCAATAGCTGCTATGCTTATGTATATTAGGGTGATATCTGTCAACTTTAGGGTAGAAAGAGTGTGATAACAAATGCAGGGATGTTAAAAACATACAACATTTAGTTGACTTTACATATGATAAATATGTGCCCATAATTATACTTGTATAAAGTATATGTAGACGTAACTTATAGTGGAATGTCTATTAGATAAACTCAACTCCTTTCTAAAGTGAAGTGCTGTTTTACCCATACAAATAATAATAATAATAATGGCTGAATTGGCAGTTATGTATGTGGCTTAGCTATCTCAAATGAGGGAGACGCATATGGTGTATAATTTAATGCTTCACCACGGGGACTAATTCTAAATAAATTTAGAATTTACAATAGATGGCACATTTGAAGGAGAAAACCTTGCCAGTTGCCTGAAAAAACTCCCCCTACTATAGTGCTGGGATTCGAACCTCTGACCTCCCACACCCACTAGGCCATCGAGGCGGTTTACACACATACACACACATATACACGCACAAGTACTTAACTCAGGTTCACAGCAGGTCACCAAATAACTGCTGAGATTTATAATTACTTAATTTAATGAGACTCTTTAGTAATTATGTATTTGTTATTGCCAACTAGTACACCCAGAAGAGTAGTTGATGGTGGTGCTCAGTTATAGATTCATAGTTGTAAAATTACAGTGCCAGATTTTGGGTTTTAATCGGTGTATAAAAAATAAATATTAGCAGGTATTATATGTATGCTTCTAATATGATTGGTTGTTGATTTTACTGCATTTTATAGCTTGTGGTGCACTGTTAATGGTAACTCTACTTAAAATTGTTACAGAACTTCAAAGCACCCGAAAAACCATTTAAAAGGATGCCATATAGTGACGCGATTCAATTTCTAAAAGATCATGACATCAAGAAGGAAGATGGAACATATTATGAGTTTGGTGAGGTATGTATATATAAGATAATGTCACTGTATCCTTCAGTTAAAATATATTTAAGAAAAACTACCAATTTATTATAATCCGAGAACTTTTTTATCGATCTGCTCTTAAATATGTGTCAGTGTCGTAATCTTTTTTTTAACTTTTCCTTTCAGGATATACCAGAAGGTCCTGAAAGAAAAATGACAGATGAAATCAATGAAGTGATTCTTCTGATAAAGTTTCCCGTAGAAATCAAGTCATTTTATATGCAACGGTGTGCTGATGACAAAAGATTAACAGAATCTGTGAGTGTGATGTTTTTTTTAGCTTACTGCGGATGTACAACTGCCACTTCAATAAAACAGTTTCCCATACCTTTTAATCAGATAACCATTGCTAGGTTTTCATTTCAGTATTTGAAATGTATTACATTTACGCTAGATGTTTGGCATACAGTTACTTTATTCAGGGTACCGACAGTACAGGGAAAATGAGCTGCAGGGAAAACAGGGGGAATTGGAAAAATGAACAGAAAACATGGAATTTTTATGCCTTCATTCCAAATTTATAACATATGGGGTGGATGGAGGCCGCATCACTAAAAATAAGTTCATTGAACATGCAATTTTGGCACACAATACACAGAGGAATTTCTTAAGTAACATAGGGAAAATACAGGGAATTTTATTTTTGATATCCTGTGGGTACCCTACCCTGTTTATTAAATATTACAGTTTTATGTTGGCATCAATAAATAATCTTGTTTGTTTCAAGTGTGTGGTCGATGGTATTTTGAAGGCACGTTTCTTAACATGCTGATGGCATTTCAGGTCGACTTGCTGTTCCCAGGTGTTGGAGAAATCACAGGAGGTTCCATGCGTATGCATGACTACGAAGAATTGATGGAAGGCTATAAACGGGAAGGAATCGATCCCTCTAGCTATTACTGGTACACTGACCAGGTAGGTGTGCTGAAGTTGTAGCATGTTGTCTTCATTTGTTTATAAAATAGATATTTGCATCGAAAAATGTGTCATCGCACTTCTGATGTTCCTTTCACAATTTGTTTAATCTTTAGAGACTGTATGGTACTTCTCCCCATGGTGGTTATGGACTTGGTTTAGAGAGGTTTCTGACTTGGATGATGGGACGTAACCATATTAGAGATGTCTGCTTGTATCCGAGATTTATTGGCAGATGTAAACCTTAGAATGTTTAGGATCAAATAATACTCCCGGTGTTTCAAGGCCACAAAGAGACTCTACTTGTTTGATCAAGTCTGCCTATTCTCAATAAAGTTGTATTTTGAACTAATTTGTTGCTGCTATTTACAGGGTTTTGTGTAAATTTGATCACAAATATCCGATTCTTGCTTGTTACATCACACATTTCTGTATAAATGAGCATGTTTTGATATCACTATTTGGCAGATCAATGGTTGCCTATTATATGCAAGAGATGCACAACACTTTTTGTTTTGATATTCCTCATAGGTGTTAAAACTCAATGTTTATAAAAGATGTCGATGTTTGTATTGTTCTATTTGTTATATGAAAGATATTTATTATTCCAGTGGAAATCCCCAGTTCTGTCTTTCTTTTAATATAAGATTGTCATCTTAATCAGCAAGTACAAAAATTATAAAAAATGTGACTTTGGTTGTAAAGGCAGAAGTGTTTATGGTGGAAAATTCTTTTGTTTTGCCCTAGACTTGTGTTAATTTCTCTAATATGTGTCGACTTGTGTTAATTTCTCCAATATGTGTCCGTCTGTGAATGACCATGAATAAATGCAATCAAGTATTTTGTTACCTTTGATGATATATCCCTGTGTGTGTGTGTGTGTTCTAGTAGTCTTAGGATAAATCACCCAGTTATGCAAACATTTTATTACCATCTTCAGTGCAATTTGCTACAAATAGATGATTGGGCATATACAGCTTTGCACGTTTGTGTGTGCTTGCTACGCCCATACAGAATTTTAATATTATTTCATACCACATCAAAGTTTAACAGGTATTGTGCACATGATCAAATTAAAACCAGTAGATATCATACCTTAAAAACGTACCTTTATAATGGAACACATAAAGATGGTTAAACAAACATTAACTAGATTAATTTTGGAGAAAAACAAACATTCCTGACCAAATCTGTTTACACTTAAAATAACAGATCAATCTTTTTAGATGTAAGCATACACCTGTATCTTTTACAATTTATGCCGTATAAACCATGCTGCCACCTAGAAATGACCGTGTAGGCTTGGCAAGATTTAGGAAACCAGGTTTTCTTCCTGCCAATGTGCCACTGTTCGGCTTAGACGTGCTAGATGATGTATGGTTCTTCGCTTCATTATGTTTATATTTTGATAAATTTACTTTGGTTCTGCAAAAAGAAACAATGGCTGATCAAAAAAATGTGTAAAAATATAAAGAGAATGAACAAATTGAAGCAAACGCCGAAAACATTTACCTGGTTTTTCCACGATTAGAAACCTTATGATCATGTTCAGCAGCTTTTTGTCGTTTGGCTTTTGGACCACCACCTGCATACCTCTTTCTCTTTCCACGACCTCTCTTGCCCTGAATATCATGTAAAAGGTTTGATAGACTGACATGAATTTAAATGTTTTACTGAACTAATTAAATTTACCACTGATTTAATTGTACATCAATGTTGTCTAATGCGAGATAATGTAATTACCTACAAACACACCATTTAGTATCTTTACATAAAGTACTGAAAAGCTTCAGCTAACCAGAGGACTGTTTTTCTTTAACTGTAATAGTCTGTATTACTTTGACACTACCATTTGGACTCTTGAAGGCAGTTAGTTAGGTATGTAATTGAACAAAGGGACAATCGAGAAATGAAGAAGTTGGGAAGAGCGAATGAGAAGAGACTCGAGTAGATGGCATTGAACTGTTCGAGGGGTGATAGTGGGTTGTATTGGCCATCAAAGCTGTTAGTACACGGAATGAAGGTTTTGGAGAGAAGGTTAAAAGAGAAAGTATGGATGGAATGCCATTTGGAGTTACGACTGATGCAATATTCTCGGTACGCAGCTACAAGAGAAATTTCTGGCAAAAAAGAAGGCATTATTTTGTGCATTTGTGAACCCCGAGAAGGTATTTTATTGGGGTGCCAATAGAAGTGGTGTGGTGTGGTGGGCATTCAGGAAGCTGGATGTTGAAGAATGGCTGGTAAAAGGGGTAATGGAAATGCACGCTAATGTGAATACAGTGTTGAAAACAAAGCAAGAGAACAGTGAAGAGTTTATAGTAAAGGTGGTAAGTAAATAATTATTTAAGGAATATGACTTTTTTGGTGTTTACAAATAGAACGGTTTTTCATATTCCTAGGTGAGCTTGAAAGTCCAGAATAGATTGTGCTCAGAGTCAAACTCAGACCTGTCATTGATTATGGTTAATAACATGTTTAATAAATATGTCGGGGAGAAAAGAGACGTGGTCATTAATTACGTTGATGGGTGGAATATGGAGGGAGAAGGAAGTGTAAGATGAGTATTTATTTATTTATTTTAAAACGATTGAGTGTACATCAGGAATCAGTGCTGAATCCATTACTATTCATGGCTGTTATGGAAGTGCCAACATACGAGACCAGGGAGGGATTACCATGGGAGAAGTTGTATGTAGATGACTTAATGTTGGTAGCTGAGAGCATAGGAGAGTTGAAGGAGAATGGAGAGGAGAGATGGAAAGAGTACATGGAAGCAAAAGAGTTGAAGATTCACATCAATAAAACAAGGATTATGTTTTCAGGGAAGAACTGTGGTGATGTTGAAAGGGTGGAGATATAGTCATGTGGTGTCTGTGGGAAGAGTGTTAGAAATAACTCAGTGCAATGTAGACGGTGTGGTGGCTCTGTCTATAATCACTGCTTGGGCACGAAAGGTCCACTAAGACAGACGGGATATCAACATACAGGAAAACATGGATCTGGGAAATGATGTGTGTCTAGGTAGAGTTGGACAGTTCTGTTATCTGGGGGATATGCTGAGTGGGGTGGCAAATTCAACATCACCGGCTAGTGTATTGTGTGTGGGGAAAGTTTAGAAAGCTTTTAGTGACCCAGACAAGGATATGCGACTGAAGTTAAAATGAAGGTATATGTGATATGTACAAGACTTAGGCCATGAATGCAGAACAGATAGGATGATTTCATCAGACAGAGATGAGAATGCTACGATGGACGTGGAGCGTGTTTCTGGGGGATAAGGTATCAACTATAGGGCTGAAGGAGAAAATAGGGATTAAACTAGTGACTGAAGTTATTAAGAGGGACAGGTTCAGGTGGTTGGGACATGTTTTATGGAAAGAAGATGGTGACTGAGTGAGGATGGTAATTGAGTATGAGGTGGATGGTGTGAGAGGCAGACATGGGGTCAATTCCATTTTGTCAATTTCAATTCCATTTGGTCAATTCCACCTCAAATTTATCAATTCCAATTCCGACTCTTTTTTTGCTTAATATTTTTTACCATGAGTAGATACTCTGTGTACCTACTTGGAATACATACTCCAAGTTGTTTATATTCCAAGTAGGATTGTCATGGAAGAAATATTTATGAATTAAAAAATTAAACGGTAAATTAATTTGTGGATTTAATTTAATTTTGCCTTTTCTAAACATTGAATGGGGGTAAATTCCTAAATAGCAATATCTCTATATAGATTACAGGCATGCTATGTGGTTAGCGAATGTATTTGCTTAGCTCCGCCCAGCAGGGGTCAGACCCTGTATTTACTTTCAAAACCCTGCTGGGTACTAAACCAACGACATATGGTAAGTTTACAAAATCTCTCAAATGGTTATTAAACCATTAGGTCTGGGGACAGTCACAGTAGTCACAGTTTGAGGAGAGGAGGGGCAAACTTTGGCTCCAGATTGGCATTCCCGGTGAGATGATAAAATTAATTAATTCCTAAATAGCAATATCTCTATATAGATTACAGATATGCTATGTGGTGGTGTCACAGTGGCTAAATGCTCACTTGGGGTGCCACAGTCAATGTGCATATCTGATATATATATATATATATATATATATAGCTCTGGATCATTATGGTTCCAGTATATTGGTAACACCACATGTAAGTGTTTTTTAGGAAACTTCCAATTCAAAATTTCTCAATTCCAATTCAAGATTTCTCAATTCCAATTCAAAATTTCTCAATTCCAATTCATTTTTTTTTAAATAATCAATTCCAGAATTGGAATTGACCATGAATTCCAATTACGGAATTGAATTGACCCCATGTCTGGTGAGAGGTACTGGAAGATTAAGGATGACATAGAATCAGGTGGTGGAGAAGGATATGAGAGTTAGTTGAATAAGACATATGCATAAGATCAGGTAAACTGGAGAAGACTGATGTGAGAACTGGTCAGCCATTCTCCTTCTACGAGAGGAAAATGACTATAAAACGACTCGTTGTTGTTGTTATTGTTGACACTACCATTTATTTAAATGTTTTACAACCACAAAATAAACCAGAAAGAATTGCAGCCGAATTTAACTATATTTGTAACTGACCTAGGTATGCCCTTGACCCAGACCTCACCCCACTGTTCCACTAAAAAATCAACTGTCCTGGTAAAAATATGTCAGAGTGGTCAAAATGATTTCAAACTTTTATTCCCTCTACCCATTCAGACCTACTAGACTGATTAATGAAAATTCAAACCTGGAAGCCTCCTCTCCTGCCTCTGAAGGAGCTACTTGGTTCATGTTGAAGAAAGTACGAGCTTTCTCCTTCCACGTCAGTTGTGAATGTGTCCTCTTGAAATGCAACATTTTCATCCTCAATGTCTAAAGCTGAAGTGAACGAGAACACATTAATATGAATGGGAACCACTAAACAGTACATTCAGTCTCTACTGCTAGGGGGCATTCCAATGGGGCAATGGTTAGAAAACAGCACTGCAAACCTCTAGGTTATGGATTTGAATAGGTGTTTGGGGGATGTTTCTGGAGACAGATACCCATTGGCTATATCCCATGTGTGACCAGTATCGAGGTTAAACAAGTCAACTCACATTAATTAAATCCAACTCAACTTCTAGGACACTGAATGGTCTAATTAGTCTTAACCTGCCAATAAATGACACCCAGCCACTCTAAGATATGTAGAATGGTACTATTTGTGAATGATTACACACAAAAATTGCTGTTGGACCATCACATCCAGGATCCAGATTCCAATTTTATACATTTAATCCCGAAATGGCACTAACTCAGTCTGACTGAGGAAATGTGGAATGTAATTTCATGCAGAAAGGACTCGGTAATGCAACTGTTAAGCTTAAACCCATGAATGTATATGTTACTGTTAATCTGTATAATCAGGTAATATGTAAATTACTTGAAATTATCAGGTAATCTGTATTAAATCTCAGTTAGCAATAGATGGCTTACCTGAAAATTTCAGGTAATATTCATATTACTTGATTATACAGATTAACTGTAACATACATATCCTTCTCATGTTCTTGCAAATTTTGAAAATGAACCCACTTAATCTATGTCCTTGTAATATATAACAATACATAATAATATGTATAAATAATAAATTTTATAAAATGACTACTTTTATAAATAATGCAGTGATTTCAGTTAAATTAAGATATATTTATAAACATTGCCAGGTAAAAATAATCATAGGAATTAGCAACCATCCATCTAAACAAATGATGACATTACAGCAACACTGAAAGCAACATAATGTTGCTTAAGCCATAAATTGGCTCCTTAAAAGCAAATTATGAAACTTTACCAATAGAAAGTTTGAAAAACACTATCTGAATCCACGAAATGTGGCAGCCTGGTGACTGAACTAATATTTTTAATGTAGCTATTGAAGATAATATATTACCATCACAGGTTCAGAGCGGGTTTATGCATGTGATCGCATATGCATGCACACACACACACACACACACACACACACAAATGTGTTAGCTATGCAGACATATCTAGGTTTGGGTGTTTGTTGATTGGTTTCTTTAACTTCAGCACTAGTCAAAACTAGGACATACGGCTGAAGGGGCAACTCATCAGGGAAACATATCATAAACACAAATATGATTGGGATTGAAACCCACAACCTGTTGATTTGCAGTGCAATGATCTATGTGCTGTGCTAACAGAGTGTCATGTGGCCAAACCAACCATACAATAATAATCTCTTTCTGCAATACTACTTTTCTTTCAATAGCTCATTTGATCTATTTTGGCATCCAATAACAGTAACAAACAAACAGTAGCCCGGTGCAGTGATCAGCAAGACTCATAAAACCAGATTATATGCCACTATTTGCTATACTATATTATTATTTATTTTTCATCTTGATTTAAATATTCATATATTTAATTTAATTAATCGGTTACTTCAAATAATGAAAGACATCAAATTTAATTCACAACCAAATATAAATAAACCTCAATTTCACTTAAAACATATCTTCTAAACTGAGTGTTTGATAATAACTAAGATATTCTAAGATATTTATGCATCAGAAACAATTAATTTGTTTGGACATTTTTTGTGGTTCTCATATCTCACTGCCTGCCAAACAGATCATAGCTATCTCATAATTGATGATGCTCATAAAAGCTAGAAGAGCCTACTGTCAGATTCATATTTCAGTATCTTTCTTCTAAATGTATACTGTTACCATGAACTAATCAGTCTAAAATCACGATTACTGTTACACAAATATTCTCGAAGAATTTATATAAATAAATGTCATTCACAGATTTCAAAATAAATGTAAGAACTTATAGATTTCAAAATAAATACCATTTATAGATTTCAAAAAAATTAAATTTTCAACATAAAAAACATAAAATTTAAAAAAAACATAGTTATCTTCTTACCTATCAATCTATTTTTGGCACTATCTCATATTTATTGGCCATCCACTTAATGTTTATGGATATCTTTGTTTTATAGAAAGCAAGTTAAGAAACATCTTTAACAGAATCAGGCAGAAGTCTATTAAATTTAGTAATCAATAATGTGACAATATGACAATGATGAAAACTGGATGATGCTAAAACCTTAGCAATGTTATATATACTTGATTTTATTTTATTTACTGAGATCTGTTTGTGCATTGCCAATCACTAATAGCATTGATTAGTCTGGATATTTCATGTTCATTTTCAGGGACGCCTCCATGGTCTAGCGGTAGCGTGTTGGACCACAAATCACTTCGCTTCATTACCTTTGGAGGTTGCTCGGCCCATTTAGCCTACCATGTGCACAAAAGTGGCTGTAAAACATCAATCATCATCATCATGTTCATTTACAATGGTTCTAATATAATACATTTTACACACAAAAAATACCCTATGAGTTAATATGTACATATACCTAGGTAAAATAAAGTTGTATGGAATGTACCTAATGTCTGTTCCATGTCGTCTATTCTACCTAAAATGTGTCAGTTATGAATTGTTGTACGAATTTGAATATTGTTACATTTTCATGAAATGATAATTCTATATGCCCATTTACCAATAATTCTAGTATAGTATCTCATTATTATTTTCAATGCCCAATCTGCTAAATGTCTGTTAGTCCCCAGACAAGTTCTTCTCCTGTGGTCGCATACCTTGGACACTTCAAGAAGTAACTGGAGTTGTGTTTCAGTATATACGCGTACTTACTGGCTAATATGGCTGTATATTTCATGGTTATGTCCAGGAACTGTA
Organism: Paralvinella palmiformis; assembly: GCA_025642065.1. NCBI lineage: Eukaryota > Metazoa > Annelida > Polychaeta > Terebellida > Alvinellidae > Paralvinella > Paralvinella palmiformis. The sequence continues at coordinate 1,139,348 of JAODUP010000019.1, forward strand.
TAAACTCCTGTTTATATCTGTCTAGCTTATAGGCTGTCACACCACTGACGCTGTTTAAGATCTCATCCAACGTGACTGGCAGTTGCTTGGCTAGATCACGCAACAAGAATTCCGGGAAAATGTTGGAATAATTTGTGTTGTATCTTCTACCTATAAAAAAATAAAACAATTGATAAAGATTCTGTAGATATACCATTAGAAATAAAATGAATGGAATGTCATTTATTTTATTTACAATTTATGTTGACAAAAATACTACTACTACTACTACTAATAATAATAATAATAATAACGTAGATTTAATAAAATGACATAACTAGTAGGAGTCATTCAATGGTGCAGTATAATGATACTCCAAATAAGATGTATGTTAAAATAAAATAAGATATTTGAATAATAAACACTAATACCAACCACAATGTGAGACTAAAATATTATGATGGACCATATCTCATTAGTCTGGAGTCATGCTTTATTTGTAGTTATGCATGTTTATAGTTTCTATTTTAAATATTGTTCATAATCTTACATAATAACAATTGCAGAGCCTATGCTAGCATAACATCACACACACACACACACACACACACACACACACACACACACACACACACACACACACACACACACACACACACACACACACACAAACATATACACACACACACACACAGTCTCTCTCTCTCTCACTCACCACACACACACACACACAACAGAGAGAAAGATCAAAACTCAAAATTTTTAATGCCAACGATTAATTAAATCTACATATAAGAATGTACACGCTGTAACCTATCCTGCTGCTTGCAGCAATGATTCACCATAAAACCACCTACACTGTCAAGTTGCATGACAACTGGTGAAGTTTTGTGAACCTTGGTGAGGAACCTTGTTTTTTTGGCCAGGAATTGAATCCGTGAGACTCAGTGCATATGGTGTGAGCAGATTTTAACACCAGAAAACTATGTACATTTTGTATGTATTACCGGGTAGGTCCAAGTTGCTAAAGAAATTTTGATAATTTCAATTACTGACCTTCATAGTCCCCCTTTTTAAGATTAGTACAAATGTTATGTTTTACTAATTAATCGGCTGGTCACCATACTGATCATCTAAACTGCTGACACATACATATTTAATGAGGCCATAAGACAGGCACCTGTCACACGAAGTTAAGAATTTTTGTAATAATCTGGCATAATCATTCAAGGTGTAAAGAAAACATTGTATCATACGGTTTAGTTTAGGCTATGTTCATGATGTGAAAATTTATTTATTTGCTATAAACAAATATATATATATATATATATATATATATTATTATTATGTGTGTGTGTGTGTGTGTGTGTGTGTGTGTGTGTGTGTGTGTGCATGCACATATATAAAACTCATCAATATACTTTCCTGTTGATTACACAAGCTTCAAGAAAACAAGCACAGCTTCAGTTTATCTACTGTTTCAGCTAATCCATGAGCTTTAAAGTTGGATTCCAAACACACAAGATTTAACACAGTTCCCAGTATATAAAGAAACCACTGGGTTAATAAATGAAGTGTTATCTTTGTGACAATAACAATAAAAGAGAGAGCCATGTAAAGGTGCTGCCTCAGTAACATGAGACACGTAAAACATTGCTGTAACTTTATGTCACAGCTACCACTGGTACCAGCCTCAGGACTTCACACCACAAACCATTTCATAATATTCATACCAGACAACATACACATGCAAGGAACAATGTAATGACCTACCAATATCCTTAGCTAATGTAAGCAGTTCAGAATAACAATCCATCTCCAACTGGACACGAGGCGAGTTATTCTCAGCAGCCTTCTGTGTCTCAGCTATCTTTGATTTTCCACTAGCTGTCTGGAACCTGACTCTTATCTTCCCACTTAGCAGGTCCATTGCACGTTTACCGAGCTTCACATAGCATACGGTGTGGTCGGCAGCCGTGATGTGGATATCCTCATCAAGAATGGCATCCACAACGAGTTGACGAAACAGACGTTCGACCTCCGTACGCTGATACTTCTGGCCCAAGCCATACATCTTACATCTGTTGTGACCAGAATCCATTACTTTAACATTCTGAGAACCTGAGAACAAAACAGAAAGAAAGGATAAGAAGCCATGGTGTGTGTGTGTGTGCGCGCATATGCGTGTGTTTACGCATGCATGAGTGTGTGTGTGTTTAACATTGCATTAGCGAAGTATTGGCACAAAGTATAACGTGTTATTATTACAACATCTACAATAATAATGGCCGAAATGGCAGTTATTATATGTGGCTGGCTACCTCAACGGAGACAAATATGGTCTGTAATTTACTGCTTCATTACAAAGACTAATTCTAAACAAATTTTGAATATATGGCATATTAGTTTGGAGAAAACCTTGCCAGTTGCCTGGCTGGATGAAAAGTTCTGCACAGCATAACCATGAGTAAGAAGCCTCATGCCTTCTAACCTATGAGGCCACAGAGGCAGTTACCTCGAATCATCAAGAGAATGAATTCGGAATAGAGGATTGTTTTACTAAGATATGCAATGATTTATAAGATAGATTGCACATTCTAAGGTCAACAACAAGACATATAGCGTCCTTCTGCAAGTACATCAACCAATTCACAAATTAATGAGACTTTCAACCTGGTGAGTGTCGCAAAACAGGAACATTTTATCCGACCTAAATCCTTTCATGGTAATTTAGATTATATCAGGTTACAACAAACATATCACTGTTACAAATGTAACTTTTATGGTAATAAGTTAAAACTCAAATTGGAGTTATTTAACTTTATGTTATATCTGTATGATGCTTAATAAGGTATAAATACATTAAAAATGCATAATAATAATACAATTGTCTATTAAATCATTGTGTGTCCAACAAACAATTCTAGATTTAGCTGATATGATATATAATAAATTAAATATTGTTCAGCTGTATAGATAAGTTGTGCTGCAGAGATACACACTTAAGGAAGGAACTTTTAATTGTTTTAAATGACACTCCCTTTGTGTTGTTTATATCAACTCATAAAGTAAACCTGTGTTAGCATTGGCAGTGACTTCACACATCAGTTATCACGTTAACCACTAAGAGTTGTAGGCGCTTGTACTTTTGCCTACTAGTTTGACTTCTAGCTGCAGTACTCACATCCTCACAATGATATTACAATGAGTTCTGGAGCTAAAGATGTTATTTAATCAACCACCAGTTTATATAATCTACTATACACTGGAGCTGGACTCCCAAAACCCAGAGTCACTGATTGTTCAGACAAAAAAACATACGCAGGAATCAGAGAAGTTAATATTATAACTAATACCGGGCAACTGTGAAATCATGGAAATGCTGTCCTAATTATATTACAATATGAGTTTTAATATTTTCAGAAAATATAAACATTAATGGGAAATCAAATAAATATAAATTATACAGAAACATAAACTTTAATTAACCTTTGTTTCCCCTATTTAAAGTATATTTCCACACAAAATGAAAGAATTAAATTTGTGACTGTACCAAATAAAAAAGTAAAGAAATTAATTCACAGTAATTATCTTGGAATTAATTACAATCATTACAGCAGGTGATATATTTTTTATATAAGTTCATTATAATTTCAAGCTTTAGTACAAGTAAAGATTACGTTCTCTGAATGCTGTGTACATTTGAGTGTCAGTGCCTTCATATCCACTCACTCACTCACTCGCTCAATCGATCACCCACCTACCCACCCACTCATTTCTTTATAAACCTTGTTTATTATCTGCTAGATATAGACTTAAAAGAAATGCACATAGAATGATGGTATTGTTGTTAATAGTTTCTGATTCGTCTCAAATTTTGGTAACATCAATTGATAATTATCACTGAGGTGCTAATAATAATATCATGTACTAGGTGGCAACACAGTGCAGCATCATAAATGAATATATGTATATTTATCATTCTGATTATGTTTCATAGAAGCATAGAAGGCACATTATCAATACTTTTTTTGGGGGGTTACAGACCTTGCCTAACAAATACAATAACATATGAAGTAACCCAGTAAACATCCCAGACTATATATATATATATATATATATATATATATATATATAAAATAAAAAAACTGAGCTAGATTCTATATACAGGTATACTACCTGTAAAGGGGGAGCCCTGATGCAGATATGTGGTAGAACAGTTGATAGTTTTGGCAATTTTATTATAATTTGAGAATACCATCTTTTCTAGCAACATGACATCTACTTACCTTTAAACACCTCTATACAGTGTAGTAGGGTATAACCTTGACCCCGCCTTCTGTTCTGTATTATATCCTTGATACTATTAACAATAACCTTAGCAGTATCTGTAATGTCTTCAACCACATATTTAACCTGTAACAACAAGTAGCCACATTGTTATCACTCACTCACTCACTCACTCACTCACTCACTCACTCACTCACTCACTCACTCACTCACTCACTCACTCACTCACCACTCACTCACTCACTCACTCACTCACTCACTCACCCACTCACTCACTCACTCACTCACTCACTCACTCACTCACTCACTCACTCACTCACTCACTCACCACTCACTCACTCACTCACTCACTCACTCACTCACTCACTCACTCACCACCACCACCACTCACTCACCACTCACTCACTCACCACCACTCACTCACCACCACCACCACTCACTCACCACCACTCACCACCACCACTCACTCACCACCACCTACCACTCACCACTCACCACTCACCACCACTCACTCACTCACTCACTCACTCACTCACTCACTCACTCACTCACTCACTCACTCACTCACCACTCACTCACTCACTCACTCACTCACTCACTCACTCACTCACTCACTCTACCTCAGAAGCACAGTTATCACATGTTGCCCCAGGAAAGTCAGTACAGTGGACTTTGTCGAAACATTCTCCAAAATACTCCAGTTGTTGAGACCTCCGACAATCCATCTTGTTCTCACAATAATGTACCATGCGATAAAGGTTGTCTAAATGGACTCGTTTAGCATCATAGTTAGCACTCTGATCCACTGTAATACAATAACATATAGAAGGCTGTTATAAAAGGGATTGACTCAAAATCAAGACATTGACAGCTCTTAGTGTAAATGGCCATATAATAATTTATTTTATCATTATTACTCTGGTTGTTGTTGTACAAACAGCATAATGTTTTAGAGTGATCGAATTATGTACCAAACAGATCTATTGTTTGGGATAATAATGATATAATAATGTATATTTATAAAGCGCCAAAACCAGGTAACCCTGTTCTGAGGCTCTGTACAATAAAGAAAGAGATGTTTAACAAAATCACTAAATATAATGAGTACATTAACAATTAAAATATTGTTTGAATAGGAATGTTTTAACATGTTTTTTTAAACATTTAGTGACTTAGAAGTTCTAATATGACTAGGTAACTTATTCCACAATGTTGGCGCAACAACACTAAAAGCATTCAGTCCATAAGTTTGGAGTTTGTATTTAGGAACGGCAAGGATCAGTTCACCAGATGATCTTAGTGTTTGAGTGTTAGCCTTCTCATGAAGAATTTCTGTCAAATATATCGGTGCTTGACCAGTTAACGCCTTGTATGTGATCATAAATGGCTTGAATTGAATCCGTTTAATTACTGGAAGGAAGCCAGTGAAGCTCCTTCAATATCGGAGTGATGTGATCATACCCTGTGACTATCCTAGCTGCGATGACCGTCATGGGTCCCCATGCTTGGGGAGGGGGGAGCTCTCTGGTCAAGGAAAACCCTACGGTCCACGTTAATTAGGCTGGTGTTCCCAAAAGGAGGACAAAGCCTACCAACTTACCACACACATGCGCATACAGTAGCGTGCACATACACATGGTGCATTTAGATACACCTTTTATTATTATTATTATTATTATTACACAGAAGCAACATAAATGAATATCGATGTTTATTTATAACCCAGGTGTGGTAAAAGTTCCCTTATTTAAAAATACAAAGGTACCCGTCATGAACTCTTTATTTCTTGTATTTCTATCCTTTCTGTACATGGCTAGACATTCTTCTGGGAAATTAGGGTCCTGATATAATATGTGAAGATCAAAACAGATCTGACTGAAGCTGGCGCCGGATGGAGGATGACCGGCACAAAAGCCGTACAGTCCAGCGCAAAGCCGGACGTCTGCATGGCCACCCTAACATTACTAGACCCAACTATTTAATTAAATTTAACACACACACACACACACACACAATTATTAGCATTGGATGAAGAAAGATCCTAACATCAAACACACACCAGAGCATTTTAAAATAATCATCTAGCGGCTACAGTCTTCGGTTACTATAAATAATTATTCCATCTGGCTAACAATAACATATTAACAAATCAACTGTCCCATTATTCTATGTGATTTCTGTCTTCAGAAACAACCAAATTTCATGTTTCGTTCTTCATATTTTAATACTGTCTTGACTTGCGCCGTTTTTTTTATTTTCTACATCCCAGTTTCTAGAATGAACTATATTTACTTTTCCTAACCTTCCTTTGGTGTACCGGTCTTAGACCGAGAGACATGGCCTATATAGGCCCTAGGGTCACCCGACGGTGTTTGTAATATGACCAAACAAATGTGCCAACCATAGTTAAGATACACAGCCGATTAGCGTCAACAATTTGTCGGCAGAAGGTATTAACAAACAGCTGCTGTAATTAATTAATAATTGACGCCTATTTCAAAAAAGACTGTCATTAATACCAGTCAGCGTCAGTCGTTGTCGGCTTTAATAGAAACTTGTTTTATGTGTACTGCGTAAAATAATTAAAACCGGGGATAATCTGTTTTGATGACCGTTATGGTCTTGCCTGCCTACGTGTACACAACCTCTTTGAGCTGTCGTTGGTACAACTTTATGCTAGTTCGTCATCCTTAGCCCGGATGTTCGTTTAATTCTCTTTACGGCTCACAGGAACCTCCTCCAACCTCACCAACGTATATTTAATCGGTAACTAATGAATGAATGAATGACACGGATGACTGACGTGTGGAAGTGGGACAAGCACGTGTATAGTTCATATAACGTGACCATCCTAGAGTTATACGAAGCAGTGCCTCAAGAAGCCTCCTTTTCAACATTCCATCGGCGTTTGCTTTCATTAAAATTATGTATTATGAATGTTGAAATAAACAATTTGAATGAATGAGCCTCGGATGTTTTGTTAAATCCGATATTTGTAGGTTTTTCAATTACAAGAAAACGTTCCCGCTTTTCTTTCCGTCACACTTATTTGGTGAACATCGTAATTTAAATGCAAGATCTAACTAGGCCTTTTAACTCAATGCGCCCAACAATAGCCCTAAATGCTAATAAAAACAAAATGACGTCATAGTAACATAATGAGTTAGATCTATTAAATGGCTCCAACTTCAGCACAGGAACGTTAGACAGGAGATGCGCACGTACAGGATGCCGAATGAGTTAAAATATAAACAGAGAGCTGGCTCCCCTGTTAAGTAAAATATTAATGCCTCATTCATGAGTAACGTTTCTCACGAATATACAGTATTGAAAGCGCTGATTCTTACCTTGATGACCGAAATTCTGCAGAAAACACCCATTCCCTCTGCATTCTGCAGGCATTTCTAACATACAAACTCTGAGCTAAAAAGGGTCTATTATGTGGGATCTGGTCAATAGCCCTGGTCTTTTGCCCATTAGTAACTCATTAGCTACCCATTAGTGTGACTTTGGTGACTGTGAGTGTAAATTAAACAAAATAAAATTGCACGGTTTTGTTGTGTTTAAACCGGACTGTGTGTCCGATGGCCTTTAGTGCATCTGACAGTGATCTGGTGCCAGCAAGATGTGAGGATCACAAAGTAAACAATATGTCCTGTAGCTGTCATCCGAGATCTGCTTGCTAACTGTTCTCTTTATTCATTGTCTGTCATCTCAAGATCTGCTTGCTTGATATATATATATATATATATATATATTATGGCTTTAACAAGTGCCTTCTTTTTAAGTTTTTTTGGGTAACTATTCTCTTTATTCTTTGTCTGTCATCAACAATTGCAATTATAATGATCCCTTGATCAGAAAGATGAATTGGAACAGACCTGAGTGTAATAACATAAGGGGATATTATTCTAAGTTCCAGTGAGTGTTTCCTTAATTACAATTGATATATGTACAATGAAACATTAGTTATATTGCATATATATATATATATATATTGCATTAAAATTATCTTGTAAAAAAACATTTACCAATTAATGTATTTTCATTATTTTTTTAATTAATCATATACCTATTTATTTATCTTTATCGTCTTCTATGAACCATAGCAAATTTAAAATATAACACAAAAGACTGGAGGTTAAAAACTCGGGGGCGAGGGACCTGGGCCCCTATTATGTATACCCATCAGAAAAATGTATCGAACGCTCTAATTTGTACATAACTTCTGCTTACTTAGGCATCCGAATTCAATAATAGAAATATGCTAATTACAGATAATAAATGTTTGTTTTTGCGCCGAGTCACTAATCGATACATTTGTAGAGTCAACGAGTGAATAATAATACTTTAGGATGTTCGACATTGGTTTATTTATTGTAGATTTTTTTAAATAAGAAGCATAATTCTACCCAAGATATATTTCCCTTCTGCCACTGATGACTGACTGACTGACTGACTGACTGACTGACTGACTGACTGACTGACACACACACACACACACACACACACATATATATCACTGGGTTGTTTTTGTGGCGTTCATTATGTTATGTTATGGGTGTCTTCGTCATAACTGTTTGATAAGCTACATATATCGTCATCGGCGATTTCTGCCAAAACTTACCGGTATATTTATTTTTCCATCCACGTATACGTTCATACAAATGAATGCACACGCATGCATATAAGGCTCACTTATAACTATCCTTCCTGTATATCCTGTTACGTAAAATATTAATGCCTCATTCGAATATACCGTATTGAAATCGCCGATTCTTACGTCGATGACCGAAATTCTGCAGAAAACACCCATTCCATCTACATTCTGCAGGCATTTCTAACATACAAACTGTTATATAAATATCACATATTATTATTATTATTATAAACTCTGAGCTAAAAAGGGTCTATTATGTGGGATCCGGTCAAGAGCCCTAGTCTTTTGCCCTTTGGGTCTTTTGCCCTTTGGGTCTTTTGCCCTTTGGGTCTTTTGCCCTTAGTTACTCATTAGTTACCATTTAGTGTGACTTTGGTGACGTGAGTGTAAATTAAACAAAATAAAATCGTACATTTTATTGTTGTTTAAACCGGATTGTGTGTCCGATGATCTTTAGTGTATCTGACAGTGATCTGGTGCCAGCAAGGTGTGAGGAGCACAAAGTAAATAATATGTCCTGTAGACATATGTTCAGTTTCAGACTTCTGGCAGTATTTTATATTAAAGAAAACTGATTAAAGCATCTCTTTCGCCGATGACTGAATGACAAGACAGTGCAGTTTAATGTGGTTTACCAGCAATACAAACTATAGACATTTGTCCAATCTCCCATTCTATTGGTCAGCATTTGTCCGGTGAGCATTTGTCCGTGCACCTACATCGTCTACCCATCGATAGTTACCCATGAGTGCTGTCTAAATACGAATACGACAAGTGATAAAGCATATTGAAAGTCAATACAAGGTTTGTGAGTGGATGGTTTCCAATGACCGGGAAGACACCCCCCCCCCCCCCCATACAAATGACGTCACTCAACACAAAAGTCTTACGAGTTATATGATATATGACGTCACATGATGTGGATCTGTCCATTATATAAGTTTAGATGCTGGGTGGCAGATTGTAACGAGATGCGCATAAATATATATATATATGTTAAATATTCACAACAATTTGATTTATTCCTCATTCCTTATTGTCACAATCTACCAACTTTAGCTTGGTCATAGTGAACCAAATACGAAAAATAGGACCAGAAATTAGATCTCCTGACACTCATCGCATTTCTCAAACAGCTTCTGGCATCTATTCTTGCGCTAATAACGCTCTCGTTGAGAACTGCTGGTTTTAGAATGGAGAACACAAGTCACAATTACATTATGGGGGGGGTCCCAGGTACACACGCACACACACACACACACATATATATATATATATATATATATATATATATATAGAGAGAGAGAGAGATGGGGTGAAGAAGAAAAGGACCAGGGGAAGATTCTGAGATAGACAGATGAATAAATAGATGGATAAGACTTTTCTTCCTGTCTCTTTCTGCGAGACAGATTTCCTAGATAACAATGTTGTGCAGAAAACTATACTGAAAGTATTAATGGGAACATATGTCCTGCTGTGTTCTGGTCGGTGAATGTATTTTACAGATGTTGCTAACGCGCTAGATACGGGGTAAAATAATAACATTAGACCCAAATAAAACAAAAATCATTACAAATCAACGAGTTCATTATCTGGTACAAGCGACAACATACGAGTGAAGGTGACGTATGACGATAAACAAACAGGCCATACATATACTCTCCAGCTACCGGTTTGTTTGTTTTGTTGTTCCGGGAGAATCCCCAGGCTGTCGCTTAATCAGCACAGCCTAAAGCTACCGGTATCCCAGCAAGTAGATGCATACGTCGTTTAAATAACGGGACATACTAAACAATAAGGATGAGTTGTTAAACTTCACAAAGCAAACATTCAGCTTCCATTTCAGTTCAAAGAATCATATCAAAGCCGCGTTGCTTATCAATTGTATTTAACACGGTGGTACCACAACAGTAATGATAATCCGTGAAATAACATCATCACCACAGCGTGAATGATGGAAAACAGACATAATTAACTATGGCATCATTAACAGATTGTGTATAAATAAATAAATTTATATTAATTAGTGATGACCATAATAATAATAATAATTATAATAATAAAATAGTTTTAAGATAGTGTATTTTGCAGAGTAGCACGGGTTTGTATTTTTAATGCTTTTGTTCGTAATCGAATGATATTTCATAATGGCCGGGAAATAGTTCAAACTTAATTTCATTCTAAAGTTAACAAACGAAGATGAACACAAACAGATTTCCAGATTCCCACGGTATGAATCTGGACAAACCAAGAAATGCCACGACAGAAATACTACGTAGCCAAGCCAATAAAGTTTAATTAACATACAACAATTAGTATTTACTTTAGAAAGCGAATCAATGTCACTGATTGAAACATCGGAATATTTAAAAATGCTTCCCATGCAGTTAGCTTCTATACACACACCCAGTCAGAAATGGAAAAGATAAATAGAGACGCTTTCTATATAGACATATTTCATCTTTCGGTTGCCGACGTGAAGCGGGTTTAAATTATCTAAAGGATCTAATTAAAATGCATAACACTTGTTCAGCGCCGTATTGAGCTGAATGGCGGCAATTTGCCATTTAAATTGTGCTGGTTTGTTTCAAGTGGAACTCGCCATATAACACAAGTCGGTGTTTATAGCACCGAGCCCGCGCCGGCAAAAGGGAAAGCCAACAATTGCCTAACATTAACCTATGACAGGTAGTCATTGTTATATCATCAGACACCTAGGTGGCGTATCGTCCGCCGAACAAAAACAACAAAAGGTCACCAAATACTAGTTTGTTATAACGCTGTGGTAGAAATTATTTCATGTCGCATTGTTCTTCGGGCGATAATTATCTAGTCTCTTCTGGTAGCCTCGTCCCGTCTTCGAGAATTGGAGGAGGAATCTTTAACAGAAAACAATGTTTTCTCTATGTTCTAATTGCCGCTGTCCAACACAATGGCGTAATTTGTCGGATCTGAACTCAATAAGAAGCCCCTGAAAGTTGCTCCCTAAAGCTCGCCGTCACTCGACTCTTCCAGCACAAGAACGTCGACTGGGAAGGTATATACACCGTTCGATTTCTTCGAATCGTCCGACCTGCTATGGGGTTGAAGATGCTGAACTAATTCAGAATTCTTCAGTGGTAACCAGGTACGTAAACGTATTATATAGGGACACATCTGATTATGTTATCCTACGGGGTGGAAGCCGGACAACGCGTCCAGTTCCCGAAACGATGCATCATTGAATGATTCAGAATTATGACAGGTGACAAAACGGTGATGACACCCGGTACAAGTAAATTAACTGGTCGATACTGAAATATCGGGATAGCGAATTGTCGTGTTGTTGTTGTTGAAACAAGAATGCAGATGCGGAATTGATTGGTCATGCTTCGTTTCGGCACGAGCACAACTCAGAGTCGAATGCAAACGACTCCCGAAAAGTTGACAACGACTCGGAAACCGTTTCGCTGACCCGTGAGCACACAATGACAACATTGCGACTCCGTCGTAATATCATTAACTATGGGGGCCCGACTAAGTTGGCCGAGTTAAGTCGAAACTGTTTCGCTTCGCCGAGTGAGCACTGACCAGAGCTGGTCGGGCACAATACATAATTACCAATCGGAGGGGCCTGGTTACGGAAAAACTGTGAAAACACGAACGACTCCGAATAGCGACTAATCCAGTTTGGCATTTTGTTTGATCGGAGAGCCGTTCTCAACATACTGTCACCAGATCGGTATATAACGACTGGAAATTAGAAGTGATCACATAGCCTAATGCCTGGCCATCGGATGAATACTCGACCAGCAAGATAAATGTCGTATTATATACAGGCCGCGGTCTCTGCGATCAAGTCAACAGGTAGGTGTTAATAACGGATAGCACGTTTATTACGATTTGGCACAGATCAATATTTATTTATGGACGCTAAATGTGATAATATTCCTATATGGCCTATAGGTCCAGCCTGTATATATATATATATATATATATATATATATATATAGGGCTGTGGCATTAATATTGTCGAGGTGATTTTCTTGGCCTGGTGTTGTTCGTTGTAGAGAGGACAAATTGCCTCTTGCATAACAATCGCTAATCACCTAGAGCCCACAGATGACCCGAACAATAGACAACCAGCCAGCTGTCTCCCGGTTAATATACTGGCAACGTCCACGCATACAGGATCGCCGGCAGAACGGAGCGGTCACGTAAAACGCTGGTGATAACGCGGAATCGGGTCGGCTTCTCCCGTTCCTCACCTGACAACAGGAGCCACACCCCCGAGATACCAAACTCGGACACCTCTACGGCCGTCTCGGTGCCTTTTACGTGCTCTTATCCGTACTCGCAGATAAGCACCAAAAGGTACTGAAACGTTGGTAGAACGAGCAACCGGTGCCAATCACGGCCATCAAAGGCGGGAGAAGTCGACTTTCCATAAACAACCGATGTATTATACAACGGTCATCGTGGTCGGCACACCTGGTCCACTTGGCGGGTGACGCCATATAGTACATATATCCGTGTGGCTTTCGAGACAGATTTACCACCATACGGTGTTTACGCGGTGATAGTATCAACGAGTTTATGGCTGATTTATTTCCAGTGTTTCCCCCGTCCCCGGTATCCTGCTGTTGCTGATGTTCACATACAGATCATAAGCACCACAAGGTACTGGTGACGTGGAACACGCGTTCTACGCCCATAGAGACAGCCGACGACTATTCCGATCCGACCCGTTTAATTCTATATTCTACCCGAGTTGATAAACATTAGCGCCTGTCAGTTTCTACTATAATCTACAGATCTTTGGTTGCCAATACGATCTGCGTGCTCGTGGGACTTTCAAACAAGCACCAAATGGTACTGGCAATTAATATCTCTACCTCTCCGATGGTGAAATAAGGCGAAAGATTTAATTGCTCATCCGGGAAGGGGTTTACAACGTCCAATTAATATTCGGATGCGCAAAATTTAAAATATTCCAGACGGCAATTATTGTATTTGTTTACTTGGCATGTCGGGAGATGTTATTACGATATTTTCTCGCTAGTATAATTTGTGTGCGTAGTGTTGCTAGCAACTAGCACCAAATGGTACTAGCAACAATATATCGCCATTCGGCTGCAACCGATCATTTCCACACTGTTGTATAACGCTCCGATATTGAAACGGAAAGATTCGTATTGTATGTAGCTGCTTGTACGATTTGTGTGCTTAGTGGGCATCGAGATACTAGCACCAAATGGTACTAGCAGTTGGATACTCTGTAGTCTACCCATCGCTAGGCAAGATCTGACCTATTATATAATAATAATCGCCCATCATGAAGCGTAATGTACCCCCGAAATTAACCCTGAAACATCCCGTTTAACAATCATAACGTGGCTGCTATTACCATTTGTGTGCAGTAGTGAGTAAGTAAACTAGCACCAAGTGGTACTGGCAGCCAAGTACCTTGCTGGCAAACGAACCGTCCTCAGGACGAGCCCGATGTAGGGAATTACTAGCGTGTTGTTTTTACACATTAAAACTTCTAATCGTATATTTCTCTTCCCCTCGAATATCGGCTACGGGAGTATGAAGCAGCGATCGTCCGGATCACGCCATTTTTAATTTGAAATAATTGTCATACAAGACTAGTACTGGTGATAAAAAAACATCCAGCACCACGGGGTTCACAGATCCGTATTTGCAAACTGGTGCATTTGAGTTGTTGAAATTTGGAGTAAGACTGATGGCTATTGGGTACAGCCATTTAATGCATTTTAGGTGTGTGTGAGGACATCGGGAGATTAGTTTTCCGTTGTGTACATGAGATTTGGCGACAAAAGAAACGCACATCAAAAGATGACAACTCCAACTCTTGACGCAGATGATTCGAAATAACCCGCCGTCGTCAAACAATGCGGAACAGTTGTTGCCATTGTGTAATTGTGACAGTGTTTGTCTTTTGTTTGTTGACAGGATAGCATCCTTTTTTCCGTAGTTATATCTCTTTCCTTTCTTGTGAAGTCACTACAACCGTCTACCGGTTTGTAATGGTTCCCAGCCGTGACCCAAAGCTATACAGATTATGACAAGTAAATCACATGGCATAAGTGTTCTGCCAACTACGCTAAGCGTATTAATTGCAATTGACCACCGCCAACAAAGGGTAGCTGCATGCTGACACGGCACAGGCCAGTGAACACCGGCCATGCGCACGGACGCGCACACACACACCGAGCTTATGTTTTGGCCTACGTTGTTTATACAACAATTTCACTTAGACAATGGCCAATTAAAGGTGCTGAAAGAACAAAGGCACCAACAATAGATTAAAGTAATGCGCGGGATGCCACACCGGCCGCCCCCCCAACTAGCTGGTACTGGGGGGTAGGTGCCATAAAATAACCCCGGAACGTCGCCGGACCCAGATCACTGTCGTGCCTTATTGGTCCGTGAACCGCACCCCCATTGTACTTAAACTGGCCTCTTCCAAGAAGCTTGGCTATTGTCTTAAAATCCTCCAGCCGAAAAAGGTAGGTTTACTTCATACCTGGACCGGGGCTAAGTCTTCGTTAACAAAGAGGCTTAGGAATATAGCAGATGTATCAGCACGCTTAAGAGGTAAGACTTTTCGCTTCCTGTTTGTGCGTGTTGGCGAGTTTTTTTTTGCAGCACTGCGATAGTATCGGCATGTTTCAGCATGGTCCGAGTCCGGGATTATCTCGCTCGTCGCCTATATAAGGCTGCCGGATGCGACGTGTTCGTCATAACTTTTTCATAATTAGTGGATAGGAGAGGGAGAGTTTTGTGCCTTTCACCCGACCGGTCACCATGTGTGTGTTTATGGCTGTATGTCTACATAAGCACCATGTGGTACTGGTTCGGGTGGTGCATCGTGAAATCCGTGTCTTGTGGTATTTTAGAAATAGATTCCAGCGACGACTGGTTGTTGTTGGTTCCCGGCACCCGGTAGGGCTTGCTAATATTTCATAACGCTAGCACTATAGGGTACTAGGAACTACGGCATAACCGATCTCTACGCCGATGCCAGAAAAAAACAGACCGGGACAGCGACAGTGAACATCTTCTTGCTCGAGGTACCCGGTGGAGGCTTGTGTGTTCGGTTTCTATCATAAGCACTACCTGGTGCCCTGGATAAGGAGATACGTATCGTCTGCGATTCGACCATTATACGACTAACGTTAAACCGAAATTAAAGCTGCTATTCTTTCCTGGTACACTATACGGGCTGGCATGTTTGTGTTAGCTAGCACTATAGGGTACTAGGAAAGAAGCCAGTTACAAACATCAATCATTAGAGATTACTTTCTACAATCGTTTGAATAGGAATATGCACCGAAATTAGAATGACGTGTACATGTGTGTAAGTGCAGTTTATTAAAAGAGCAGGACATAAATCAGCAAGTCAGATTATAGATATTTAATACATGCAATTGTTTTCAGTGTATTTTATTTACAGGAAATACAAATAAAATAATATCTGGTCACTGCAGTGAAGCACATCTGGTTTACCTATCGTAATACTAATTACTATAGTTCATACGATAGATCCGAAACGGTGATAATCTAGAATGTGAGGTTGGCTTTTTGTGTGGCTATGATGGGGATTTGTTACTATTGTTTTGCCGTTGGTTGGTCATTCGGCCAGCTAGCGATTCCGTTAATCCGCCTAAAATGCCTATAATATTGTCCCATTTTCAGATAATTATCACAGGACCTTATTAACTATTCAAATGATTAAAAGGAACAGCGTTTGCACATGAAATTTGGATTCCAGGCCTGGTAGTCCTGGAATTTTGACATCGACCTATATTTCTAATCGTTGAAACGGTTCTTGGATTGGAAATTCCTGGAATCTTAGATGTAAAAATGTGTATGAACCCTGTGGAACCAGACTAATAAGACACATGAATAGCTACCGTTCTGTGTATACAGAACCATGCAATTTGTGCACGGCTTGGCCTCGATATTAAACATACTTACTTTCTAGCATTCTTCTAATTCTTGCCACATCACCATACGTATAATAGAGTATACAAGTAGCCAGAAGGTTGTCTCTTCCTGCCCTACCGGATTCCTGATAGTATCCTTCAATCGACTTTGGTAACGAATAATGCATCACAAAACGTACATCAGGTTTGTCTATACCCATGCCGAAAGCTATGGTAGCACACACAACCTGTTGACAGAAAAGACGACCATATTTCTGTGTAAGGTTTATATAATCTAAGCTACAGTATGCTTGTATTAAGATGCTTGTATTAATTATACTACCAGAAATAACAATTTTGCATTATGTTTTTCAGACGTTCGGTGGAAGCAACACCAGCGATGATGTATGGAGTAAGCTAATCACTTCAGGTTACCGAAATAGATCTTGAAATTTGTTGCCAGTTACTGGAGCAGAAAAATATTTCTACATCTCCATTAACAAATTTCTTACTAGTCCCAACCAACAAATTTTAGTTTACTAGTCGGAACAAAACGGTGTATGAGTGATGTTTTATGGCCACTTTTATGCAGTCTAAATGGGGCTAGTGAAGTGAAGTCCCTATGCCCACAATGAGATTCAAAATCGGATGGTAGCGATTTGTGATCCAACACGCTACCAATCAAGACAATAATGATGTGTTGTTCTAGTAATAAATTATTGGTGACAATCAGGAATTTGTTGAGGTGGTAAATAAAGCACAAAGACAGTAATAATTCTTACACTGAAGTTCAAGGAAGAAACACAATTAAGTTACCAAAAACTGTATGAAAACAGTTAAGAAACAAGACCATGTGCTTTTATTTACTCCAAACAAATCCAATCAGGAGGTATTTCAAGTGATGAAAATGGACATTTACTTGTCAATGATCACCAAATCTCTCCCACCCTTCAAGCATGGTATTTATAATCAGTAAATATGTATAAATGTCTGAAACTGTTACAGCAGTAGATTTCAGTTCAAGAAATTATCAGCTGACAATCTGTCCAAAATCTAGCCTACAATCGGGAATAGTGCTTTTTTAACATTCTACGGAAATGAACTTCTGATTACTGCATTGGGTGATAAGGATATATATTTTCAATATATGCATTAAATGTTATTTTCTACAAACCAATATCTGGTTTTGCAGCTGCTTTGGAGCTAGTGAAATTATATATACATATATTGGCAGTGATCATCAATTTTGATAAACCTTGCAAGAGTTCTGCTGATGCACATCTTGTAGAATGGGTCGCAGGATTTCAGTGTAGGAAATTCCTCTGCAATATCCTCATTAATAATGGATTGTTAATATGAAATTCCACCATCATGGAAATGAAATGGGTTTTCTTTTACTCATACCACATTTTAGGTAGATGGTCTTCCATCAGTTAAATTTAGGTGGTGAATTATTCTAATATGCTGTATACGTAAATTATTGCTTAGATAATATATTAAGATAATGGGCATCCCCTGTATGTGTCTTCATCATGGGTTATTCTATTTATATTGCTTCTTTATGTACCTTCGTAGTTTGCAAGACTGCAGTAAATAAAATGCTATTTTAAATTTACTGATGCAGTTTCAATTATAAACCTGAAATTTCACCATAAAGATCCATCAGTTCAGCCTAATTTACAAGTTTGTGCCAACTAAAGTACTATCTTATTTTTGAAAATAGTCGATGTGAAAAGTAGGTGAGCTTATAATATTTATAATTAAAGATTATTATCAAATTTGACTGTTCAAATGCACTTAAAACTTGTGGCCAGCTGCAACACCAATTCTGGTCTTTAATTCTGCAAAATATCATTTGATGTGGATGTAGGTTCATCAATAATAAAAACAAACATCATGAATGAAAAGCTGAGTAGTTAATATTAACAATAGCCTAAAACTCATTCACAGCTGAGATTCTTATTTTTAGAGTAAACACAACTCACTTTGCATTTATCCTCATTAATCCAGCGTTCTTGAATCTCTATTCTTTTTGAATCACTAAGACCAGCATGATATGGCTGAGCAGCAATCCTAGCTGCCCTCAAATCCTGAGCAACTTGGTCACATTCACGCCTGTTGATGTACAGAGTGTTAAAAATTGGATTGCATTGTAATCTTCATTAGTTGATTAAGCATAATATATATCAACCGTGGAACATTACCTGGACAGACAGTAAACAATCCCAGACTGGCCCCAGAACTCTGTCTGGATCCTCTCTATGATGACTTTGGTCAGACCTTTGGGTTTTTTGGTCAACACTTGGTACTTTAAGTTTGGTCTGTTAAAACTCTGTACAAACCTATATTGAAATATATATCATACACATGATAATCTAATTATATTGTAATATAGTGCAACTTTTCCAAATTTATTTACATTAGAAGAAATACATGGGTATCGAAACATCAATCATCACTGATATAACTAAACTAGAATAATTTAGTCATTTCCTTCATCAAGTGCTTTTGTGGAAAAGAGAAGACATGGTATTAGTTTTATATATACATATTTTCTGGGCATATATATGGAATGTTGATAGCTATGATAAACATTATTATCCATTCAGATATGTTTTGTGTACCTGTCTTAATTCAGCATACTGTAAAGCAGATATAACTTGGGGATGCTCCTACATACCAAAATTGGTTTTTAGACACCCAAAACCATGTAAGAAATTTATAGGATACGGAGACAAAGCAACAAGTGATTGCTCCAATGGGAGAAAATATGAATCTCTCCACCGAGAGCTCCCTAAATAAGCATGAATGCTTTAATAATAAAATTGTAAATATATGCATATTAAAGGAACAAAACGAAAATGAAACCAGTACATGCAACAGCCACAAATCCGAAATGGAAAGTCTTTATTAGCGATTCTTCAACCGATCCGACTCAAAACAATACAAACTGCCATCTACAGGCCATTATGATACCCAGAACAACAGCCGAAATAACTCCACAGGCAGTGCAATACCAAAATGTTCCAGCGATATGGCCAGGGCAAGGTTGCCAAGACTAACATATGCGAACATCCAGGGTCTTTATCCAAAAAGTAATCAAAGCAAAGTGCCCTTTCTCCGAGAAAGTACAGAAATTTCAGATTTATATCCCTCACAGAAACACACCTGAAACCAGATATTCAAAATAGTGAAATCCACTTAGAATGAGTCACCCCATACAGATCAAACCGCATAGAGCGAAACAGTGGTGGGTCAAAGATTCATATACGTGATAGTCAACCTGCATCAGAAATCATGAATATCTCAAACAAATATTGCAGTCGAATATGAATGTACATAATAACCTACAATCTTGCCCAAAACAAGCATTCACAAAAATACTAGATGCTGTAAAAGAACACCACAAATGACATCAAGCATTTAAAGATCATGGGTGACTTCCCCGAGACTACAGTGGCCCTGTAATCTAATATCTGGTGGTACAAAAATCGAAAAGGAACAGGTTATGTCACTGCTCCAACTCATGGGTGCAATCCTTTTAAACCAAAACCTCCTAGAACCAACCAGAGGTAATAAGGTCTTGGATCTAGGAATAATGAGCAACTGATCCACCATTATCTCTCAACACCAACAGTGCTCTCTGACAACAAAATTCTAGATATAACCTGAAGCAGAGGAAAATAAAGCTCTAGTGTCAACATTTAACTACAACAATGCTGATTGGGAATGTACAAATAAAGCACATAACTTCTTATCCAAAGTGGAACAGGTCTGCAGAAATACTCTATCCATTAAGAATTCAAAATTTATCTCACGAGAAAAAGAACTTGAACAATGCAGAGATTGAAACTCTCTACCACCCAAGTAAACACAAATAAAATTCTGAATACAGTCCATGATGTGGAAATCAAGATACAGGACATTTCAACCATATCTTGTACAATTATGCACAAAACCAAATAAAATATAGGCCCCTTAATCGATGAGCAAACCTAAAGAAATTGCAGAAAGGCTTAGGCTACAATATGATCAGCCAACCAGATCCTGAGAAAAATCTCCAAAATGCTCAAGAATCTGAAGTATATAAGCCACAACTAACTTATTTCATCATTTCCGATGTAGACATTGAAAAATTAATTGATAAATTAAGTAACAACTCAGCTAGTGGCCCAGCTATATCCCTTTCTAAACCCATATACAGCCTGTGTAGCTCCTAATACTTAAGCAGGCCGCCATTACCTCCTTATAAGGGAAGCACCCAACCAGAACCTAAAAACTACAGGCCAATATCCCTTACCTCCCATCTAACTAAGATCTTTGAAAGAGAACTCAGTGAAAAACTCTGGGAGGGAAACAATCTCTTAAATCCAAACCAACATGGATCCCGGTCAAAAAGATCATGCCTCACTCAATTACTAGACACAATTTAGAATTTTGAAGAGGGAAAAAATGCTGATGTCATATATCTTGACTTTGCAAAAGCATTTGATAAGGTAGATCATGGAATCCTATGCCATAAATTAAAACAGCTAGTTATCGGTGGAAAAGTGGGGACATGGACTAATAACTTTTTTAGTACATCACAGCAAATGATGCCATCTCAACTTTGTCCAAGGTGATTAGTAGTGTACCTCAGGGAACTGTTCTAGGTCCAATATTATTTCTCATTCTAATAGGGAACAATACATGTAGCCATCTCTCATCTTTTGTGGATGATACAAGAGATGAGGATGACGTCAAGAAACTACTAAATGACCTGAAAACAACATACAACATGCAATTTAATGAAAACAAACTTGAACTACTCTGATATGGTAAAAGTCAGGATATAAAATACCAAACAGCAGAAAAATTGAACAAACTCAATGTGTCAAAGACCTTGGAATCAAAATGAGTCACACTCTCAGTTTCACTGACCATATAGAGAAGTTCAGCAAAAATGCAGGTGGATCATAAGAACTTTCCATGCCAGAGAAAACACTATGGTGCAGCATAGTCCAGTCACACATAGATTACTGCTCCCAGCTATGGACACCAGAGTTGGAGATATACAGAAACTTTAGTTCCTCTTCAGATAATTTTCCAGTAAGATATATCCAATATCTGAGCTACATTATTGGGATCGACTATCAGCCCTCAAGATGGGAATCTGAATTATATACACCTGGAAAATTCTAGAAGGAATTGCTCCAAATGTTGGAATAAAATCATACACATGAACAAGGCAGGATTGCCTGGGCCAAGTCCCCCAAATAAAACAGTGTACTTCTGGTAAAATTAGGGCAACTAGAGAAGGAAGCCTTCGAATTAGAGGTCCACAACTTTTCAACAGCCTTCCGGTAAATATCCATGGCCAGACAAGATCCTCCGTGACCAGTTTCAAGCACAAACTTGATAAATATCGGCAAAACATCCCAGACAAACATATCAGGATACACAATTAAAATGGACATAAACTCTATCACATCTAAGAGGAATTCCAGAGAAAGCTGAGCAATACAGTCACTGACTTGGCCAGGAAAGATTATACTCTTGAACTAACTAACTAACTATTTAATAGGCCATTTATCAAAATTTTAAAACATTTTTATCATTGCTCACTAATTACCAAGTGTATCAAGTATTTGACTTAAGCTGGAGAAGTGAATATTTAATAAGCCTTTCATACATCTATGTATTTCTATTGACAGCTGTTATTTGTATTTTTTATTAATTAAAAAACAAACTATTTTTCCATCATTACATCTGCCATTCTGTCTTATTCAGTTCAAGAAATTATCAGCTGACAATCTGTCCAAAATCTAGCCTACAATCGGGAATAGTGCTTTTTTAACATTCTACGGAAATGAACTTCTGATTACTGCATTGGGTGATAAGGATATATATTTTCAATATATGCATTAAATGTTATTTTCTACAAACCAATATCTGGTTTTGCAGCTGCTTTGGAGCTAGTGAAATTATATATACATATATTGGCAGTGATCATCAATTTTGATAAACCTTGCAAAGTTCTGCTGATGCACATCTTGTAGAATGGGTCGCAGGATTTCAGTGTAGGAATGGACATAAACTCTATCACATCTAAGAGGAATTCCAGAGAAAGCTGAGCAATACAGCACTGACTTGGCCAGGAAAGATTATACTCTTGAACTAACTAACTAACTATTTAATAGGCCATTTATCAAAATTTTAAAACATTTTTATCATTGCTCACTAATTACCAAGTGTATCAAGTATTTGACTTAAGCTGGAGAAGTGAATATTTAATAAGCCTTTCATACATCTATGTATTTCTATTGACAGCTGTTATTTGTATTTTTTATTAATTAAAAAACAAACTATTTTTCCATCATTACATCTGCCATTCTGTCTTACTCTATTTGAGTAGAGTAAAGGCAATCACATGCCAGAGTGTCCTCAAATAATGCTATTCGTGATGAGGTAGAATGAGGAAACCTTCACCAATTTATACAACCCTTCACCAATTTATACAACCCTTCACCAATTTATACAACCCTTCACCAATTTATACAACCCTTCACCAATTTATACAACCCTTCACCAATTTATACAGCACTTATCTTCAGACGTTCCAGTAAGGCTGCACTTTCAAAATTTATTTATTTATTTCTAAAATGTTTACGACTGAAATTAAACACACGTGAGAATGCTAGTGATAGTTACCATTTAGGTTGTTTCATTGACAGTTGATGAAGGATGTCCTTTCTAACTCGGATGTTAGCAGTTGCTGTCAGAGCCATGAGAGGTACGCCAGGGTATCTATCCCGCAGTGTGTTCAACTTCTTGTAGTCTGGCCGAAAATCATGGCCCCACTATAAGCGTTGATTTTAATGAAAGCTTAATTATAGTTGATCACTATACAGCTACAAATTGTTTTTATGTCACAATGAAATAGTGAAACAACATCAAACTGACCTGGCTCACACAGTGAGCTTCGTCTATGATAAATCGGGACAGTAACTTCCTCTTGTATAAGTTCTCCAACCCAGATAACAGCTTGTTACTGGCAGATATCTAAATAATGACCAGAGGTGTATGGCAAAAGTAACATAGTTCACAGACACACACTCACGCACGCATGCACACACATGCATGCACGCACGCACGCACCACTAAAAGAGGAACATACCTTTTCTGGTGTGACATATAGCAGTTTTATAGCTGGATCTCTCAAGTAGAGCTTCTTGTATATGGCATCAGCCATTCCACCTTGTATATCACCAGACAAGTGGGCTGCTGGTATCTGATAACACGACAACATTTAATATCAGTATCATGTTGTAGTTTTACCATATCTAATGGTATCTGAATTCTAATGAAGTTTGTCTTGGTACACCATTCCCTTAACCAGATGCAGGAGTCTGAGCAGTTTAAGCTGGTCATGGACATTCCTGAACAGCTGAAATTACCTCCATTAGTATGGAGCAGTACAAATAAATGAATCCCGAATACCCTGAGGAGGTCACTGCTGCCGTATTTCTACTTTGTTCGCTGAGACTACATCAAAGTGCACATCCATTTTTGTTTTGAATCTCAAACGTAGTATGAACCATGTCTACTTAGCAGCATACTGTTCTTTATACCAGTGAAGCTTATTTACAATGTCTTACATATATCAGTAAACTACATATCATGACAAAGTTGAAGGAATTAGGAATGTTACTTATGGGGCAGTGGGGTATGTTGTTTACAATCTGGATGTTTTATATACCGGTAACATGGAATAAATATGGATATGGCATATTTCCATCTCTAGAGCAGAATGTATATTTTATTAAAATACAAATGTAGTTTAGATACAAGAGATGCCAGATTAAGTTGCATAAGAAGATTCATTATGCACACAATTGTGGATTATAGTGTTAACAAATGCTAAGTATTTAGCGGTGTTATGATACCATTATAGCTAGTGTGGCATGCTTGTATCCATATGCTATTCCAAAACTGAAAATTCATTATAAAGAAAGTAATTTGTTGCCCAAGGTCAACCTTTAGTGTTAGGTTTAATTAGCGGACCATTTAAAATTGTACTTAATTTTGGCTAGCTATAAATAGAAATTATTAGCTCCTAAAACACAATGGAATTAGCCTGCTAAACAATGTAAGCGTACAGCTTGTTTTTACAAGCATCAGTTCAACCATCTTATTTAAAACAATATAGATCATAGTTAGTAAGCAACATATATATAAAGTTGCCTAAATCTTAGGGGTATTTTAATACAACAAAATGATTTTTGTGATTACCATTGATAAATAACACATTGATGATGACCTGTAATCAATTTATAAACACCACATTTGATGAACGTATAATTCTTTTAAAAATGAATAAACATTTGAGAAGAGCATTTCAGAGACTGGCTATACACAGAAGGATTGTTCGATGAATGTTATTTTATGACACATTGGCACAATTTAGGTCATTCAGTGTCGTGTCCTAGAATGGCTATACGCAGAAAAAAACTCTGATAATACTTACATCTAAAGAGCACAGACGTTGTACTTGATCCTGTATTAGTGACCTTAGTGGTGATATGACGATTGTAACTCCCGGAGCAACCAAAGCTGGTAGTTGATAACACAAACTCTTTCCTCCTCCTAAAACCAAATCACAAATCAGTATCAACTCATTGTTATTAAATGAGGTCAAAGTACTGTGTAGCAGTTGTTCATCATCGAATACAAGATTTCCTGAATGTTTACTGGCTAATACTGCAGTTCTAATACTCCAGAGTAATGTTATTCAAGTACAATACAGGTGACAGCCTGGTAAAATTAAGGTTTTGTATTAAGCTGCTTATTAGTGATATAACTAAATTCATTCCAATTTCATTCATAACCAGGTTATCTAAAACAAACACAAGCAGATAAATAAAAGGAAAAACAATATATTTGAAGTAATTCCCAGTTTTAAGCACATTAATTAATATATTTCCTCTTTTACATGTTTAATAATTTTGTGTTTTAAATATCACATATTTATTTGCAATTACACCTTTTCTTGAACCAATTATAACCGAAAATAACTATATAAAAATGTAAATTATATAAATATTATCACCCACCCGGCCAGTACAGAGCACTGTCCGGGTGGGTGATAATATTGATATAAATTTACATTTTTATATAGTTATTTTCTGTTATAATTATCTTGCTTTGTGGTTAATCCATAATGTGGTCAACAGGTTCTGGACCCCAATGACTACGTTATAATGGGGGCCTACTATATATATATATAATATTTATACCACATTATCATCAAGACAGCAAAATGGTTGACCAAAGAGCAATTCTAAAATATTTCCTATTTTTATCACTGTAAGTTAAGTAGGTATGATACATTTAATTGAGAACTTGAGGTGCATGAACAATCATGATGGAAAATAGAACTACGCAATTGCCACTTTTATATACACGTTATTTACTTTAGAATTGTTACTGCTTCAATTAAAAATGTGCTGTAGGTGAGAAATATCTTCAACGTAATCATACAAAAATATATGAAACAACTGTTAATCATCCAAGATTGTGAAGTGCCAAAAGTTAAAACAGCTTGAAAAACGGAGGTGGTAGTAGACAATAATTGTAGATTTAAGTTCATGGTTGCCGAGAGCCCGTCTTTTAAACTTCAATAGTGAATATTACCGGTAGGCATCAATATGAAGCAATCGTAGCCAAGCAAAGCAGCATTTATGGCAGGCAGCTGGTTCTTTCTGAACTCCTTCAAGCCAAACACTTTGGTAAAAGCCGTCATCAACTCTTTGCTGTGTGGGAAGTCGAACCCATCAAACTCTCTATTGGTAGCTTTAGCCATTTCAGACTCCGGCGCCTTGTGGAATGAATTATTACCTACGAACATGAGAAAACAAACTACTAGTTACCTGTGAAACATATTTCTATCATTATAATACCATATTACATATGCCCGATTCATTATTCAGTCAGCGTATAAATAAGAACACTGTTTTCATTGCTTTGAATCGGTAACATTGATCAATTCGATACAAACATCCCAATTATCAGAAGATTTTACCAGATGTTAATTCCCATATTAAGATTTATTGTTTATTTCAATCAGGTGTATTATTTAGGATACTGAATGGCCTAAGTTGTGCCAATGTGTCATTAAATGACATTCACCCAATCAAGTATATTAACATCATCAAATAGTATTACCAATTTATGTAGTTGGTTGAAAACAAGAAATAATCTTCCAAAGTTGTGAGCCGTCTAAACTCATAATGCTAGATGGGTTTGCATAATGGCCGTCCATTACATTATATTATTTTTAGCAAATTTGGCGATTTAGGAAAGTGTTATAGTATTTATAGTAGTAACTCACAAGTATTAACTCACAGAGAGGGAATTTGACCCATTTTTGAATCGTTTAATATTCTAGTATGTTTTTCTTACTACTTATTTCTATAATGTGATAATCATAGTTGAAATGCAAGATCCATCTAAACAATTTATGTGACGTGATATTGAAACAATTATAAATATGCATGTTTTATTATATTTCAACTGAAGCTGTATGTGTCATTGTGTAAAATGAAAACCTTACTTTCAAACCATAATATATGATATATTGATACCATTTCATATCAAATCACTGTTAATGTAAATTACCAGTTTCATTAAATACTAGAACACAGATTCATGACCATGTAATTGAATAGTTGTGATAATTTGTTTTACTCATTTGCTTACTGACATCAAAAAAAATTAAATCATGTAAAAAGATATAAATAAATCGTGATTATATTTAACCAAAATATTTTACTAGAAATTAATAAATTGTGAAAATGAAAAGTCGTGCTGTAGATAAAGCCCATTCTCAGCCATGCAAATTGTAATTAGCCAATGATTCTTTCCCAGAATATTTCAGTCAAAAAAATGTCTGTTGTGAAGTGAGAAATACTATTCATTCAGACCTTAAAGGGACAGTTCACCTTCATTTTACATTTTCATTACTAATACAAATATGCTCACACAAATTTCTCAATGATGTCAAAATATGAATATGATCAACCACCTATTAAAGAATCAAGTTCAAAGTGCTGATTAGTTGACTATTAATGAAGCCAGACACAGACCGGACGCTATTGAAATATGACATTGCTTACCACAAGGTATGTGTAGTACCTGGTTATAACAATATAAACAGGGGTCAGCCAAACATGTATTTTTGGAACAGTATAATTGCTCCAAACAGCCTCAAATATTACTGAAATAGCTAAAGAAAACTATATAGTGAAATTCCTTAAGACTGGTTTTATAATCTTGTAACAAGAAGCATCTACTGAGCTGTCAGATTTATGTCCATGAACAGATGATGGTGTCAGCTAGGTGGATAGTTAGGTTGAGCATGGGGGCAGTTAAGATCACTAGGCTGGATAAGTCAGAGCATCTCTGACTTGATTGGCCAAATAATCCTTCTCACCATATAATCTAGCATTCGAGGAAGCCATTATGGCTACCCTCCAGTAATTAGGAATATTTCCTTATATCTATGATACAAGGTAGAGTTTGTGATTATTTATAATCAGATTTTGAGTTACTTTTATAAGTATTACACATTTAAATCATATTATCTGAGGGTGAACTGTTCCGTTAATAATTTAGTTCAGCTCCTCAATTTCTGAAGTAATTTAAAGCTTCTTAATGGGTTTTTATTAATAAATAATGACCCTTACATGCTAAGTAAACAACAAGTAATACATAGCTGTCTGAGGACCACATTTTACCTGTTCTATTTTGGGTATTTCTCTTATTCACAGCCAATGATACGTTGTTCTTATTAAGTGATCCTGGAGACAGTATTTGGCAGTCTTGAAGATATGGTATGTCATCCCAGCTGTACGTATCCTGATCGCCAAAGCTGGAAACATTTGTGACATTCACTGGATCAACTCGATGCTCCAGACCCTGATCAGATGTTATAGAGTTTGAGGGTGTCATTATTCCATGTTCAGTTGAAGATTTCAAATGCGGCAGTGTCATCATTGTGTCTGGAGTACCAGGTGTTGAAAAACTGCCTGGTGTTAAACCCAAACTGGGTCTTGACACTGGGGGTGTACTGGCTGAAGAACTAACAGTGGTACCAGGCTTTTTAAAAGAGAACTTCTTTACAGACGATGCTGTTGGAGTTGACTGCAGGGCTGCTGGAGAGTTTTGCTCTCTGAACGTTGCCAATGATGACGGCAAATCCAAATTTTCTTGAAAAAAGCTATCGCCGCATGGTGGAAAAAATGGATCATTAGAAAATGAGCTATTTCTTCTGACTAAACTCCCAACTGGTGCTTTATCCAAGTGAATAGGTGTCGACATCAACTGTGTTTTGGGTACTACAGCTTGAAGAGATGAAGGATGTTTAGCAGAAGGCACAGTCTTTGATAATGCTTCGCAACATGAAGCCGTTTGATTGTTTTCTGTCTTGGATATGTCCATCAGTTTCTTCTTAAGCTGTCTTCTGCAATAATGAACATAGAGGAACTTTTATTAAACATGTAGATGAAAATATCAGACATGTGTTCGAAATTACTGATCTCTAGCTAATCACAAGATGGATGTATTTCTTTCAATGCAAATTGTACAGTAGCACTGCATAGGCCTAATCTTTCTTCACCACCTCACACAGAATAGCAAGTCTATAGTGTGTTGCATCAACTTACTTGCAGGTGGTACACACCACATAATTTTTATTCTCATGCCTACACTTATATTTCGACAATAAACATGCATATCCCACACACTTCTGAATCTGATTTTGTACACACCAAATGTGAGGTTACTGATATTTTGTGGCTTGTATTATTAAAGAGTGTGTACCATAACGACTATGCACAACTACTATTTAAAATCAGTTTACAATTTTATATAAATAGTGTACAAAGTTACTGGTAAATTGTTAAAGTGGTTTTATTATAAAAGATCTTGTATTATAAAGTGTCAATAACAGGTCATGTATGTATGCCCATTTAGTATGGTATCTGATTGGGCAGTATTGTATTCAATCTAAATTACTACTATTACTACTACTACTGCTTCAAAGACAAACAATACTGATATTAAATAAGAACATATAGTACACATCTAGATATATAAAGTAGTTATAGGTTGAATTAAGTCATACAAATATATATATTCACATACATTCAATTGGTCATTTAAGCTAACATTTAAAAAACACACACATCAACATTAAGTACATAATTCATCTTCATATTTTAATGAAGTAACACAGATATATAATAAAACACAACACACATCTAGATATCTGAAATTGGATAGAGTGTACATCTTTATATCTTAATGAATTACTTACAGATGTTAAAATCTCAGATCATTTCATTATTGATTTATATGTTGATTGGTGTTGATTCATCTATAAATCAGTGCCTACTTTTTAACAAGATAGATTATTACAAAATATATGACAGCCAGGAACAACACCCAGCTCAAGCAGCCAATGATGTACAGAGATCTTTAATAAATTTTGATTTATAAAGCAGCTATTTTAGATTTGGACCATTAAATGTAAAATTTGAGTGTCAAATTGCAGAGAGGCTTAACACTAAAGTGACATAGATAGGCAGAGAACCAAAAGAAATATAGCCAGACACAAGCCATGGTATGAAATTTAATTTATTTCTGTGCAGGGTTGGGATGATTACAAGACCAAGGTAATCGATTACGATTACTTGAGAATACAATGATTACATTTACATTCATTCTTAATGTAATCAATTACAATTTCATTGTAAAGTGTAAAATGCATATAACACAAAACATGTATGTGATTCTGCATCAATATTTACTCAGTTATGTGTATAATGTCAATATAATCATGCCACAATGTTTACATGTTGCTTTGCAAGAACCAGATGCATGTTATGTATGTTCTTGAAATGAAAATGTATAACAGACTTTGATGCCATTGTACGATGTTAATTTGTTTTAATATTTCTTACCATATTCACCATAGAGAAAAGGAGCAAGTAGTGCATTTGGCTTGAGTGCACAGGTATTTATAGAGATAACTAAGATTAGTGCAAATTGAGATTAGTGCAAACAATATGGAATTGTTTGAATATTTTGGAAATATATATTTAGTGTGGCGTGACTATATTCAGGTAAGATCTATATAATATATAGGATAATTAGAATATACTCAAACCCCCCAATCACTGATTACGATTACATTTACAATTATGATTACATTGCATTTCAAAATGGCGATTACTTGAGATCATGTAATTAATTACAATATATTACAATTACTGATTACCACATGCCTGTTTCTGTGTAAGCCACACATGGATAAGAAAAATGTGATACAGTAATCATGCTAATAACCTATACGTCACTTTCATATCATAATGGATGGAAAGTTTATCTCTATCTAGTAAAATCTATTAAAAATAAAACTTTTACATTATTATTTTGGAAAAATAAAAAATGCATATTATTTCAGTATTATTATCTTTATCACTTGAGAATGTACACACACACACACACACACACACACACACACAGACAGAGAGGCAGAGTTGATTTACATGTATGTTACAGTAGTCTCACCTGGTTATCAATAGATGTTGTAGTTGGTTATGGTCAATACTAGACAGTGATAACAAATCATCTATACTAAGGCAGCCCAAAATATCACAGATACTCTCCATCACAGAATACATCTTCATATGAACGTCACTATAAATACAGGCTCCCTAAATAAAAATGAAGAACATGCTGGTAGTGAATCAAATATACTTTTATCAAATAAAAAGAAATGAAATTTGTCACACAGAGGCTGGATATGGTTAAATCATTTGGCGTACGGTATTCAGTTTTGTAAATATACAGTAGTTTGAATTAAAATTGAACCAAACGATTGACTAATCCAGATTTTACAACTCAAAACAAAAACTGATATAAACTAGCTCCAGTCTCATGTTAAAAATTGTTCTTATTATGTATACAGATCTGATACTGTTCAAATTTTAAAATTGAATATAAAAGTTGATGAACTTGGTAAGAACCGTATTCAGTCCAGTCAGATTGTTCTCTTCATACATTAGATAGAATGAATCTAGCCAATGAGAACTTTCCATAACATCCATGTGATTATCCAAGCATTTTAAGATGACCTAATAAATCAGTCCAGTGTCATACTTGTCTTGATTTGAACCATGACTTGGGAGATTTGCAGTACAACGCTGAACTGCTGTACGATTGGAGTGCCCGCTAATGAACAGGTCTGGATTACTAGATCTTGATGGCTGAGTGTTCGGCAGTAAAGTGGTGAAAACGTATGTGGGAGAACCTCAGTTCAATTCCATAAATTGATTTAACCACAATAAATATGAATCTGATCATACAATATAAATGATTAAATGGTTATGGTGTCTTAGTTAAAAGCTTTCAAATTATTACCTGGACCTTATTAATCTGTTCTATATTCTCTATATCCCTTCTTGACTTGGTAGATGATATGTTATCACTACCCACTAAACAAAGGCTGTAAAATACAAATAACAACACAATCAATTAAGAACAACTGCACTGGGGTGTGTATGCATGACACACACACACACACACACACACACAGAGAGAGAGAGAGAGAGAGAGAGCAGCCTTAGGAATATATATATATAACAAACTAAACAGCTGATGAAGACTGATCATTTTGTATCACAGACTATTATCAGAATCAGTGTTACACAATAATTTTAGGTTATGATATACATACTCTTGTGTGTCATCATCAGAACATAAACCAGGATGGATGGGTTCATCTCGACAATTATCATCTTTATCACCTCTGGTGTCCCTTTTCCATTCAGCCGTCCCATCACCATCTTCTTCATTACACAGATCCGGCTGTGTCTCACCTTCAACCAGTTCTTGCAGACAGAGCTCGGAGGCAGGAGGAGAGGGGGGAGGTATATCCATGAGATAGTCAACATTCTCAGTGTACATTGGATCGCTGTCTCTGGAGAACTACATTGATAAGTTATAGCAGAGATTAGTGAAGCAACACAGTGATGTAAAATACATGATGGTGAGTGAGTGAGTGAGTGTGTATAAGGTATTTTAGCTTGGTGCTGACCACAACTCTGACATTTGGCTCAATGGGGGGGGGGGCTCCTGAGGGAAATATCACATGCACACAGACATTCAAGCCATAACATGGAGGCTTGTGTTAGAGTATTATATCTATGGATAGAGATTAGCACTATGTCTATCTACTAAAATGAATCACCAATGATAATGCAATGCAATAAATTTATCACTGATACACTCTGACACACGTTAATTTTACCAATTTAGTATCCCTGTTAATTTATACACTGTTAAGGACCACCTGCCCAATGACTATATGAAGTTGTCCCATTGATGTCTAGTTTTTGCCTGACAGTCATACAGGACCTGTATAAAGCCAATAAAGACATACAAATTGAAAGAGAACTTAATTCATATATGATGTATTTTCTATATCATAGTCCCAACTCAATTCAAAATTTGGAAAACAAGCATCAGCGGATTTCCATCCCAAAAAACTTTTGACATATTATCTCATCAGATGATCGGAGAAATATTTATTTATATTGATATAATAACTTGTACATTATTCAAATCTGCAAACTATGAGCAAACTGCTTGAGTACAAAATAATATTTATCTCAAAATAATCAATGGTCTGACCCAATGTAAGTTTCACTCAAATGATGCTTATATTTAATAATGTCACTGGTTTTACAATAACAGTGGCAATTGGGTTAGATTCTGAAACATGCCTCTGGTGGGTGTTTTTAATTAGATCACCACCAGATACTGTATTTATTGTAATACTATGAGAAAAATTATCACAATGAAGGTATTTAACAATATTTAATTGCTTTCATATGAAAATATCAATTTAAAAGCAACAGTAATTTAATACGATTAATCAGTACAAAAACGATAACCCATTCTGTAGACAAGGCTATACTAAATGTCGTCTTAATATTTAAACTGATATTAAAGGTGAAATTTAAAATGCATAACCATATCACATCTGGCAATTTTACATTACCGGTAGATACACAGCCAAGAGTCAAAAAGTCATTGAGAAAACCAGCACATCTAGAGTTATCAGTCTATTACCCTTGTTCCTTATTAATGTGCTGGACAAACCAACAAATCTATGTATGACGGTTAAAACTGGTCAAACCTGGATTTATTAGGGTTTCCATTTAAAGTCATTTTGCATTGACAAGCTTTCACTGTATCTTCTGCTGTGGTCTATTGGTCCAATGCCTCAAACTTCAGCACTCAGTGTTTCTGTAAGGTTCACCTCACTCTTACTCCATCTCAGTCTACCCTCTACCCATTGATCAGTTCAGCTTGGGTATCCCTAACAGAAGCCGAAGCTCCCACTGGCATTGCTATTAGCTCTCTGGGTCATTTAGACATACAAAACCCCTCACCACATCCAGGAATGGACTCTGAAGGTGATTTCACAATTTTTACCACTATAATACATCTTACTCTTAGTACAATTATACACAAATCAGCTGATCCCACTGAATTAAAAAAACTATAGACCCATTAGCCTTCTCCCAGCTTTTTCGAAAGTATTTGAAAGGATAATGTATAACAAGGTAATGAGCTTCCTCAATAGTAATAATAAGGTAATGAGCTTCCCCAATAGTAATAATAAGGTAATGAGCTTCCTCAGTAGTAATAATCTTCTTTAAAATCAAAGTGCATTAGCTAATAAAAAACTCTTAAGCAAGTTACTGCATCTATTTTATGCGACCTCTCAAAAGCATTTGATGTTATAAAGACACACACGTCATTAAATAAATTAAATTACTATGGAATTAGGGGAGTCGCAATAATTGGTTTGCCAGTTATCTTGTGAACAGGAAACAATATGTTCAAATCGGTAAAACGAAGTCAGATATTAAATTCATGAAATGTGGGGTACCACAAGGATCTATCCTAGGCCCCTTGCTATACTTAATATATGTTAATGATATATCAAAATCCACAAATGGACATAAATGGTCTTTTGCAGATGACACTTCTTTAGTCATTAGTGATAGTGATATTTCTACCTTATATCTAAGAGCAAAGGTGGAAATGATTAACTTATTTGAATGGTTTTATGCAAATGGTCTCTCGCTAAATAAAAACAAAAGCAAGTTAGGGTTTTCAAAGGTGGTACCAAAAATGTGGATTTTAACATCTTGGACATTTCAGTTGGTGGTACTCATTTAGAGCAAATTGGCTCTCAATTCGAAGAGAAAACCACCAAATTTCTTGGTGTGTTTCTGGATGAGAATCTTTCATGGAAATATCATTTGACTTACGTGAAAAATAAGATTTCTTGGGCCTTACATGGCATAAAACAAGTAAAGAAATTCCTTACAAAAGATAGTCTGAAAGCTTTATACTTGGCACTCATACAAACAAGACCTGTTCATCTGGTATACTAATTTGGGGTAACTCAAATTCATCAATCCTTCAGAAAACTGGTGTCTTCGCAGAAAAGAGCTATTCTTATTATTAATAATGTGAGCTATAACAATCATACAGATCCTTTATTCAAAAACTGTGAAATCTTCAAAGTAAGTGACATGCATCAATACCAAGTATGTTGGATCATGGCCGACTTTATTAGCAAGAGACTTCTTCAATCCTTCGATGGCCTATTCCATCTAAATTCTGATGTACAGAAAATTGTGTCACAAGGCAATCTAGTCATATGAATGTACCTCGATGTAACTCTGCACTATTCAGTAAGTTGTCGTTATTCAATTTTCCCATTATATGGAACAATTGGAACAGCATCATTTCCACTTGTAATTAAAGATCACAAACTAAGAAAACCCTGAAAAGTAACATCTTAGCTACTTACTCATCATCTATAAAATACAACAACCCTTATTGTTGTCAATGTACATGTGTCTAGGTAATTACATGATTCCTTGGTACCTGGTCTAACTACTTCCAACAGACACATGACCAGACTTGCAAATATACAAATGCCGTTTTATTGAGCCGACTATAACTATTAGCTATGATTAGTTAGGGGACAATGGGAAGACAGCTTCGGCTACACTGGTCCCCCAATTTCATTATATGTAATATACTTGTAAAATTGCATTATGATATTGGGATTGGAAATAAATACTACTACTACTAAATGAACATCATATACATTTGGTTAAGTTCATTAAATTTAAATAAAATATTTATAAATCAGACAAATAGTAAACAGCAAAATGTTATTTTGTGTGCTTTGTGGAAATGGTATGGTTTCAAATAAAGAAGCTAACACCATGTTACCTGTTCTTCATGTTTGTATGAATGTACAATACCAGCAGCCTGGGCCAGAGCTTCTCCTGGAACTATAACAACAATGAAGTATTGAAACATACCTGAAACACTGAGTGTATATTAGCTATAATGGCCATATTAACTAGTCTAGCCTGAAGTCCTCAAGTAAAACCAGTACATTATTGTATGTTCCATTTACATTTCATTTCAAAATATCATTACTGAGAATGGACTCATTTATTTGATTGGATCCCTCCAAATGTTACAAATTCATAACTATGACAATGCACCGAGATGGGTTTTTTATATTTAAGACTTATTAAAATAATATACAAATATAATAATGTTGTATAGGATAGTTAAATATTTAACACTTGACAAATTATTACGACCACTGAAAACAACCTCATCCATTTTTATACAGTAAAAACAACAGGATATGCTACTCAGCTAACAACAACACAATTATCTTTCTTCATTGTTCATGTATGATTTACAGTTAACTTTTCTTTCAATTACGATTGAGTACATTCCCATCCCCTTGAGTGATGATATCAGGTTTCAACTCACATATTTAATCATAGCAATTACTAAATATAAACAAGTCTATTTATGGACATAACATTTCCTCTATTTCCCTCTGTAGTTTTCATATCTCTCCCTCTCAGCCATAAGCAAAAAATAAGCAATAGTTTAAATTGGTACTTTTACCACAACCCGTTGATAAATATCTGTATCTAGCCATACAACTTAGGAATTTAGCATACATACGATTTGCCCAAGCAAAGTGATTTAAATAACTTCTTAGCTTATTTATCAACTGCATTGAACACGTGGTACAGATACTGCTGAGTAGGGGTACCTTTTTGTTGTTGTGGCATGCAAAAGTCATTGCTGTCTTCATCACTGATAATAACACTCGTCCTTGATCTCTTTACTGGTACTATATCATCTTCATCATCTCCAGTAATATTTTTGTCTGGTGTCTAGAGAATAGATATACATGCTAATGTACAATAAACGTGAGAACAATCCGAAGCTTATAAATGTCACATATATAATTTACTGAATCTAGTATTTTATAAATAAGCCATCTATTATTATCACTGCTATTATTATTATGAATTATTTTTATTATTATCATCATTATTATTATTATTGTAATAAGTTAAGAATACATATACACTTACATATATCAATGCTTTGTTTAAAAGGCACATTCACTAAGCAGTGATTATAATTATAATGAGAAATATAAATGTGATGCTAAATCTAATAAGATCTCCCTCTTAGTCTTACATGTCCACCCACCAATCCCCTACACCCACACTAAAAATATCACAGTTAAGAATTTACACCCGCAACATCATTCCTACACTGGAATGTGTGTGTGGTGTCATTTAAAAAGGGAACACTACGCACTTGCTGACACCATGAGTTTGAATGACTGGGTCAACTTTTTCAAATGATTACAATGATTCGGATTTTTATGGATTTTAAGCCAATACTTGACCTTGACTTATATGATGAACATATGCCAGAGGAAAGAATTACAGGGTCAAAAATTGACCTCAACTTATCTGCTGGGTCGACTTATACGCAAGTATATACAGTAATAGATGCGTATACATGTACTTGTCCATCCCAAACTAACAGCTAATAGATGTCCATACATGCACACATCCACACACTATTCTCACCTCTGGTACCCTGTTCTTAGTACTCTCATTGAATTTACCAGACAGAGAATTCTGTAATATAAACATATATATAATATTAAATACACACACACACACACACAGAACTATGCATGTATAAACTTATATAACTTATGAATATAATTTCTATTTTAAAAACAATGACTTACATGAAATAGTTAGCTATTAAGCATAGATCATTGGTGGTTAACAATAAGATTTTTCCTGATAATAGATACTTATGGGAACAATGAAGGGACCATATCATGGTAGGTTTCAATGTTTACATACAGAAGTTTATATTGCCCAAACCACTTCTAAATTAGTATCTATGACAGTTCTACATACCAACATACACATACCTGTAACAATGGCCGTGGAGTCTTCGATTCTATGGGTACTGAAAAGCAGATGTTGGATTAATTAATAGATCATTAGGTTGACATATCAATGGGTGGCACAGGTGAGACGAGTGATTACTATGCTTAGCCTTGTCATCAGATCTACCTGGAGTGGAAGACCAAGCTACTAGATAGAGAAATGTTATTGAGTCAGTTGTAGAAGGTCATGGTCACATACATGGGGGTCATGATGTGAACAGAGGACGTAGGTCCCAGCCAAAATGGTCATATATAAAGTAGGAATTTCTAACCCCAAAATTAGGAGAAAAGTAGGACACAATGAGGACAAGAGCTTTCATTAGGTATCTGAATAAAATATCAGATGTTTTCTTATGTACAGATACAATATTTGCTTTCATAAACTTTGAAGCAACATGGAAGCCACACAATATATATATATATATATATATATATATATATATATACTTAATTTGATTGACATATACAGAATTGATAGATTGCCATTTTATAATGGATAAAGAATTAGAAAATAGGAAAATATAGAGGAGGTTCATACTAAAAAGTAGGAAAAGTTAGAGGTTTAGGACCTATGTGAATTAATGGAGCAACATTTTATAATGGATTGACAAGTAGGAAATCTAACCCAGAAGTAGAAGGTTCCTACTAAAAACGTAGGAGGTCTGGGACATGTGAGAGGACAATGGATCATACACAGGGTATAGTTGGCTCACACATAGAATAATTAGACATGATAAAATGGTCAAGTCACATACGAATGAGTTTGTCAAATGAGAAGCTAGACTGCTAGGGGAGGGGGTAGGCCACATGTAACTACGTGAGTTTTAATAAGGCATCATAACAAAATTGTCATTTTTCCACTGACCTATATGACCTGAAGCATGATACAACATGCCTGTTCTAAACCCTGATTCTATAGCAGGTGTCACTTATAGAGAGGCTGGGTCATATTAAAGGGGGTCTAAAACATAGACGGGCTCCGACATATAGGGGGATTAGTATTTGTATTGAGCTGTTGTTTACCTATAGAAGGGATGAGCCACACATATGGAGGAAATGGGCCACACATATAGATGGTCATATACATAGGGGGCTGGGTGATACAGAAACTGGCTTGTATGTATGGGGAGTGAGTTGCATACAAAGTATTTGGCAGACATTAATGATTAGGTCTATATCATGTGTCTTACAGACAGATGATAAACTATTAAGGTAATTTGTACATCTCAAATGCACTCACAGTATCTTACATTAATCAGTGATAACCAATAATAACTATATTGCTATACCTGTTCTGGTAAAATCAAAATCGTCGTCATCATCATCATCATCATTATCTATGATATATTTTTCCATTAAAAATCTTTGAGTCCCACTCGATTTAGTGGCTTGTTGGTCAGATGAAGAGTCATTATTGACACACAGGAGATTGGTGCTTGCACTGAAATACACAAACATTACTAGCTGAGGCAATCCACACAACCAAGACAGAACCGTGCTGAATGCAGCTAATGGTGGTCCCGTAGCCCAATATAATAAAACTGCTTAAATCTGCTCATTACAGTTTCATTGAAATAACCCTATGGCATTATATCAGTGTTAGTATATCTAGAAACATCATCTAAAATCATCATAATCATGACTATTATGCATCATCACTGGCTTACACTGGCATAGAATCATTGCATTCATTCAGAAAACGCCTTCCACTATACAAGAATACATCAAATAAACTTTCTTCTAAACTTAACCAAAGAGAATATCAACTTCAAATTGAAGCTGAATTCTTCAGATGGATACAACTGAAATAAATCAAGTAGCATCAGCACTGTTAATAAGTCAATCGAAATGAATGATTATCTCTAATAAGCCTGAATTCCTTCAAAATGTTCGTATGTATGTTCTATACGTTCAGAGGTTTATTTCTGATTCAACAAGGAAATATTATTCCACACAAGACAAGTAATCAATTATAACAGCGTGCACTGGAGAGGAGGCAGCGATTTTGTTAGAAGCCAGGACTACTTTCGTTTCCAATGTTGCTTTGTGCCGTTGTAGGCTCGTGATACCTACCAATATTTGACCCCAGTATTTTTTTGTTGGACCCCCTATTTCATTTCTTAACAAAACCACTGGGAGGGTGTTGGATCATTGGTTTAATCATTGTGATGACGATACCATCAGCAATCTAAATTCAAAACAGTGCTAAGACGTGCATTACTATGCCAAGATGATGTCTGAGTTAGACTCTAACTGTTCACACACTACCTCATGGGCTGAACACAAGCTATCTTCCTTCCATTAGAGACACTGGTGTCACTCAGTTCCAGACCATAGTATCTACCCATTGTCTTCTGACTGATAACCTGCAAAAACAAAAGATAGCAATTATAATCACGTGTCAAGTTGACCTAACGACTGATTTCATGTTCTCAGTTAAACAAACACTAGTTAAAACATGTGGCAAACTCAGTTAACTAGAAATTCAATTAAACAGCATATATATATATATATATATATATATATATATATATATATATATCAGATATGGGGTCAATTCCATTTTGTCAATTCCAATTCCACTCAATTCCATTTGGTCAATTCCAACTCAAATTTATCAATTCCAAATCAATTCCAAAATTTTCAATTCCAATTCTGTTTTTTTATGAATCTTATTTTGCTTAATACTTTGTACCATGAGTGGGTACTCGCAGTTACTACTCCGAGTAGTTTATATTCCAAGTAGGATTGTCATGGAAGAAATGTTTCTGAATTAAAAAATTAAATGGTAAATTAATTTGTGGATTTAATTTTACTTTGCCCGTTCTAAACATTGAACAGGGTTAAATGCCAGGAAACTTCAATTCCAAATTTCTTAATTCCAATAACTGGGCATCAGCAATATTCTTGTTGTCTGATTGACAGAGATCAATGGCACTTGTTATGTGACATAGTTGGTCAGCTAGATCTCTTCCATTACGGAAGATATTGTCGAATTCTTCCTCATGATCCTGGGAGATCTGTATATAGAAGCTGCAGTTCTTGATGAATTTATTTAAGCACAATAGCTGTGACTTCCATTGTTGTCAACAAGGAGATGTGGCTTACAGCTATTATTGTGAGCAGATAGAGGAACACAGGGTTTGTGATGATTACCGAAGTATTTATTCACTTCCTTGATGTGTTTCATAATGGCTCCTGAATAACTATTTTCAATATGTTGTTCAAAACAAATAAATTTTTGTTTCTTCCATTTGTCCCCAAACATTTGTTGCAAACCAACAGATATGTGGAGCTGTGATAATGCAGTTAGTTAGAACGTAGGACTTGTAGCCAAAGGGTTGCAGGAGCTGCAATGCGGTCGTGTATTGTGACTGGTTCACTCATCCATAAAAATGAGAACCAGACAGGACGTGATGGATATGTGTTTGAGTAACGCTTTGCACCTATAATGGGAGCATGCATTGTATGCCCCCTTGGGAGTTGAGACGTGTGCTGGATTGGAACAGGTGTGAGTCAGGGATAACAATACTATAAAGTACCTATATCCTATTCTAATTTATTTTAAGTGCATACATGTATGAATAGCATGAAAAATATATTAATATTAGTCAAATTTGAATATGGCAAATTTAAATTTAAGATGATTTTGTACCATTTTGGAGTTTCTTCCATTTCTTCCCAAAATGGAAGGGAAGAAAGTATTTCTTCCATAACAACCCCCCCCCCCCAGTTTTTACCATGGTTATCACTGTCCATGGAAGAAACATTCCAACCCTGCCCCAAAGGTATTGTGATTCAGCGAATGATAACACATCTTTCAGTCATAGACCAGATGTAGTTTGAACCAAGGGACTAGAGGTTTATCCACCTGTTTCAGATTTGATAGGAAGATAACCTAACCATTTATTTACATTTATAAAAGCATACAGATAACCAGCACACCCGATGTATAATTTGGATTATTATGGTATTGTTGATAACTGTCAATAACCCATATTTTTACATACCTTTTTTATCTTATCTCCATGCAGTGAGTTTGTTTTCCCTGATGAGCTGCTGAAGTCCAACTTCGTCTGTTTACTTTTCAAGCTTAATGTCTTCTTAAAGTCAAATTTCCTGCCAATCAGAAACAGATAATTAGATTAGGGCCAACAAACAACGCCAACTGAACAAAAACCTAACCAGCAAAAGAATTATAAATTTAGGAGGACTTGAAAAATAATAAAAGACAAATGCCTAGCTCTGCTATAAGATGGTCCTCTATCCCACATGGGTATGACATGGAAATGCTTGATTATTTTGTGCTGGTACATTGCTGATTGTAAGGGGGTTTGCATGTCTCAAGGACACTGGAAGCTATACCGGCAGGGGCTAAAGCCCCTGGCAGGCTAAAACCAAGCCAGCAGGTCTCAGAGGAGGGACCAGATGAAAACCCAGCACCTAGTCCTCCAGGTTGGGCTAACAACCAAAACCTGCAAAAACAAGCCCATTACAGAAACTACTACAACAATTACAACTACCACGAGGTGACCCATAGTGGACTTGAGCCAAATATCTGCATGGGTCAAGGCTCAGGCCACAGCAACGGACAAGATCCTGTGGACTAAAAGGATAAGAAGAAGACTTGATTATATGGACTTAAGATATTAAATTAAGTCTGCAATTTTTAGCAGTAAATCTTCTGAAAATCTCAGCATATCATAGGCCCTTTACCATTCACAAAAATTCAAACAAATCAAAACATTACCAAGAGTTACTAATCCTGCAGTTAGTCAAACAATTGAAAAATGAGTATCTGACAGGACGCGATGGCTATGCAATAATAATAATGTATATTTAATAAAGCGCCCTTAATAGCAGCAGCCATTGAAAGGTGCTGTACAAATAATATGTAATATAATAATACCCCAAATATGTGTTTGAGTAACGCTTTGCAACTATAAAGGCAGCATGCATTATATGCTCCATTGGGAGTTGAGATGTGTGCTGGGTGGAAACAGATCTGAGTCAGGGATAATTATATTGTAAATAATATTGTAAAGCACCTTAGAGCAGCTTCTAGCTGAATAAGGTGCTATATAAATATCACATATTATTATGTACAGAAATGCATATTTAATTGGGGCTTAACTGCATATCAGGCCAAACAAAGGTTAATGAGGATGGCTTGATCTGTTTATGTGGCAATTCATTACCCAATCACCACTCTCCATTATACATGGTTTCACCCACGAAATATCTCCAATAACTGGCAACTCAATTCGTAGCTATATTGTTTGTGTTTTATTTATAATTCATTTAATGGCTAATAGTAATACAGTTGCTACTAATGATGGAATCTGCAGCATATGAATAAATGATAAAAGCGTATTTATTTAGACAATAATGGGAGCATCGGCACTAGCCATATTGCCACAGTTCATCATTCTAATTACATCAAGTCTTCCAGATAAAACCACAATAAAATACTGATTGGCTTTCCTAAATAACATGACGTTGTGGTTGTTCTCAAATGGAGAAAATATGTGAGGAAATAGTCTGGCAAAGACAAAACATTCCACTCCATCCTTTGACCATTAATCCACGCCGACAGACTGATCCTGCAATGTCAATTGGATCCACAACCTAAGGACCCAGTCACCACCTTATGTTAAAACCAGACTGCACATTGAATTATTATTAAGTGCAATTTTTTTTTTTTAAACATTTTATCTTTTATTCAGTACATACTGTCATATAATAATAGTGTACATACCTTTTCTCCATGCTGAGTTAGGATATTCATCCGAGACATCGGAGAACTGAAAGTAAAAAATATATATTATTAAATATATTTAATAATTGATATTTAGAATGTAAATAAAAAGTGATTCAGAGTTATATCCATATTATAAATTATGGTCATTATTGTGTTAGAGATGTGCATACCACATGCAACATTATTAATGGAAGCTTCATCTCACTTTGATCCAGTCAGTTATGAGAAATGGTCATACATGTAATTCCTTTTAGAGAAAATTATTTGAAAAATAGTCAACTACTCATCCATTTATAAGATTTGGATAATATCAGCATAAAATAATCTTTATTTATAATGTGTTATATCACACGTATTATATTTGCACAATATTTCATTATTGATGCAAGCATGTAAACCAGACATTTTGGCTCAGGATGGATAATATTACAAAATGTAATTCACTCCAGTACTTGTTGTAGAATGAGTATCGTGTCAGTGAGTGCAGCTCTTAAAGACTCATGAACACCCACACAAGAGAGAGACAGCATATGCATGTAGTATTGACAGTGTTCACCCACTTAAAATTTCATTAAAGATCATACCATAACAAACTGCTCAAGCCATAACATTAAAATAAACTCCTTGGCTGTGAACTATCCATTTTTCACTTTTATGGTTAGGGAATATGCCAAGTTGGCAGGAAAGAAATCAAACATCTATAACAGGTTTCAGACACCATGCATTTTAAAGCGTAACAATCAGTTTTACTAATGGTGGCATTTCATTTTAGACTTATAGTTATACCAAGATACGATATAAATACCAGACCATTTAAGCAAGAATAATTAAAAAAATGGCAAATGTGCAACACAACAGGAATGCAAAGGGTTAAAACTAAAAGGCTTCACTGAAGCCTGTCTTGCCCTATGTGTTTGGTAACTCA
Source organism: Paralvinella palmiformis (assembly GCA_025642065.1). Classification (NCBI taxonomy): domain Eukaryota; kingdom Metazoa; phylum Annelida; class Polychaeta; order Terebellida; family Alvinellidae; genus Paralvinella; species Paralvinella palmiformis. The sequence continues at coordinate 1,184,327 of JAODUP010000019.1, forward strand.
GCTTTACTGTATATTATGTTAAATCCCTAAAAATCCCAGCATTACAGATTCGTGCATCTTCAATTACCTCAAACGAGTTAGTCAAAATTATAGTGCTAATTATGACAGATGTTTTAATGTATATGAACATATGACATTAGTATGCTGAGTTGCTACTACCATCTTAGGAATGTCTACTCTCTAAAAGTATTATTGACACAAGAAGCACTTGTTATAATAAAAATAAAAAAGTGTATTTACATGCAGCCAAAGCGGCTGAATAGCATTAGCACTGTTTTAGTACCCTGACTCAGATGTGTTTCCACCCAGCACATATCTCAACTAACAAGGGAGCATACAACGCATGCTGCTGTCAAAGGTACAAAGCTTTACTCAAATACATAGCCATCTCGTCCTGTCAGGTTCTCATTGTGATGGATGAGTAAACCAGTCTCCACATGACAGCATTGCAGCTCCCGAAGCCTCGAACATGCAACCCTTCGACTAAGCTCTAACTAACTGCGCTATCACGGCTCGACATGTGGATCATGACTTTGTTACATCTCGTATAGGCTATTGTAACTACCTCTTATATGCCATGTCTGATTAAAACATCAATCCATTTCTGTGAATTCAGACTGGAGCAGCTCACATAGTGAAAAAATACTCACAAATATGATAACATCATCATAATACTTCAAAACTTTCATTGGATACCTGTTAGACGTCTATCCATTTCAAGATTTTACTAACAACTTATAACTACTATCACATGGAACCTGAATAGCTATGTGAATTGGTGTCCATTTGAAAGTCATCTCAAAAACTCAGTTCATCCAGTAATATACTGTTGCAGATACCCATGACTCAGCTCAAGTCATATGAGGATTGTGCTTTTAGCGTTGTAGCCGCCACTTAGTGGAATAGGTTGCCGGCAGATATTAGAAATGTACTGTTTCTCGAAAAGGTATTATCTGTTCTTAAAACAAACCTGTTCAATGTTGCTTTCACAGATAAATAATGGTTATCATTAAAATTTCTTAGTCACACATATTATTTGAGGTGTCACTGTACAGGGTCTCTGAATGGCTCCTGATAGTAAGGGCCCTATAATAAATATACATTACATTAGTATTATAAAGATCTGATTTAAACATCGTGAGTTGAAATGATATTCAATATTGTAATAAAGTATGTAATAAATTATCCTTTGGTAACACAAAAATAAAGGAGTCTAGATTTATTTATAAACATGTTCTATACCGAGTTAGATGTCTGATTTAGAATAGATCTATAGATGTATACTGGCATAGTCAAGCCTTAGACTAAGTCTAGTGTCAGTGACTGGTCTCGACTCTAGCCGTCTAGGGGGTCTAGTCTAGATAGATTAATATATAAATAATAATATAAATATAGTCTAGCCCACTCTATTCTCGTTTTGAGTTGCTGAATTTATCTATCATATATCATAATATAGTCACTATTATAAAACATATCTATATAACTTGTGGCCAGTATTTGTTCTACTAATATGATTATCAGAATGTATATCAATAAAAGGAATTAGTACCAAAATATATCAGGCTATCGCTAACCACACATCAGAAATGAATAACGTCAAATCTGGCGCCTGGAATCTAAGGGAAATACTATTTGCTATACAGATGTTGCCTTTCTTATGGCCTAGATGGCCTATTTTACCTGCCTGGCTACCCCAATGATCGCACGATCTGTAATATATATATATATATATATATATATATATATATAAATATTTAGGAGAGAAAGAAAGAGATAGTGGAGGTCAGAAGACCACCAGGACAGGGCAATCAATCGGGGAGGGGGTTGGATTAGAGGTTGTCCAAATTATCATTGTCACATACATAGGTCGTGTCTTCTGTTCTGACATAATGCCGCAGTCTGTCGGAATGCCTATTTCTCTATTGACAAGTACTCTTTAAATATATAATTTATGACTCTAACTTATATATATATATATATATATATATATTATACATATGTATATCATTCTGGCAGACCTGTAAGAATTGTGTTAGAAATACGAACACTAGTAGGTTCCAACCATGAATGATACAATCAGCTACTTAGATCTATAATTAATTTGCATGTTCATTCTTGAAACCTGTTTTTAATTATATCAATTACTAAATTCTAAAGTCGAATTTAATATCGTGGCCACCGTTTTTTACTTGGGGAGCTTAGATATATTCTGGACATATTCACCTCTTCATAAGTTTGAGGTATGGAATGTAATATTAATGGCTTTTAAAATATTTTCTTAATAATTATATATAAAGAGTAGCATTTTTGCATGAAGTAAAAGATGTAAATAAGATATTTAATTCTTGGTGAAACGAAAGAGAAACGTAACAAAATTTGATTGATTTGGGTGGTAAATAGTCAATTTGTCTTCCCACAATTCTCAAAAGCGTACTTCCTTTTTAAAGTGTCATTTGTAGTGTTGATTGTGTTAAGCCTGAAGGTGTGTGAAATCTGTCTTTTATCCTATTAATCTGAAATGTTTTTATCTTTCATAAGAAGCGAATGTTCAGATGCGATATCCATAATGCCTATGTCTTACTAATTTATTCGCTATTTGTACCCAATACATATACAAGTGTTTATTTGACGGTGCCTGTTAAGCATGTAAAATTACGTTTTTATATTTTAATTTAACCCACCCGGCGAAAGTGAAAGCATAGCAACCCTTATTAAATGTTTAGATTCATATCGTACATATGTTACTTCACTAGTTAATATAGTTATTGTATCGTAACATTGTTAATTTAACTTTTGGTCATGTCTCCTCCCTGGGGCAGTCATCCACTCTGCCTTCAAACAATCTCCAGAGACTCCACTGTGTGTGTCTGTGAAATTAGTTTTTGTATATATCTATTATTTTTTGGGGGGAGGAAACAACAATAACTATCCTGGTCCCTCAGTTCACATTGTAGATAGGGACGTCATTACGTCGTGAATATTATTTGACAAGTGGTTTTAAATGGGCGTATGGAAAATGAAGCGCAAACGATTTTTTGACAAAATGGTCTGCGATAGGGGGTCTGTTTACCCTCTTTGTGCACAGCCTTGGCAATATCTTTTAACAAACGAAACTACCCATGTTGTTGCCAATATTCCACTCCTTCTAAATATTCCGGGTTCCCTATGAAAATACGAAACTAACTTAGTCTGCGATCACTTTTAAATGTAAACCACAATAATACATCTATTAATAATTGAGCTAGAAAAGGGAAACCACCACTGATAAAGCTGAGAATGTTTTCTATTTAATGGTATAATTTTTGTTTTTGATGTGAAACTATCCGTGAAAAACCCAGAGGTCCTCCAATGCCAAATCTCATAAATTCCTGCAGCGTCAGTTCAACATGTTTAGGTTGTTATACAATCCGATCAAATCTATGCCTAATTTAGCCCATCCATCCTATTTTATGTATGATATATGCATAATAATATACATAGATATTATATTTGACTATATTTCATGCATACTGTGAATATTTAAGATGTAATAGAGAATTAAACATCTGTTTAAAAAAAGTTGCTTGGTTCAAGTTTGCTGGCCTTAGATAAACACCAAAAGGCAATTTTTTGGGTATAAAGTTGCATTATGTTCGTGATTATTTGCATTTCAATTTGTTAGATGTACATAAAACAATTGATGCAAGATTTAATGAGACCACAGATTATGTCCAACATTAAAATTGCATCAATTCAATGTTGTCTTTTCAATTGGATTTGTCCGTCTCACTTGAAAAATAGTTCATCACATTTGTCACCGTAATATGATTTACATGCATATAATATGTATAGATATAACTACATTCTAATCATAAAACATATTGTATTATGGTTAATTTCTTTATAACAGCACAACACCTGAACTTCTTTTTCACTGTATGTCAATTTTATTTGTTTTTTATGTCTGGATTAAAAATATATTCATTGTACTTTACAGTGGTCATTTTCTACCCTTTCGAGGTAAATATTTCCAAAATTATTTAAGGAAACCATGTCAAGTTATATATTTACTTATTATTCTCTTCAAGACCTATCTAATGAAACAAAAATGGTTGTTCTACGACTAGTCTGAAAATTTCTCACTTCGGACCACCCTGAAATAAATTTATATTTATTTATTTTAAAGTGTTATACATAAATATTACATTACGCAAATGATGAAAACAGGTCAGTGATATAATTATTTTGTGAGTTATGACATTGATAAACCTTTACCTCTGGCAATGGTACATTTCTGGAATTATACTTTGGGGCATATTTTAGCCGATTACTCAATAATGATAAAACTAAACTATTTAAATAATTAAACTATTTATTTTCATTAATAATTTTCTTGTATAATTGTTATGTGAACTGAATGACTATAGGCTGTTGTTACGTATCCAAGCATCGGAATTGTGTTCGTTGGTGATAAAGGTCTGAGCACTCTAACTTCTAAACGTGTGTGTCAAGTTTGTGTGTTTCCGGTGCTCGGATGCAGAACAGCAAGTCAGGCATTGTGTTTGTCAGTGATAAAGATCTGAGCATTTAGCATCTAAACTATGCATCATTATTATTATAAATCTGAGCAATTTCATCTGCTCGCATCAGTGTCAGTAACTACTAGTACTAGCGTTTAATAAAGATATAATAAAGAAGTCTATTAATAGACTTATATATTAAGTGGGGGTTTTCCAAAGGCAGTATGTTTTCCAGGAGATTTTCAGATTTTGTCAAATTCAGAGACATTTCCAGGACTGGGAAAACTAATTTGTTATATTCCAGGATTTCTAGGACACCTGGGAACCCGATTATTTGTAACGCCGCACAGCCATTCTACTCGTGTATTTCTTTGATTTCCGTTTGTACCTCTTCAAAACTAGCAAAAGCATCTTCTACTTTCAACCCAAATATAACTACTACCTGCTCGGCCGCCATATTTGAGGGAATTAATAGCAATCGAGGATTAATTGGCGCATGTACTTCGAGTGCTCGGACCTATAATGCTGAGGTACAGGGTTCTGATGCTCGGATATGTAACCACTTCAATGACTATATCTATCTTCTTATTAATATCTTAATTTGAGTGATATCTAACTTCTAGCAATGTTACTCACTTACTGTTTGAGTGTAGATCTACTTGGTGACAGAATAATTCTATTATGGTGTGATAATAAGGTAGAAAATGTTCAGGTGGAACAGGTTGAAATGATCCTTTTCATATAATTGTTTAAATATTATAAAGAACGTCACATTTGAGAAGCCAGGAAAATAATTATCTAGGGCTTGAAATTCTCATGTTTGACGACTCCCAATTATGGTGTGTTGAAATCAAGATGTAGGTATATGACAAAAATAATTAATTAGAGATGGAGCACATATTTGTAATAAACATTGAAGAACAGAAATAAACTTTCTAATAGCATCAGTTTCATGATTCTAGCTCCAATATTAAGGAAGTTAGACTTTTGGCTAGGGTAGAAGTGGAGCCGTTTGACCAGAGGGGGAGAATCGCTCACAAGATTAATACCCTATTCCTTATTTATTACACATAATAGTTTTAGGCTGGAACATAATAAATCGCTGAATAATTGGTTTTGTGTTTACTTTGAAACAATTAGCAACTGAAAATGTTGCCGATAGGTGTCACCATTTCAAAAGCCCTATAAGCATCTTTCTCGCCATTTAGTTTGTGATTTAGATTTTTAACACGTTTGATCTTCATTAGTTCTTTTGTGGTATTTTTTTGAACAATTAATGTGTGTTGAAAAACATTACTTTTTGTGTAAGCTGGTGTCAATAAATTTAGAAATAACAAGGGAAACAATAGTAGTCGATTCGCCTTGTGTCACTATTGTAAATGGGTTGTCAGATAAAGATCATGTGCTGATTATATGACCTATTTCTAATTTACTGAAACAGGACAATCGTTATGGTGAACATTTCCCTGGGTACAACCTTATGAATTAAGTGTTCGTAGAATGTTTATAAGAAGTGAATACTGAAAGAATAAGGACCCAGGAAATTTGAATTGAAAATAATATCCACATGGTCGATCAACCAGGTACTGTGGGCAAACTTGTAACCAAATGTAAAATGGTCAAACCTCCCTACTTCTACCCTAATTAAAGATTGGTGGATTTATGGCTTCTTACTTGCGTAGAAATGAGTCGAAAGGTCTGCGACCAGAAACCTGATTTTCACAAAACTTTTGTTAATTGTTTCATTCTCTTTGAATGGCCATGACATAGAACGACCATGACATTTGGACAAGGAGCACAGATCTTTTATGTTTTCACAAGTATGATCATGACTACCATCAATAGTCATAGTGAAGCAAAAGGAAGTTGATGCTCAAGCATGCCCCAGATCCCCATAGAATGGATTTGCACATTTGGTGTTCATATAGGCCCATTCAGGGACTACTTTGTATGGCGGCATGGGCCCCAGGGACAATCCTAGAATCAATACTGTGTGGTTATAAAGTTGTGGGGAAAGCAATATTTCGGGCAACATGCAGAATATAGAAAACTATATATATATATATTTTTAATCTGATTTAAAAAAATGCCTTGTAAACATTTTATAGTGTTTGAACATATTACTGGTACATTTTTAACATTTTGTTATTCTTGTGGTGCGAGATTCTCAGACTAGGAGAGAATTAGTTCATTTCACTTTATGACTAATGTCTGTATGCTACTTGGTTACCTTACTCACACGAATAAGGGCCTCTGCTCGAACAGGGGCCATGGGTAAATATGATTTGAAATAAATAAGCGCCCCTGTTTGATTTAGAGCCCCCCCCCCGAAGAAAACAAACAAGATACACATGTACGAATACTCTAGTATGGATTCATTTATCATCGTCCACATTCTTTTCACACATCAGCAGCATACTTGCCATTGATGTTCATGTCAGTTAATTTATACTGGTATTATGGAAAATTCTGGTGAAAATAATCATGCACAAAACTATTTCCATCATATAATTTGTCAGTTGCTCATCAGTTACAAGTAAAATTACTATAAATGTTGTGCAAATTCTGTGACATGTCTTGTTATTATTATCTTTTAATAAAAACGCAAATTTCGTACATTTCGTTGACATGTTTTTGGATGGATGAACAATATTTTCAGTACGATAATCATTTATATCAGAAACCAACATGTCTTAAAAACAATGAGCCTCAGCTTGAATATCCGCGGGGGGAAACAGTCATAAAAAATAGCTGCCGGGGCCCTTATTCGTGTGACTACAGTATACTATGTGTACATTGACTGGTTGTTTTCTTCAGCACACTACATATACACACATTTTGTAAATGTATGTGGTTTGAATGTGACCGTATGAATTTGCTAAACTTAACTTGAGACTTCACCCAATGGTGTTCCACAAATTGCTACACTAAGTTCAATCGGTTATACAAAAGTAATTTTGTATGATGACAGTTAATTATTTCATGTTCTGTGTCATCATCATCATCTTATGAAAACAATATCTAAACATATATTTTATATTTTTTATCACCATTTTTGTTTAGCTGTAAAAGATAATTACACTGGCTGATAATTTTATAAATTCAAGTGTGCAATAATATCTGTTGTATGGTGTTTTTGTTATTCATTACCACATCTAGCCAGAGAATATTACTAACTTAGTTCATTATAGAGAAGTTTCATTATAGTTTTTTAGGAGCGAGGGAGATTAAGATGAAGGAATACAAAAACAATACAAGTCGATCACCTAGTACTATTTAGCCAAGTCCCCTCTGTTCTATGTACTGTTTATAAAATAAAGTACAAGTTTATGTATAATGATTGTTTATGTTAATCACCATTTTATGTTGTAGATGGCTATCCGGTATCAGATGGCAGTTGGCCTGCAGAAGGGCCATAAAGTGACCAAAAACACACTCAAACCACGACCATCAAGAAGGAAAGGTGTAAGTAGAAGTCACTGAGTTTGTTCGGTGTCACAGCATTTGTGGTGGTAATATGGCTTGTTGAACAAAGTGTTTAATTGTCTTTGCAAAGATGATATGGGTACCATGTCTTTATTTTAAACACATGATTGGGTGTTAAATTTTATTTCCTTACACGCTACTAGTCGACATGGCTGATATACTCTGAATCATGCCATCAATATTTTTGTTTGTTAGAGAGCTGAATTAAAACATTTTATATGGTTAATAAATATTTTTTAGTGAACTGGAAAATTGAGTGCAGTTCATAGTGCATTCAGCGAATTCAGAATAGTGCAGCTGCATTGTAACAAATACTAGAAAATATGATTATATCACCCCAATGCTTCAAAAACTACATTGGCTACCTGTTAGACAGCGTATCCATTTACTTATAAATCTATTAATGATATGGCACCAGAATACCTGTGTGAACTGGTTTCCATTAGAAAGTCATCCCAAAACTCAGGTCATCCAGTCAGATACTATTGCAGGTGCCAGTGTCTCGGCTCGAGTCATATGGTGAATGTGCGTTTAGTGTTGCAGCCCCCACTTTGTGGAATAGGTTGCTGGCAAATATTAGAAATGCGTCGTCTCTTGAAAATTTTAAGTCTCCTAAAAACACACCTATTTAAGGTCGCTTTCACAGATAAATAATTAGTATCTTTTAAATCATTACAGGGTTTTTACAGACATATTATTTGGCGTATTATTATATTACATATTATTTGTACAGCGCCTTTGAATGGCTCCTGCTAGTAAGGGCGCTTTAATAAATATACATTATTATTATTATACTACAAAACACCAGAATAAGAATCAGATTTACCTGTCTCTTGGTTTGTTTCATCCGATATCTCATATGTCATATATCTCAAATATGATCAGTGCCAGGACTAATCAGCACACTTGCACACTTCTCCAGTGAAGTCTTTGCCATTAAATATTATCTTGTATGAATTCTCATCTATGTTGCTAGCATCTGCTGTGTATGATCCCCACTAGCTCTTGTAACGTGGTGGGTACTTTAATGTTACATAACTGAATGACTTTTGTGGCATAAAACTGTCACACCTCAATATTTACTGTAAGCCATCAACGTCGTATCATTGTTTGTAAACACAAGATCACAAAGTACCTGGCTTGTAACTATTTGATAAGATGTCAAAACATAGCCACATATTGGGCAAGCATTTTTTTCTTCATACTTTGTTCTTATTATTTTAGTAACAAATTGTGCGAAGAAGTGATTTGTGTTTTAGAAGTTACATGTTGCATACTGCTGTGGGGAAAACAAATGTCAGTCCTGAAATATTGTGTATGGATCAAAACAACAAGATAATTAAAACCTTTTGTCTTACAAAGGTTTTCTGGTACTTTGCTTTCTTGACAAATATAAGATTCTGTAATTAATGGATAATTTAGTGTGGTGAGTGAACCACGTTTTGGTTGCCTGTTGGGTCTATTCTTGAATAAAGATGAGAAGTGACCTTCATTTGCTTTTTTTATATCGATACACTGAGCAGAAAGTAGAATTTTATCGTGTTTTCTCCTACATGGAGATATATCTGAGAGTTTGTGTTCGCCCAGTTGCTCGGCACATCAGCCAGTAAGCACTAGCCTTCGTAGCACAATCACGTACATTTGTGTTCAGCTGGAAGCAGTGATGTGATGCATAGAATAGCTGGTGACCCATTAACATGGATGTAACTTCTACAGATTGATTCATATAAAAAAGTGACTAACATTCCATTATTATGGATAGCTGAGAATATCTCTGACTTCTCACATTATAATGGTACCATGACCCATTTTCAGTTGTTTTACAAACCAATATTATGAGGTATAAAATGAGCATACTTTTTGCCAACTTAATTTTTTATCAATGTTTGTATCAATTAAGCCTCTCAATGAACACTCCTGTTGTGCATTTCCAACTATTTCATACTGCATACTTCCAGGACAGTTCAGCTAATATTACTTTTACATGTAGGCTGTTATAGTGATTATCCCAATTTAAACCTTGGAAATGGCCCCTTGATAGTGTATCCAAGGTGTGTCTGGTGCTTGGGCTAAACTAAATATTCACTCATTCCTTGGAGAGGTTATTTTTTTTTTTTTAAAATCATATCTGAATCTTCATATAAACATTTGCTATGTATCTAAGGTCTATCTGTACATAGCTTTTCAAAATAAACATTTCCTTACTTACAAATATAACTTCACAAAGTATCTGCCGTGTAGCTTTGGTGAGATTTCAACACAGTTCAAGTCAAAATGGTACATTTATCAGCAGAATTGGCTCACATTGGTACCAACAAACCAGGCTAGCTTTTTAATTTTATAGTTAACCAGCCTGCCAAGCATTTTACTTACATGGGTGATTATTTTACACTCTGCAAGAATAGGAGTTAGTCAGGGAGTTAAGATGACACAGTTTGAAGATAGTGTGTGTTTACAGCTGTACTTGTTAATTTTACTGGATAACAGACAAATAGTTTGATAAAAACTGTTCATTAAATGATAAATAGGGAGAGATGATCAGCAAGTTTTGTGTGACATGTAATTTCTGGGTGCTTGTATATAAAACACTAACTCTTAAAGCCAGCCTTTATAAAAGAATAGAAATAGTGGCACACGACAGGTGCTAACCAGACCAGATTGGTCTTTCAAGATTGGTTATGGAGGTTGTGTCTACACGATGGACAAGGAGGGTGTTACTCCACAAGAAATCGTGATCATTATTGATTGTTAGGTTTCTCAGCCCGGAGAGGGCAGTGATCAGTGCACAATTAGAACATATATTAATTATGTTTTAAATCTGAAGTGCCAAAAAGAAATTCAAGTTGAATAAGGTGCTATATAAAATAATGTTATATTATTTATATACTGAAAGAACAACACTGGTAGGTTTGTTATAAAATAGTTTTTTTAATGTATCAGTGTGTTTGTTTTTTGTTGTGGAAAGTAGCTGATTCTTATGGTTGTATAGGAACTTCTGTGTGTGATCCAATAGCACAGTGGATCGAATAATGTGTTGCAAACCTCCAGGTTTGGGTTTGAATTGAACTAATGTACCTGTGTTTGTGGGATTTTTCCCTAGAAAGTTGTCCCTCAGCCATTTGTCCTAGCTGTGACCATGCCTAAACAAAGAATTCTTTCACCATTTCAGGCTTTGACCAAACATGCTAAGTTTGTACGAGATCTTGTCAAAGAAATCTCTGGCCAGTGCCCATATGAAAAGAGAACAGTAGAATTGCTGAGAATTTCCAAGGACAAGCGTGCACTGAAATTTTGCAAGAAGAGGGTTAGTATATAAGCCTATTTGTGTGGAATGTGTAACGAAGTAATGAGACGGTTCAAGGTGTTTTTTTTTAAATGCTGCTATTTTAATGGACAGTAATGCCTTGTTTTTATTAAATGTTCTATAAACAGTGCTGCTTCCCTTCATTCCAGCTTGGCTCCCACGTCCGTGCAAAGAGGAAGCGAGAAGAGATGGCCAATGTCATTCAGCAGATGAGAAAAGCCCAAGCTCACAAGTAGTCTGTGCTAGCCTCAAAAACCTACAAATAAATTGTTAAAAGCTTGTTAGATGTTTTGTATTTATTTAATGTGTTGTGCCTTGTGTGGAAGCCTTACAGCATGAAAATATTTTGAGAATTTCTGTGGGATTTTTTACCTGCCTAATTTATTGTTCATCTTCTAACAGGTAACACATAGTATAATTTTGTTTGTAGGCAATATTGTGGGATTAGTTTTATCCTATATACGGACACTGAGGGATACTAAAGTTTAGAGTGATCTGCCTGTAGGGATATTGATGCACTTGTGTTGATACTAAGGAGGCTGGGCTGTAACTGCGTTTCCATAAAGCTACCGAAACAAGGTGTATTGTGTACTTTATTGCCCTTTTCACCAGATGTAAAAACTGTACATAAAAGTTGAGAATCAACACTTTTTTACATTTAACGCAGAATGAATTCGTTTATAGTTCTGTAGACATGGCTAACATTTAGTCTGATGTTGGTCTATTCAATTTCACTTCCACATCTTGCAGAGAAGATGGGCATCGTGATCAACAACAAACCCAATTCTGCCAACACCACAGATTTAAACAGTAATAAATAACTGCACTCCGTCCATGTGGGTGCAATCAATATAATGAGCGATGGAAAAAATAAAACAAGCAACAATAACTAGGGAGTGTAGTCCAGATTCAGAAAATACTACACAGCTACAGGACACATCTCCCATTTGAATAAAAGTGCAAGTCTACAAATAAACCAAAATGAAACGCAAAACAATTTCGTAATGGTGCCAAGAATAGTTTATTCTGTTGAATGTGGATTGATACAAACAAAAAATAGTGGAATGTATCACAACAGAAAGATGGCAAGAAAAAATAAATACTGTACAAAATGTGGTTACAACCCAAGACCAAAATCTGAGACGAGAAGACATTATTGTTCATCCAGTGTCTGGATATCAGTAATACAGATCAGGATAAATTGTTCACAGAACCTAAACCAGACCACTTCATCTATTATGATGCCATGCATAATTGTCAATACTGTACTGTTTTTTTTTTCATTTCAAGAAATGATTCAATGAATACTGTCGCTTGAAATGCATAAGTGAATATTACTGTTTATTGAAATTATCAACACTTGTAACAATGAAATAAAGCAACTGTTACTCGACACAAAATGATATTTTAAATTTCATATGGGATATAGTAATAGATGGGAAACTGCAAGTTGGACTTTCATCTCGTATACACACACGCACACACAATTAGTGACCATCAAGTAGGTCTATTAACAAGGTCATAGCTGAGCTGTGTATCATAAATGGGAGACAGTCTTGCACGTGAAACGCACATAACAACGTATACAAAATCAAGAAATCTGGATGACCTTGTTGGCAAGGTCGTTTTCACCTTGGCCTTAACAGTGATGCATTGGTCTGAATAAGGTTAATCAATGAGCAGATATCAGAAGTGTAAGTGATGAAAAGTAGCAAACAATTAAGAGAATGGACAAAGCATCAAGCCGAGTAACAATGTATAATCACAGAATGGCACACTAGCTACAGTAACAAGACATAAATAAACCATATGAGCATCACAAGCTGGATTAAACAAGCTACTTTTGAGCATCAAACAGGGCGACACTTCTCCCAACTGGTCAAGGCACAGTCAAGAAGTCTCCACTTCATGCTAGATTTCATCTGATTTAGGAATGCAGGTAGTCGGTCAGCAGTACTGATGTAGGCCATGTCATGGATAATGGCATCCGACAGCAATGCAGGTTGGATCAAACGAACTTCATTCGTCGCTATTACAAGGTGGTTATGAAGTGAAAACAGTTTTCAGACATTAAGCAAACCTCTCCAATTCAGACAAACAATTCTGCGTATGATCATGGATGAGCAGTTCTCAACTTCAGTGGAAACAAAGTACACCAATACCATAAATTTGCTTACTCAAAATAAAATCCTATTACACCAAGCAAAATGATAAGATTTACAGTTCAAGATGAGTGATGACAAAACATGCAGCAGAATGTTGGCACAACAGAATCATACCTCTACGAAAGCGAAAATTAAATATTCTCAACTAACTTGACTGTTCGTTAGGTTATGCTACAATAAAACCAGGATATACATCTGAGAACTACAGAACTGGGTCCTGGAAAATATTATTTCGAAAATGAGCATATGATGAAAACTGAAACCCTCTCCTACCTTCAAAAACAACTTGATGAAGGCTCAAAGATGGAGTTTGTAACCTGAAATCAATATCTGCTATATGTTTCATCTGCAAAAGTCTTCTAATTATGCAAGTTGATGAAACGACATCGATGTCGAGATAGATTCTGGTGTGCCACATTCAGATTGAGCTCGACCAGTCAGCTGCACTTAAAGTTTTTGTTCTCATAGCATGCTATGTACAGATGAAAATGTTCCAACAGTTTTACTCTTAAAAATAGTAAAAAATATATATATTGGTCGATGAAGCATTAATAGCTGCATAGATGAGGTGATAAAATATGAACAGTACCTCCGAGTCACAACACATACTGGTTACTTTGATGACGTCACCACCATGAACCGTAATACCTTTAGTTTATCATAAGTAACCCACACACAGTGTGAACAAAAGAATTACGAGACCACAAAACAGGGAATAAAGCAATCACTTATCATGTGAAATATTCTATAGGTTAGTATACAGTATAAAGAGATCATCAGAAATTTTCAAAGAATTACAATTCTAATAATATAACTTCACACATTTAGGTCTATCTAAGGAAGACCACTGAATAATACCTAACACTGTTTAAACTAAACAGCGAGAGAAAGTGTTGATACATGAAATGGAATGAAGGTAAACGTCAAGAGAAGCCATCAATATTCTTCTTCGTATTAGATTAAGAGATCTCTTCACCAGAAGTCGAGGAATGATTGAAGACAATGTGGATGCTGGCTTGGAATGGAATCAACTGCGCTTCTTCTTGGCGACACCGGTTGATGGATCGGGACGGAACTCGCGATACATGACCTGATCACATAAACAAAGAACTCAGAATTAAACACCACAAAAAGAGACGTTCTGTATACAGATCATGAGAGTTTAATTAGCTAACAGATGCAATTGTCCCAATCAATGTCAAGTGAAAATAAGTTGATCCCAGAAAATCCACTAGAACTGTATTAAGTCATAATAAAATTATTTAAATAAAAATCAAATCATTTAAGACTTTAAGTATATAACATATTAGTTACATATCATTCACATTTTTTACTCATCTTGTATAAGATTGTCAAAAAGGCTCTTACTGAAACCTATTTATAAGACAAAATATGTGATGAAAATATTTGGCCACATTTTGAGAAAACCATTTACGTTAAAACACGCACGCACACGCACACACATGATGAAGACTGAAGGAAGGTGTAGGAATAATGCCATATTACAAATAATTAATGAACTTTATTTAAACCATTAAGAAGAGGTCAGAAAATGTAAAGGTCACTGAGTGTAGTTTCATTTTAGCTGCCTCTCACAACATTTGGGAATAAACAATGGGCCGTAGTTGAGATAAAATGAATTCATCGACAGTTAATAATACACAAAATTTCTCATGAATTAAGGAATGTGATATTAATTATATCATTAGGCAACATAATCATTTACCAGTTCTCTGTCTGATGGCACACGAGATAAGAAGTCCAGGAGCTCGTTGTTTGGGATTGCATTTGGATTTCGGAGCTTTTTCGTAAATTTGTTTATACCTGTAAATTGTAGAAAAAATTCACTTTTGACCAAGTTTATTTCAACCAATTACTGTAAAACTGATTAATCACAACATCTGGTTTAATTACCACAAATATTTAACACTCAAAGCAAAGCATTTGATGTAATTAGGAAATGTTTCAAAATGGAAAGCAAAATAAAACAATATGGAGTTGATAAGGAAAGCTTACATCTATTAACTGACTTACCCCAGGCCATTATTAGGAAGCGTAAAGGTACTAAGTATAGGACAATGACCCCAATGGTTAACAGAAGCACTGCTAACCATGACAGCCATGGAACAGTCCAGTTAAAAGTACTGTAAAGATAAAATAAACCGGTCCATGAATAACAACAAACATTATTTTTAATAGAGCATCATCATCACAAAAATTGAATCAATACAGATTAACATGTTATATATGTCACACCAATCACACAAACATCTCTACTACTTTTACAAAACCATACACTGCCCAGAATTAGGCTTTACCCAGACAGTCATACTGTCTGTCATGCTTCACGATAGCACAATATATAATTGGATGGGTGAAACATTGATGGGGATGAATGTAGGACAATATCATGGAACCAATTCCCTTCAATGGAACAAGCAATTATCAAATTGCTATGCTACCAAAACTCATCAACGGAACTCAATTGTCAAAAATATCCTTACAACCCCCCCAAACATTTCGGCATTGTCTAAACAATACAAAATATTATGCCCAGGATAATAATTAAATGTTTTTTGCAAATATCAACAATAAAATCAAAGCCACAAAATTTAATCTACATAAATATATATATGAATGTTTACAAAGTGTACACCACAGGTTCATGTGGTGATAATAATAAAAAATTGATATGGATCTATTTTGTGATGGGGATGTTGAACAACAAGTAAAATGTATTTTGTGGGAGTGTTTGGCTTTCCTTCTTTAAAATATATTACAGATCTGGACCCCTTTGGTGATGCAAATGTGAACAAAGCAAGTTAACTGTTATCTTTTTGTGAGAGTGTTTGGCTTTCCTTCTTCAAAATATTAATTTCGTTATCTTACGAAGAACGTTAAGAGATGAATGATTTAGGATAAATCAATGATATGTTATCTTACTTTTTAACCCTTTCTCCCATTGAGGCCACCATATCCATGCCTTCCTGGACTTGTAAACTGACATCCTGGACGGACTGTAGCTTATCCTTAAAGCTTTTCTTATCTTCCTATAATGGGTTAATATAATAAATGAGAAAAATAATGCTACAAAAACAACAGACATAACATCTCCATTGAAACAAAACAAATTAAATTCTGATCAAATATTTATCAAAACCATTAGTAATAGTTTTGAGATAATAATAATAATAATAATAAATAGCAACTATAAGTCTATGTATACAAATAATGTTGTATCACATATAATATACCCTAAATATTACCACATATACACAATGCTCCCTATACATTATGCTCACATTGGGACCTGGGAAATTTTGTCAACATTTCAAACTGATATAACACATTTGCAAGACTAAGAAGAAAAGTAACGTTTCATCAGTTATAGCTTGGCAATTTGTCATCAGCATTTGTCAACGGCTGCTTGAAATATATTTAGGCCAGTAAAATCAGACATTAAAGTAATTAATCTTCACAGTACACCTTTCTTCTTCATAGTTCTATGCTTTGTTATAAAAACTCCCATTAATACAGCTAACATTTTGAGCAGGTTTATTTAAGAACCAAAACCAAATTCTTCAAGCTTTCCATGTCATGCTCATTTCAAATAGTTTGACTCCAGATTGCTCAAGTCAACACTCAAGCCAGTTATTACACTAAGTATGATAACGGAGGATCCAATTTCACTTTAAATTTGTAACATAAGAAAGAATTATATGGCAGTTATTTATTGTGGTGTCATCTGCATTTGGCCATTGTGAGTGCTGATTTCTTACCTCTTCATAATACAAAGTACTGCTGCTAAAAGTTTCCATGATACATTCAAATTATGAGGTTATTATTTTTTATTAAGGTCCATATATTATTTTGGAAGCTGTAATTGTTTTAGAAATAATGCCGAGTGCAACTGGCATACAGTTAAATTTTCTGGTAATTAAACTGAATTAAAATGGTTGCTTCTAATATTTGGTATGAAGATGGTTGGATTATGAATCTGCAATTAGTTACTCATCAACTAATCAGATAATGCCAAAACATGGGTTTGTGTGATCTTTTTTCCGGAGTAAAACATTTGCCAGAAAATTGGTGGGAGTACACGCAGTAGGCATTTTGTTGAGTATGTGGCAACAAACCCGAGGACTACTGTAGCTGGAATCATATACCTGGTATATAATACCAGCATAAATAGTAGTAAGAAAACACGGCTATAATATTGGGTGATCAAAAAGATTCGGTAAACTAAAGCAGAAACTTACGTAAACAGAGAAACAGTGACATACAAAGACTACATTACTACAGCTAGTTTAACTGTCAATGGTTGATAGCTAAACATTACTAAAAGCCAACTTAATGCTAAGTAAAGTAATTTTAGATTCTAACACCAGTCAGAAACACTGACAATGTCAGATTTACTGAGTGATGATATAATTGTTTTCTGCTGATGTGTATGTCTGAAGGATGTCATGGTTAAAATAACCTGTTGAGAAGCTCAGAAGTAGTAATGAGAACTTAACTACAGAACTCATCGTCAATGACAAGAATGCACTAACAGATTACAAAGCAACAACATGTAAGTATGTGTGTGTGTGTGTGTGTGTGTGTAAGCATACATGGATGTACCTATCCCCCAACACTGCACAGTATGGTGTCTATAAAATTACATACAAGAAGATAGCATGACAGGAGAAATTCGACCTGATAAATCACCCCAAGTCACTCGTTATATAGAACAAGGAGAAACAGTACAGTCTGTAAATGGTTACCTCATACCATCGCTATTATACATCCCACATCCAACATCTAACCGACAGCTTATCAGAGAGAATCAGAATGGCTTAAAGTAGTTACCATCACAGAGATACCAATATCTAATAAAGAATGAATGCTTCTCTGTTAAATAATTATATCAAAATCAAGGAACGATATTGAACACTTTGATTAGATAACAGTTTTGAGGCCAAATATAAATGTTGGATGGTCAGCATCTCTGTCGCCTTTATCTATCAGATAAAACTTACTACACTTCAACAAAAACAATGTTGAAGTCTACCTTCTTTAAAGTGCAGCAACAGTAAACAAAAATAAAAACATTGAACGAAACACAGCTTAAGTTGTTCTAAAAATCATAAGTTACTTAATCAAACTGAATTAATACGCTGATGATGATGATGATGATGTCGTATATGACTGATATACTATATTTAAGAACATTTACATTAGACTGGATGGGTAAAAACATTTTTTTTAAATGCAATTCACCAATAGAATGAAAACATGATTTATTATGTTTTATATTTCCAAACAAAAATAACTCGTGTTTCCAAATTTATTTACAGTTAAATGGAAATGAGATGTTTTCATTCCATTTAATTATTCCACAGATTATATTAATAGGGAGAATTAAACGTAGTTGGTGAACTATTGGCGTGAGATGGAAATAATGAAAAGGATAATAAAATGGTCTACCTTTAGAATCTGTTAGGAGACAAAAGATATAATAAAACAAAATTATAATCCATGTCAGAGGTTAGAAACATAACAATAAACATAATTGTTTTAAATCTAAACTGGTATAAAAAAAATATTTTAAAGTGGTTTCATAATTTAATTTGTGGACATAGCTATATTTAAAATACACATATTATTAAATTCTGTAACAAGTGCAAATGTTCCGTGACCTTTTTGGTGAAAGGTAACAAAATCAATTTCTGATAATATTTCCTGCACAAAATTTTATAGATCACTGAACACTGCATGTGTGTATATATGTAGGTAGGTATAGAATACATATGCAAATTTTATCATAAATTTGTAATGATTTTTTCTAAATTGGCTCATTACTTAATGACGGTTAGCTTTCTAAAATCAATGTTTACTATAGAAGTATTAGCACGAATAACATTTACTAAACATCTCATATGATATAAACAGGATAAAATATAATAATATAACAACATTGAAGAACGAGATGATATAAATAATAGCACATAAATAAATGACACGCTAAACTCGTAAACAGCATGCTCACATTAGAATAATAACTTCTTGTGTGTCAGATATAAAATGAGGAAGAAGTCTATTACTATAATATGGTTCATTGTATGATAGGATAATAAATCTGATGATGGTTTGGTAATAATAGTTATTAAATAAATGCCCCAAAGTCACGATATGATACGTTCACACAAATAACGTTTACTGTTCTAAACGTATGACAGGTGTGATTCAGGAAGTTGGTTTATTTGTGTAACAGTAAACGTTATGATGTGACCTAATCCAGATAATAATCACTGTTTGAATTTTTTGGTTTTATTTTTGTTATTGTGCGTGTGTGTGTGCGTGTGTGTGTGTGCGTGTGTGTGCATTCACATGCATGCTTGTGTGTAAACAAATGTTACCCTGATATCCTTCTCATCTTCATCATCATCGTCATCATCATCCATATATTCCTATAGTTTGGGACAAAAGCAAAATATAATAACTTCAGTTTTATCCGTCACAAAGAAACTAGAATTAACATAGAATACACATCACAGTAGTTATTTGACAAATAAATATATTCTCTATAAATGTTCTTGGCATCATTACATCAACTTACAAGGCTTTAATTGCATTAACAATAAAATTGTAATGTAATCTGCTGTTTTATTTCTTTTTTGTAATTTTTAAATCTCAAAGTGCACCCATTTCCCCAGTTACTCAGACCCACAATGAAGTATGTTTTATAATATATATATATATATATATATATATATATATATATATATATATATACAATGATATATACATTACATCATTAATTAGTTTCAAAGGCTGTAACCCATTTTTTTATGTAAAATGCACATAATACCTTTCAATGTAAATATTTTATTGCATATAGTTTTTTTAATGTTTTTAATTTGTTTTTAATGTATTTAAAAATATTATAGTTTTTTTCATCTTTTAATGTTAATTTATTTAGTTCATGTACTTTTATTCCAACGTAGGTGACTTTTATCTAGAAGAGTGGTGTAATGGTGAATTTGACATTAGAAATAACATAAAGTGGTGGGTATTACTGTATGTGTGTGTGTGTGTGTATATATATACATATAAATATATATATATATATATATATATGACACAAATGTTTCTATAATACTGGCTGATATCTAATATCATGTATAATTCAGTAGCACAGTGGATTTTTAGCATGATATAGCTGATATGGATCAAAACAAGCTGTTTAATCTATTCTAAAAAGTCACTGATTCAAGGTTTTTTTCACTGATGAATAATGTTGATTGTTCAAATCTCTTATTGGTTACCAACTTACAATACATCTGAATGGCTCCCACTAGTAAGGTGTTTTATTAAATATACATTATTATTATTATTATTGTCTAAATATATATACAAAGGTATTAGCCTTGTTGTAACTAATTATCTAAATTCAGATTTTCTTTTAGCCCAGTTTACTATATGTAACTGTTTAATTCTATTTTTCATGTTTAAATGTTTGAACATTAACTGCGAGGATAAGAAACCTGATCTGCTACTGTTGTATAGCGACTGCTGTACACACAATAGGTTAAATGGGCTGAGATGATATACCCATCAGATATAGCCAAGCCAGTATTTGAAGTCAGGTAGTCATATGTATGTTGTCACTTAGGCCACCAAGACACCCTTTACAGTGATACCCTTTACAATGACACCAAATGCCACTGCTGTGATTTTTATTTCTAGTAGTGTTTATGTATATGGGGTGGCAGACATTATGAACGAGAAAGTTTGCCCAAACTTGTAATCATCGCAATGAGGAAACACAATTTTCTATTGTTCATGAAGAACCTGTAAACCAATGACTGAACCCGTCCAGTGTGATTTAAGAATATGACTTAATCCCCTTGATACGTTTTCATTAACCTTTGTTTATGTGAAACACTAGCCTGTTGGGGTGACCCTCTTAGGAAATAAATCCCACAAACGCAGGAATGAGCCTAATTTGATCACACTTCCTCCAGGCCATGTTTATGACATACACTCTGCTTTCCATGTGTCAGTATATGAAAACACCAATAACAAAATAAAATACCAACCCTGATGTAACACAACATAAATATACATACATCATCCTCTTTGTCCTTCATCAAGTTACCAACAATGTGTATGACGAGGAGATTCTTTACAAATATGATCAGCAATGTCAGCGGCACCATGTACAGCTCAAAGCTGAATACAATAATCAGAAACACCTGAAATATAGTTGTGTTTCAGCATGTAGGTTAGTGTATATATTTTGCATAGATGATAAAAAATTTAAATAATATGAATAACACTAACAGCAACGACATAGATTTATACAGTATATGTTCATATAAGATACGCCATTGATGGTTCACAGTGAATGTAGGGAAAAAAACACAGCCTAGACAACATTTAATTTAACAGACTCTGAATGAACTAAAATTCTGTTTAATAAGATTCAGAATTAGCTGGCTTATAACATTGTCCTCATAGCAATTTGGTTAATCAAGAGCCGATTGTACTTCCCTTAATAAAAACCATAGATCACAATATTCAGAAGAAATGAGCCCCGATTACTGATAACAGCATCAATTTATAGCTAATTAAAATAATCCACTTTATTTTACAACCTAACATATACACTTGATTCAATAAGAACAAGTCTGTATGTTTCATACATATGTGTTAAGTGATGCAATAAAAATATTGTTCAGATCCTGTTATATTATACAATGAAGCTAATTATTTTGTCAATGAAACTATTTCCTACAGTATTCAATATACCATTAACAGATATAATGGCGATTGGGTTACTGAAAACCGTAGATACAAATCAACTTACAGCAAAAGCAGTAACACTCCTGGGTTTAGACTCCCAGTCGAAACAACTTTCCAAGAACTTGCCAGCTTCAACACCAGATTCAGCTATCTTCCTCACTCTGTCTATGTTACGCTTCATCACCTGAAACACAGTAATATATATATAGGAAAATGTATACATTGTGATCTGATTTGATTTAGCATTGATTTAGCGCTATTAACATTGATGGGTCTGCACATTTCATGTCCAGTTTTATATATATTTTATTTATAATGGTTCTGATATACATAATATACATTGAGTTAATATGTACATATACACAGATGCAATAAAGTTGTGAAGAATGTATCTAATGTCTGCTCTGTGTTGTCTATTCTACCTAAAATCTATGTGTCAATTTTGAATTGTGTATTAATTTGAATACTATTACATTTTCATGAAATTATATTTCTATATGCCCATTTACCAATAATTCTAGTATTAGATTTTCATTATTATTTTCAATGCCCAATCTGCCAAAATTTACAGTTAGTCTCCAGAAAAGTTCTTCTCATGTTGTCACATATCAGGTTGGACACTTCAAGAAGTAAAGGAACAGTGTTTCAGTTTAATTTTTGCAGTTTTATGATGGAATAATATGGTAGGAGTGTAGTTGCTGATTTGGTGGGATGATCCTGACAGATTTGTGTATGATTTACTGCACTCTTGCCCTTGAATTGTCTATAGTGTGGGATCTTCTTACAGGAAAAGGTGTGCTCTTGTGGCTGTTTCAAATTGGGCCAGGGCCAGGGCCAGGGAGGAGGATTCTCTAACTGAGCTGTTGAGATTGTTCCACGTTCTCACTGATGCTAGGATGAATAGTCTGTTATACATCTCAGTATGGGCTCTCAAAGGAATGAAAGAGGTTTCTCTTCTGGATGGGCCGTAATGTATTTTCATCATCCATTATTTAATGGTTTGTCCCTCAGAATTTCTTTCCTAAATTTGCAGTGAACAACTGTGTATCTTCAAGTTCCTATAGGGGGCGCCTCCATGGTCTAGCAGTAGCATGTTGGATCACAGATCACTACCACCCATGTTCGAATCCCAGTGTGGGCATATCTGAAGGTTGTTTCACCTTTGATTTCGCTTCATTACCTTTGGAGGTCGCTCAGCCCATTTAGCCTACCATGTGTACAAAAGTGGCCGTAAAACACCAATCATCATCATCAAGTTCTTATAGGTGGGAGGGTACCAGTTACACAACCTGGGCAGGTCAGTGAATATGAGACTGAGTATATTCGCTGAGTTTGCAGACATATAAGGAGGTCCTGCTTGAGTTCACCATTTACATGAAGACCCTGCCATTGTGTGCATTGATTACTGAAGTCTCTCATCGGGAATATGCTCTCAGCACCAGAGTTTAGAGTCTTGTAGTTCATGGATCTAATCAGTTGGAACACCCTGAATGCCAGCAGGCTAGTCCAACCAATGTAGGCTTTGGAGTGAAGGATATCTTGACCCATATTAATTTAACATTTTGGATTTCTAGATCAGCTTGGTGTGTGGTGGGTAGACTTGACATACACACATAGCTCTTCCTCCACAGTCTTGACATGATCATTCCAGTATCCTGTGTATTGTTCTAGTGATACGTTTTCATCTATTACAGTTCAGGTTAGTCATGTTCCACTGATTCCAATTATATCTAATCCATTTTGAAATTGCAACACATTTCTGATCTGATATAGCTTAACATTAGTGATGAATGTTGGTCTTTGTTCGCCTGCTAGTTCCCTATGTTCACATATTAACATTCTTGAACAATCTATAAGTTGGTGATATGGATTGTTACTAGATGTGGATCATCATCATCATGGTGGCTCCACTAGCACAATGACTGTGGCAGATCTGGCATCAGGATACTGGGCAAAGATCATATTATTTGTGTTCATTTATGCATCATGAATTTCGTTTTTCAGGTTAATACATGTTATGACACATTCAAAATTAACAATTTTGTAAAGTAATCAAGTGAACAACAAACTCAATATAGTACATATAACATTTTGTTCAAAATCAATGAATGTATAAAATGTATAAGGAATTATGAAGATTCAATTAATTTCAATATGAATATCAGTGAGAAAGATAATGGGTGAAAAAAGAGGATATATTTCAATTAATGTTCATAATATTCATAGCTGTGGTGTCACGCCTTCATCAGTTTCTTTTATATTGTTGGTATGGATTCCTATTTTTCTTTCACATAGATTCTTCCAACTCTCTAGTCCAAGATAGATGAATACATTACTTTTTGACGACCAAAAGATGTGACTTGAGTACAGATTTCCCCTCATTTTGGTGTCAGTTCTTCATTTATGTAACTATTGACTTCTAAATATCTTAGGTTTTTCTAACTCTCATTATTCCTGTTTTCATCTTTATTGTTTGTTGTCAGGGCAAAGATTACACCCGGAGGACTATTTTTAGTTTTCTTTCTGTCTCTGATCACATTCTATGACATAATCTACATCTATAAGGTGGAAATGTACTGTAAGAGTGTTCTTGATAAGTTTCACGACTTCTTGGTCTATTAGTCTTATTTTGCTATCATGTTCTAACCACTAGTAACCAGTCTTTCTTTTATTCAGGTATTTAATAATTTCTTGCTCATTTTCCGGGGAAACTATTTGATTCTGTTGCGGTTTCACCTGCTGTGTGATCTGTGGCTTTAAATCACTAGGAGCATCATTTTACTGAATGCCTTTGATGTTTCCTTGTCCCCTGTGATATGTATGAAATAGCTTATTATTACCTTTTTGTTGATATGGTCCTGTTGTGAAGGATATGACAGCCAATGCCATACTAACAAGAATTTTAGACAAAGCAGTCCATGAATTTTTGCCACTTTTGTTTCATTTCATTGGGCTGTTTATTTGTTTGGTTGGTGTTAGTTTCAAAGTGGATACTAATTCTTGAAGTCTTGTTAGTGGACTTTATCATTGTATATCATCCATAAGTGAAACACAAATCACAATTTTCTACTGTGAAGTGTTTTCTTGGAAGGCTGTGATGCGAACATTTATTGACTATGGTTCCGATTCTTTTCCAGGTATCCAAAGTATTCAATAAACTCCTATTTGTATTCCTTGCAAATCACATCAAGTCTTCATTTTGTCATGCTCATTGTATTTAACATGGCTTTTTTACAACTCACATATTATTTTTCACTTTAATAGATAACAGTCTATGATTCAGGCTGAAGTTGATGATTGATGTTTTACGGCCACTTTTGTGTGTGCACATGGTAGGCTAAATGGGTCGAGTGACCCCAAAATTTAATGAAGCGAAGTCTATTATGAAACAACCTTCAGATATGCCCACACCGAGATTCGAACACCGGTGGTAGTGATCTGTGATCCAACACGCTACTGCTAGACTACAGAGTTGGCCTTACATAGTGAAGTAGCATAGAACAAGAAGTGTAATTGTTTGTACATTTACGTTTTTAAATCAATCTACAAGTTCTTGTAGCAGTTTAATTTTTATTAAATATAATGTAGAATTTGTTTTGCTAATAAATCAGATTATCTGTATAGGGAAAGTCAACTTTCATCATTCGAGACAGCTTAAAATGGTTAATTACCATTCATTTTTCCAATGGCTGTCAGTGTTACAACTTTTCACTCATACACTATTATACTAAATATTACATATTAAAAT
Source organism: Paralvinella palmiformis (assembly GCA_025642065.1). NCBI lineage: Eukaryota > Metazoa > Annelida > Polychaeta > Terebellida > Alvinellidae > Paralvinella > Paralvinella palmiformis. The sequence goes on from JAODUP010000019.1 coordinate 1,210,319, forward strand.
TAAAGGATGGTTAATTTGAAACTACTGTTATGTATGCAATCAAATATGGAGTTGACAGCTTATTTTTTCCCAAAACATTATTTGTTATTGAAAATAAATAATCAAGTTAGACATGTTTTCAATATATGAAACATATTGTGATTTCCGTGATCTCACGATTGGTAAAAAGAATGTTTTTATCAGATGGTTCAGCGGGCCCGTTAAAATACGACCCACAAATGGACTTTCACTAGATGGCACAGTCATCACAGAAATTGTCTATTTTCTCAATATTATCCTGCATTTAGCACAGTGATTATCCTACCATTCTGACATGGTCATGTGGTCTTTATCTTAGATTGTATTATATAATTATTTTACACACAAACACACAGCATTTTCTAATAACTTGGTAGGTATTTCTGATAATCTAATAAAAATGAATAGGTTAGTTATATTCCAACATACACAAAATGTGTTATACAAGTTAAAGCATAACTAATGCAGTATACTTACAGCTAATTTGAATTTTGGTTCAGGTTGCATATATTTGCATTCTCGTGGGGTAAATGTTCTAATTGCTGCTTTCACCTGTAAACAGATTAGTGAGCTGATAAATATCAGTATATATGTGATGGAACATGTATAATTTAAGCGATTACATATACACATATACCAACATAATCAATCACTATTACGTATTAAATATGTATAGATTTAATAAAAAAATAAATTAAGATAAGTTAAATTTTAAAATTATTTTAAGCTTCTAATTAACAGAAAATTTGGGAATATTTACCACTTAAGATAAATAAAAACGTTAATACAACCTTAATAAAAAATAACCATCACCACCACTTTCACAATGAAGTATACATAAATTTGTGGATCTAACTATATTATTAGTATCTTAGTATTATTGGCATAAAACAAAGAACTCTTATTGTTATGTGACATAAATCGCAGCACTCTATAGAAAATAGCTATCATTTAGTTTTACAACTTCACAAAATACAGATAAAGATTTTGGTTAAAGACAACTTATAGATACAAATCAGACGAAAAAGTTGACTGTTCCAATAATTTACTGTAAATATTCATATTATTCATATAATAGTTGTCTGGATGTGGATGTGTGTGTGTGCAGATGTACATGTGAAATGGATGACTGGTTTGTTTAGCTCAGCACACCTGGAACATTTAGCTGAAGGATGACTCTTTAAGAACCCCCCCATATCAGGTAACTTGACTCTGCTACAAAGCCCTAAAAGAATCTCCTATATATATATATATATATATATATATATATATATATATATATATATATATGGATGTGTGTCTGTCTGTTTATTTAAATGTACTACATATTAAAAATAAGAAATTTGCCAATAGTAATGAATGATGTGGAAATTATAAACTACACAAGTAATACCTAGTCAGTAATAATAATAATAATAATAATATAAAAAATAACTATAAGACTTCTATATAGTACCTGAGCCAGAGGATTATTGACAGTAATATGAAGTCAGTAAAATTATATTAAAAAAACACCATAATCAAACTAACATTCTATAACCTACACTAACACTGATATATAATATTCAGTTGATGACTAGAAGAAGCAACTTTAAAACAAACAACAACCACATCAATATTAATCAATCACTAGCAAACATAATGACAATCTTCACCAGGACTTTCAGAGTCAGGCAAAATTTTGAAACTACCCAGATCTGAACTGCGCCATTTCTAAACTTCCCCATGCCAACACTATTCCCATACTAATTAATATTAATGAAACAATCGTGTGATGACGTATGACCCACTGTGCCTGTATTGTTCCTGGTTGATTTTATTTTAGGCTATCAGGATCAAGAATGTTTAAACAATCTCTTTCTTCCGTCAACCTATTTCTCAAATATGCCTCAATCCTATACTTCCCTAATGCCGTCATGGATAACTGTTTAAGCAATCTCTTTCCTCTTCACCTTATTTTCTAAACTGTACCTCATTCCTACACCGTCTCATTGCTGTCACGAATAACAATGTTTTAACAATCTCATTCCTCCTCGTCCTATATCTCAACTATGCCTCTGATTTCTACACCACCCTATTGCTGTCATGACTAAGAACGCCTAAACAATCTCAGTATTTCATCGCACCATTCCTACCTGACTAAATAATATTAAAAATGCACCAAAAAAACCCAACTAAACCTACTGCCACATGCCACTACGCTGACGACAAAAACATCTCAATAGACATGGATTATCAAGAGATCACACCGATCTTACATTGTTGAAGACGAGATCCATTTCCAGCTGAATGGCACCTCGCGCTCTCAACATTAACTTGCGGTCCTTAAGCTGGTACCATCTACGTTCACCTGGCCTCACCTGAGAGTAGCACATGTTATGTTATATTGTAATGATCAGTGATGGTTTGATACTGTGGACGTCACCAGATGTGGGTGCCGCTGGTCTAAAATGCCGCTGAAAACTGAAACTTTTATCTCCTGAAACAGCAAGCATCCTGATGGTCTTGAAACTCGGTCTCATCAAAATTCATCTGTGGCTTTTTGGTATGATTCCGATTTTCATGGATTCTGTACGAATCCCTACCACTCTGAAGGGCAATTGTTTAATAAAGAACAATTATATAAGTAACGATAACATGAAAACTCTTAATTAAGCGGTGTGATAGTAAATCTGAATAACAGAAAATTATAACAGAACATCCTATCTGCTGTACATTAGACAAGACAACATCCTGGCTGCTGTACATTAGACAAGACAACATCCTGGCTACTGTACATGATGGGACAAGTTCCTGGTTGCTGTACACAATGAGACAACATCCTGGCTGGTATACATTACAAGACAACATCTTAACTGCTGTTTAGAATCTCCCTGTGACAACTTGTACTGTGTAAGACTTAAGTGCCATAAAACACAGGAAAGTTTACTGGGTTAGGTACACATCTGATAGAATTTTAATTATTTGTTTAAGCATTAGTTAGCTGATAAAATTATATTGCACAGTTGACGTCTGCCTGGATTAGGTACTTGTATACTAGCTGGCACAATTGGTGGCGTCCTGGCTTTAAAACATTAATCATCCGTTCTCTACAGATCAACATTGTTAGTAACTGGTGAAATTGGTCAAATATTTTTGTAGGAAACTTCAATTCCAATTCCAAATTTATCAATTCCAATTCCATTTTTTTAAATACAGGTAATCAATTCCAATTCCGGAATTGACCATCAATTCCAATTCCGGAATTGAATTGACCCTACACAAGCCCATTAGGGATAAGGAAACATTAATCATGCATTGCATAACGTTGACAATTTTCTTGAGATTTTGAGCAATTCCTAGCCGAATGTTGTACAATGGAGTAATCCAAATTATTCAGAGGAAATTTTGTATTTATTGCTAGGGTCTCACGATATACACACTTGATTAAAGTTGACAGGTGCTAGGTTGAACTTCTTTTACATGAAACAGTGTTCTCATTTTAATAATGATTGAATGATTGGTGTGGATACTGCTGGAACATACCAGTACCTTAGACACATAGCCCTGAGTGACTCATTGAGATCATACATTAATAAAGCCATTTTTTTGGTAAGCCAGCTATACATTACGGATCAGCTAATCTTTTAGGCTTACATCCAGCAAATATACTGGTAGTAAGCAGATCATGTTTTATATCTAGTTATAACTGATACGAAGTTTAAGCATTTATTCCATATGAAACTAATCAGGTAAGTTAACCTGTGTCCAATAAATTCTAAGGAGAAAAGAGACCAATAAAGGTAGGTTATGCTTGCTGAATGTCTATAACCATTTATTTGTGTTCTGATTCAAACTAATGCGACATAAGGACCATGTGCTGCCAGTTAGTGAGATGGTAGGACACTTCAATATTAATAATCAATCTTTTTAATGGACCATATCAATAAAATCGTTCAGTAATTATTCATATGATCAATGAAACAAGACTGAGTTGAACAGTTAGCGTAATCCAAGCAAATATATTCATAACCCGCTTACAGATCAGATATCACAGCTAAAACCATGCAATGATCTACGCTCTTCCAGCATGAAAGTATTAAATGCAGCAAAACTTTCGACAAAATAAACAGTTCCCTGCTGAAGCCACTGGGGGTCTTCCAATGCTCTGCCTACGAAATTGCCCTTATCTTCAGGTGACCATTTTGAGCCAACATTTGTAAGTGGTCAGAGTGATTTTCTACCAGTAGAAGCACAAATGAAAGAAAGTTAGAGAACTAGTTGACATAAGTAACTATATTCAGAATTGCTAGAGAGGTAAATATTTGTTTTTAATGTTGCAGCTTTCATTGGATGTTACATAGAATTATAAATAAAATTTGATATATATACTTATATTTTCCATTTAGGTAGCAATCATTTTGTCACAAATCCTTAAGATTTATAAACATCACAAAAACTTATTACTTTTAACACACGCACACACGCACACACACACACGCACACACACACACATTATTGACCATTAGGTAGGTCTATTAACATGGTCATTGCTGAGCTGTGTCTCATAAATTGGAGACAGTCTTGCACGTAAAAGGTACACAACAACATCAAGATCAAGAAATCTAGATGACCTTGTTGGCAAGGTCATTTTCACCTTGGCCCTAATGGTGACACTTTGATCTGACTAAGATCAATCAATCAGCAGATACCAGAAGTGCAAATGATTAAGAGACTGGACAAAGCATCAAGCAGAGTAGCATTGTATAATCACGGAATGGCCCACTGACCACACACACACACACACACACACACACACACACACGCACACTTGTCAACGAATGACTCCACATTCAACCACATTTATACATAAGCATGTGGATATTGATAGACTTCTATTATGATAAATTTACATCAGGGCATACTTGTAGTATAGTTGACTTACATCAGGGTAGATTTATATTATGGTAGACTTGTAACAACAAACAACAAATCTACAACAACGGTTAGTATATAAAACATTAAAAACAACAAGCAACTAGCACCAGACTGTCATTTCCAGTGATGATACACCTTCGTACAAAAGACGGTACCACAAGTATTTTTGTTTTGTTCAAATCTAGATGCTCCAATAGGACCAGACTGAAAATGTCCAGGTGCTACTCGTTGTCTGTGATGTACGCGTATGATATTAGTTCGTGAAGCAGGAAGTCTGTACACTAACATAAAGTATTTGAGCTTACATCATTGTATACAAAATCCATTTCTAGGAGAATATGACCATCAACTGGTCTATTGTATCTCCTATCTTTTATCTGCCACCATCGTCTATCTCTGTTCTCAATCTAATGGATATATTAATGGCTGTTATGCTCACACACACACACACACACACACACACTCATGCAAGCACAAGAATAAATACATATATACACAAATACTCATGCCACCTTAATTAAAGTCATTTGGATAAATTACTCTACTTAACGCTAACCAGTGGCTAGTTTAAGATGAATGGATCTTGGACTATTACATAACATAGAGATCAGGTAAAATATCAATACTGTATTTATATTTTTATATTTATAGATGAGCAAGGATGATTACGTAATATATCTTCTAAAGGATGCTTGGTTTAAACAATACTTTGTTGCATTGCAAATGTATAACTTGTGTGGGTGCATGTGTGTGTGTGCATGTCTGTCTATCTGTTTGTCTGCGTGTGTGTGTGTGCATATATGTGTGTGTGCATGCATATATGTGTGTGTGTGCACATATATATGTGTGTGTGTGTGTGTGTGTGTGTGTGTGTGTGTGTGTGTGTGTGTGTGTGTGTGTGTGTGTGTGTGTGTGTGTGTGTGTGTGCAAATATGTGTGCATGTGTAGAAACAATAATTTAGTGCCAAAATTTAAATGGAATCTAAAGCTTTAGATCTGAAAATTGACACATAAAAAAATCCGGTTTTAGTATTCCAAAATCCAGTTAAACATTGCCAATAGTCCGTAAACTTTATTATTGATTTTATATCAGGTCAATTGACTTTATGATGTAGACAATTCATTCTATGCTATGCTTTGCATTTTATTCCACCACACATATTAGGTAATAAGTAAATAACATGTTGATAACAAACATGTTCTATAAATGTATTAATATCTATTTCAAAGCATTACCAGATTAATTGACTTCATGATAAGCATGGTGGCCATACATATTAGTATCAGCTTTTACAAAGCTAGTATTTTCATATTTACCTGAACAAGAATATCATATAAATATGAACAAGTGTTTTCTACAAACAGCAGCCACAGCAATTAATAGTTTTTTTTATATAATCAATATGGCTATTTCTCATACATAGCTGTTTTGTAGTTCTGAATTTCTATTCTGCCATAAAAAAGGACACCATATATGATAAACTGGGTTGTTTTTGTTTTTTTGTCGTCCTCATAAACATTAACAACACCATCACATTTCAGCAATAAAATGCCTAATAATCTTCTATTAAACATACTGACAATATATAACATTAAAACAATAGTACATAATCTTATTTGGCATCTATTGATCATAAAGTTATTGAACTGTGACATAAATCTATAAAGTGGTCACTTAATAAAAGTCAATGTGGTCTAGGTAGTTAAGCACCTTGCACTTTGAGCCTTAGGATCACAAGTGAATCGATCCCATTAAGAAGTCTAATCTTTTCCAGGGATTAATTTCTTGGATCACTATCCCTGTTTCATGATCATATATCATGATATGAAAGAAAAAAGGGTAATTTTCAAACTGATGATTAATGGGATACTTAATCAATTATTTTCTTTGTATATTTTCAGTATATATAAGAATGTGCACCCCAAAATATAACACATTTAGTAAATGTGTTTCTAACTTTGCTTGGACCAAGATTAAGTATAACGTTATAGTATAAATAATTATCTTAAAATCAAAATGTAGCATTAGAGATAAGGTATATATATATATATATATATATATATATATATATATATATATATATATGACATCTATCATAATGTTTTATACAAAAACTTATTTTTTCAACAACAGTAACAATTTTAGTGAAATTTTACATCAATCATTCTGTAAATGGAATTTTATACACAAATAATAGTCTTAGCAGATAGTAAACATTTGAGAAACTAAAATCTCTTTTATAAATACATTTACAAAATATTATTAAACTGTTATTGCACAGAATAATACCAGAATACAGACAAAACACACTTACTCTTAATAATGGAATGGACACTTTTCCAAGGAATTCAAACTTCTTGTCACGATCTTCATCATACACAGTTATTTCAAGTACAGAATGTACATCCTTAATATTCCTGCAATGCAATACAACCAACCTTAAGCTATATGATCTGAGAATAGTACAACTTATACAAGAACATGCATATACTTAGATTACTTGCATTATAAATATCGAGGTTACTAAAAACAAGCCATTCTCTACAATGTTCCCAAAATTAGTTTTCTTTCTTATTGATGTTGTTATTTCACCACATCATCAAACAATACCACATTATGACCATATTTTGATATGCTGTCTGCCATAATAAACTACAAACAAACCAAACCACACTTTTATCATTAAACTGCCATCACTTATGATGCTAACAATTATGAGTATATCAAAACAGCAACAGTAGACTAGCTATTAATGCATTCATTATGACATTGGTAATTAAAACAGTAATGCAATTTTGGTTATAGTAAATGTATTATTCTGTATATTTACACCTATTATATCAATATGGCACTACATCAGTATCACCACTTAATCAGTGAAGTTTCATTAAATAGAAATGTGGCATAATAATGTTTGTGCATGATTGTGATAATGTTCCCATTATTGCCAATGTAATGATTATTTTCCACTGATTTCAAGCCTTAATTTGAACAAATCTTTACATACTAAGATTCAAGTCACTTATTGTGTTGTATAGAACATGTATTTCTTTGTTGTATAAAACATCTATTTAAGAAGTGATCTTAATTCTGTGCACATCACCTTGTGGTTACTTTTTGAGATATATAAATAATTGATCTGATACTGATTTTCATGTCACATCCACTACCAAAGCAACTTATATCAAACATCTTATATGTTTAACAAAATCTGTATCAGTGTTAAACCATTTTTATTTCACAATACACTATATGAAGTGCTATTGAGGAAGCTCATGATCTGGGATCCCACAAATTAATCGCTGTTGTACACATCTGTGACTCTCTGTTTAAAAGAGTTAGGATTCAATATGTTTTCAGTGTATTTGCACCTGTTTATTCTCACAATCTGTAATCAGCACCGACCAACCAATCTGCATTGGAGTTTCATTGGACTTATTTGTATGCTGGCGTCCGTCATTGTTATATGATCAACAATTAGCTCATTGTATAATTAATCACATGTCAACCAGAGTAGATATCGCAGAGTGGATCTCATAGTAAAAGTAACATGTGTATTTATTTGATGTTCAAATAAAATGGAATTAATTAAACTGATATCCAGGCATGCTTTTCAGTGTTATTGCGACTGAATAAAAATATGCCAATATCGAAGGGGGCCACTCTCATTGATTGTAATCAGGTCATTCTCCATTTTCCTAGTCTGGTGAAAAGGTGTCATTGTGTGGATATTTCAGCATCTCAAAAATCCTTAGGCTACTCAAGCTTATATTTTGGTGCATTTTAATAAGGAATGGAGTTTCACTTGCTCCCTGTGTTGTCACTTCTAAGATGGCAGAGACTGCACTTCTTGATGTGATAAGTTTTTTTATAGGCCAATCCAGCACATGCTGGCAGTCAATTGTAAAACAATAGTGCCAAATAATCAACAGTGCCAGATTTAAAAAAATCTGACTTTCAATGTTGTAAACATAATGGTAATACCACAAATAAATATTTTGCTGCTATTATCTGACATGAAATAAAATTATTATTAACACATTGTGTACCGAATGAATGGTTCAGTTTTCGATGAATGCTGTAAATTAAATTATCCATTTACAACAGAAATAAACGTCACCATTTTGACACTTGAGAGTCAAATAAAACAGATCAATGATTGGACTGGTCTGACCTAATGTTCCGACGTATTATGTAATCCGACATAATATCATATGACCAATGTTGTCAGATTAAGCAAATTTCACTGTATACACCTATATATGCAGGAATACAAACAATGCCTGTCTGGTTTATTACAAATGTTCTGTTTGCATTTATTTGCAAATAATTCAGGGAATTACCCAGGAAATTTCTCATATGATGGCATATTCAGAAATCCGGTAAACAAACTCAATAAGTATAATCTCCACAGCATTGAATCATGGACATCAAAATTCTATTCAGGTCCATTATACAGCACAATAGAGCTGAAATATTTTACAACATAGTCCCACAGAAAATAACAATATATTTACAATACTTTGACAGCATTTTCCGACAAGTGATGTCACCTTTAGCAAAGATCATTTGAGTTCATAAAAGGTCATGGCTATCCAAGTCACTGTGATGTTTAGGTATTCATCAAAATATAAATCCTCATTTAATTTTATGGTTTGGTCTCATAAAGCATGAATACTCATGAATATAGCTCCACATGTAACAAACAGTGCCCCCCCCCTAAATTTGACACAGGTAAGTCACAAAATTTTGAATATAGCATGTTTCTGTTTATGTAAAGCGATGACTGGAACTTGAGATTTAAATAATGTTCTAGCAGTTAGATATGGGGGTTCCATTAGGGTATCTATAATAAGGGTGCCAAAATTGACCAATTAGTGAAACATTCCCCTTTAATTTCACCATTTGTACGGCTTATTTCAGTGAAATCTTACAATATCCCAGATCCGTGTTTTCAGTTAATGTCATGCAAACAGAAAAGGATAAAACTAAACCAAACAAAACCAATAAAGTAGATCCCATTAAAATAGCTTATTTAGATGGAAAACGTCTGCCTGTGTATGTGGCTATTGACCAAGATAATGGCATTAGACAGTATATCTGAACCATTATGTAAGAGGATAACAATTACAACAATTATCACAAACATTAGTATTGATATTTGTATCATACTGTAATCAGACAGAAAGGAAATTGATCCCATAACAACGCTCACAGAACAACACTTGTAAAGATTATGATTATCAATTAGAACTGCTCTGGTTAAAACAATCACATAACAGGACTAACAAAACTGGGATACTCACAATGTGAACACCTTCCCCCAATCAGGATTGAGCGTTTTGTACTCGGTTTGTGTCTGCAGTCGAGTATTAACCAGTTCTACTACACAGAAGGGATCGCTCTTGCCACCAATATCAGCCGACGCTAAACCGTGGGCTTTTATCACTAGAAAAAAAAAACCATGTTAACAAAAGGATATACCTCACTGTAACGGATTAACACTGAGAAATAGAAAACGTCCTGAAATAAGTCAAATGCCTGTAATAGACATGGTAATCATAACTGTACCTTTGACTTGTAACCAACCAATGTCACGTAAACCCTTGAATGATTTGAGAAGACTCTGAAATTGACATAGGTAATAGTCTATAGATTAGATGCAGGGTACTAAGAAGGGAAATATAGCAACAGGTTTGATTTACTTAGCCAGTGCCTACCTACACACACACATACACACACACAACACACACACACACCACACACACACACACACACACATAAACACAGAGAGAGAGAGAGAGAGAGAGAGAGAGAGACTATTTTACACTTACATATTTTTTAATAATCCTCTCCCTTTCTGTTGGATCAGGCACATAATTAGCCAGATCTGAGACAGTTTCACTTCCCGATGTACCACTGATGCTGAGGAGAAGATTGATTGTGCCTGCTCCATCCTCTAAGTTCACATCAAGGGTATGAGTCTTCTCTGGCTCAAGAGTTGACAAATCTAACTCAGCTCTAAATATGAAAATTACGTGTAGAGATTACATGGATCTAGAGAACAGAGAGATGGGCAAATAGATAGACATGACTAATAACACTTAACATTCTCAGTATAAAAAGGAGTGATCTTGATCTCAGCAAACTGATGAATGATATCTGAAGATAATATCAAAATATCAGATGCTCTGATCCATTACCATGTCATATAAAGTGTGTGTATGTATATGTGTGCATGCACATAGGTGTGTGGGGTGTGTGCGAGTGTGTGTGCATAGATGTATGTATGCTGTGTATGTGTCAGTGATGAAACTCAGAATTTTCAAAAAATCCTGAAATATTTTCAATCAATGGCATGACTGTGGAGGAGGGAGTGCCTTTCTACCTCCTACAGGAAATCTGGACCATTTTTCTGCCAAACAAAAATCCGGATTTCCGGATAAATCTGGGAAAGTTTCATCAGTGATGTGTGTGTGTGTTGGGGGGGGGGGTGCATGCGTGAGTGTTCATACACAGCTATATCTGACCACACACATGTTTAAAAGTGTTTCCAGGTGGTGCACGGGTGTTCATCTCTAAGCCAGTAAGCGAATGAAGTATTTATTTAAACCCAAACCATATAACTACCCTGACAAGTATACATGCTAACTTGCCCTCTCATACCAACTAACTATCTGACCAACCAATAACGCGGCTGTATCTTACCTTCCCATTATATCATCCCTGCCACCTGTATCGTGATCGTAGACAGCTATTTCCAGATGACTTGTCTGATCATCAAACATGTGAAGGTCAAACTGTTCTAACCACTTTGGGTTTAAAGTCTTTGTCTTATACTGTAATAATAAACACAGTATACAGTAATCACTGTAATAGAAACACCAAAACCAACAACAAATGGCACACAATAGCATTAGATTAAAATCTGATACCAGTAAGTGCTGCCATCTTCTGAGAATCGACAAAGCACCTAACAAGTTATAGATAAGTGCCTGTGGGTGAGTGAAGGAGGAAATGAGTGAGTGAGTGAGTGAGTGGGTAGCTTGTGAAGTCATGGGACTGGTCGCACACAGGACACATGGCTGAGGGGTCACCCCCCAGAGAAATATCTCACAAACATAGAGATATCTTGAATTGAATTCAGCACACTTTTCTAACCAAAAGTGCATCAGCTTATGCAAAAGTGCAGGGTTGAGGGTATAACACAGGGCCAACGTAACTGATCAGGATCATCATTACAATGATCATGATAATGATTACGACTACATTATGACTACACTGTAATGTAGTAATAATTACAATGCTGATTACAATGGAATAAACCTTGTTAATTACCCTAACCAATTTTGTTACTGCAATTACAACCATGTGGATTGGTGGGTGACTTATAATTGGACAGAATTATGACACAGAAAAACACTATAATATACTTAATAGAAATATTGCGATCAAATATGACTTTAAAAGCTTCATTAATACACAAGCAATTTAGCATTTTAAAATGCTAATATTCCACCTATATACATTTTATTACATGTATGTGGAAAGATTTGTGAAATAATATGAATTTGATAATACGACACATCATGTCTAGTGAGGCTAATGTTATTTAACCCTACTTTTAATTCCTACTACGTAGAAACGAATGCCACAAGTTGATCTACATAGAGATGACTATAAAATCATGTATTAAACATTATTTTTTCAAGTTTGTCATAATAACAATTATAATAATAATACTGATGTTTTGGCATGACATAACATTGTATATAAAAATAATCATGAAAGTAATCATTGATTACCATTAAATTTATGATGTAACCAACTATGTTTACATTGCATCTGGAAAGAACAATAATGATTGTGTGTCGAGCAATGATAGCACAGTTAGTTAGTGTAGGACTCTGATAGCTGAATGGTCACAGGTTCAAGGCTTCAGGGGCTGCAATGTTGTCATGTGGTGACTGATTCACTCATCCATAAAATGAGAACTTGACAGGATGTGATGGCTTTGTGTTTGAGTAAAGCTTTGTGCCTTTAATGGCAGTATGTGTTATATGTGCCATTGGGAGTTGAGGTGGGTGCTGTATTGAAGCAGGTCTGAGTCAGGGATAATAATATTGTACAACACCTCAGAACAGTGTTACCTGGTTCTGGGGCTATATAAACATGCATTATTATTATTATTATATTGTGGTTACTAAAGATCATGAATCAATTACAATGAATTGTCACTAACAATTACAGCTGTTTCATACCTCCATACATGAATGTACGAAAATGTGCTTGCAAAAAGGTCCATGCATGCATAAGCATGTCACCATGAGTTTTAAATAATGAAATTGCATCTAAACATAAACACCAGTAAATAGATTGGTTGCAAGAGATCTTGGTTTGTGTGCAAGACAGAGTATTAATATGGATGCAGTTTTACACTATTAATCACACCAATGGTGATCAGGCTGTTATTTGCCACATACAGTATTATTTGTATGCTGCAGCATATACGTTAATTTATCTATTAAGTCGAATGTTAAGAGGACAGAAACATCAGCTGTAAAATCACAGCCTTTCTCATGTTTGTCACTGATCAAATTATAAGCTAAATGTTTACTGTAACATGCCAACAAATATTGTCATCTTTAAAATATATACAACACCATGATGATGATGATGATGATGATGATGCCGATTGAATTGTAGGCTATATTATTTAGATTCGAACTAATGTATTATAGCATTCCAGTTCACAACATTACCACTGAGCTACAGTGTTCTACAATGATTTCGCCAATTAGTGTCTAATTACCAAGTCATTTAAAATACGGAGATATAACTATAAGGCACAATTATCTTAAAAATTTCTAAACAGAGCACATCAGGTGACCAGAAACCTAGGCCATTTTTTCAAAATGCGCACATTCTATTTACCACACTGCAGATGATAAGAACACGCCCCAGTTCTACGTAGCAGATGCGTGGCGAACATCAACAAAAGCCACTTGTAGCAGATGGACGAGCAATTAGCAGCACAGAACAACTTAGCTATACAGCTAAGTTGTTCTAAATGTCACTAGTTTTGGGTGCAACTGATTAGAAATATGATCAATGGACAACAAGTATAATGTTGTTTGATCTTCCCTAAATCAGAATTGCCACTTAAATTCCCCCCGTCACCAAGATGGGAGGGAAGCAGCCTGGTGTGGCGCAAGACCACATAGTTATTAAATGATTTATGTTGATATGACGGTGTGACACCAAATGTGAGATTATATTATTGACATTTTAGGCCATTAGCATTTGATGATTCACCAAATAGTTTTATTCACAACAGAACATTCGACACAGGTACGTTCTGCTCATGCCAACATGCACGTTAAATTTGGCCAGCTGTATTACAGGTGGTGCTTTACAGCAGGGCAAGTGGACATGACAACGAGTTCGATACACATCTACAATAGGCAGCTGAACCACAACCATACACTAGGCATGCCTTATAAGGCTTCAAAATTTATTTTTAGTGCTGTTTTAACAACTTCCCATAAAAAACCCATACATCAACTGACATGCTGATCATTTCAGTCAGTATTCACTTACCTACAGTGCTATATACAACAGATATAATTACAAAGTGAGCTCAGAATACATGACCCATGTTATGCTATGTCTAAATTTACATCTATTTGAGTGAGTCGGTGATACTTTTATTTTCCTCAGTACTGGTCTCAGCCGAGCCATGTGGAGTAGGGATTACTCCTCAGGGAAATGAGATGTTCAGATGCTCACAGAATTCAGTCCCATGACCTGGAGGTCTTCAACACCACAGCACTTCTCCACATTTCTAAGATATCCATACTTCTATAATCGCATACTTCTATAATAACATATTTGCACTTTTCACGGAGAAACAAATTAATAGATGTGTGCTCACAGATAACTGAAAACCTGATTAACAACAAAACAGCAGTTCAATATTATTGATGTAGAATAGCCTCTTACAGATTTGAAGTTGCTCTCTGCAACAAACATTCATAAAACAAAATGAACCGCTTTAGAATGATCCATTCATAAAAAAATATCTACTAATATCAGCCAAGAACATTTTCAGTGATGCTCAAGAGTGAGACCTGAGTGTGGTGGAGCTTTAAACTGAATTTTGTCCCCTTTTGTGATTTTTAATTTAGCACTAACGTGGTAGGAATTTGGCAAGTTCTCAAATTAGAAGAAATCTTTGTGAACATTTTTATTTTGGGGAAACGTGAAAAATCATGCAAATTACCAAATCTATAAATTATGCATAGATTTCTTTCTTTCTTAAATAAACTGATTGTAAAATTAAGTGTTTTAATCACCCACAAAATGACTGCAGAACAGATAAAATAAATATGTGAAATTGGACAAATCAGCAGCAATGTAAATAAAACTATATCAGTGTGTTAAATGTAACACTTTAGAATAATTATTTATTTATTTATATTTATCATTTCAATCTGTTGAAAGCTTAGCTTCTTATCTATATTTTGCACCCACATGGGGGAAAGAAAAAAGTTTATTTTGAAAGAAATGAGTATATAGGAGGGGGGGGACAGTGTCATGTACACAAACATCATCCACAATGGGCAAAGAAAGATTAATTACATGACTGACTGACGTGTAGGCAAGACTGTAGACTTCTCCCAATCTGTTACCATTCGAATTCAGATTTTGAGTTTTCATATTTTATCGATATAGCTTGCATACCATGTTGTATTAAGTACACATATAGTACATTTAGGCTATTTATTGATGGATCCTGGACATTACTGAAAACCATCTCATCTAACAGTTCAAAAAGTCATGGATCAAATGTACATCTTTGATAAAAATAAGTGAAATAACTCACCCTGCTTTTGTATCTTTCATTGCCCAGTCGAAACTTGACATATGGATCCGAGAATCCATTGTCGTCCATGGGTAGGAGCTTCTTGCCATCAATCAGTACAATGGTGACAACGCTTGACCATATCTGCGTCTTCAGCTTCTTGGTACTGTCCATAACCTTTGACACTTTCTTGAAATACTGTGGAATAGAGAACATTCGATGTTTGGTTTTGTACTCGGGGTGAGAGGCCAATGAGATGTTATCTCCGTCTGCACCACCCACATCAGTATAGCCCACCTCACCAATATCGACATTATCAAACTCCACATCAACACACGACACACCATCCTGCACAGATTCATCACCAATCGCCACATTCATCACCACATCATGAACACCATCACCACCATCTTCATCATCATTATCATCATCATCATCATCTACAGATTGTTTGTTGACCTTTTCAGTAGAACAGGTATCTGCCAATTTGTCGGCCAGATCCTGATTTCCAGAACTGAGCCCTGATTGTTCATCATCTTTGCTGCCCTGTGACAACGTATCCCCATCAGACTCGGCTTTCTTTGGTTTTCTCTTGCGAGCACCTCCAAATGAGAAGAAGCCTTTTGTTGGTGATTCAGTCTGTGGTGTTGTCGCCTTGGTATCTTTGCCTGGTGATTTGGGTTCACCAGATTCCGGACTAGCTTGTTCTTGTTTCCCAACTGAAGATAAGTCACTGTTAGAACCAAAAAGAAACAATGATGACCTGGATTTCTTCTTGTCCAGACCAGATTTGGACTCCTTTGAGGTGCCAGTTGCGTCCTTAGCTGAGTTTGGCTTTGGCTTACGTTTGAACATACTGGAAAAGAATCCCTTCTCCTTCTTTGTCATCTTTTTGGCTAAGTCTTCTTCTTTCTCATACCCTGCTGAAACATCTAATTCTCCTTCAGCTACAGCAGCTGATATCTGCCTGACAGGATCCTCATCCATTCCATTCAAAGATTCTATCTCCTGGAATGATGCCCTGTCTAAAGACCCAGATCTTTTCACAGATGAACCATTAACAGACTCTTGCTTAACCAAGTGTAGTTCTTCCCATGAGTCATCCTGGGTGACTTCAATTCCAGATTCGACATCTTCCTGGCCAAAAGTAGCATCATCCTCATTACTTTTGTGTACGTCTTCTCCTTCTGGATCATCTTCAGGAAGGGCTGTCGGCAGTTTATCTCCATCTAGATCATCACCAGTACGTGTCACCTTGCTGGTATCACTAGCTGCTGATTCAGTCTGAAATGATTCACAGCGTATGTGCTCAAATTGCGGCTGTATAATAGCCTTTACGAGATTCCCATCTGTAGGTCCACCATCGCTATCCTCCTCCACATAGGCAGCATTAAACGCGTCATCAACGAGTTTTTCGGCAAGAAAAACGGATCCCTCTCCTGCGTTTGAAGCCATATTTATTTGTGCCCTCCTCCTCCTCAAACTGTCTCTCCTGGTGTGATGAGCACGAACACAGTCTAAGTCGACAACAGACAGAAGCAATCAGGCATTGAGCTGGCCAGAGGTAACAGGTGTTCTGAGCTCTGTCATTTTGTCTTTACTGCATACAACATGCATTAACCTAGAAGCTCAGTACTGTGAGGGATCAGGCTAGTCTTCCATCACACCAGCTTCACGTCTTCAATAGGCCTGGCTGTATATGCTTGAGCTTCATACACAAACATCTGCCACGGCGGATCAATGGAGAGACTGGTGTGACATATTGGAAATGCTCGCCACTGATGCCGATACATGCCATCACATGGCTTCTAAGGTAAGCTGATAAACGTCCAAATGAGGACAAGCTCGTGCATTGATACAAAAGTGTACAGGTAACTGGCAGCTATTATAATACTGGTAGTCATAGGTTCAGGCAATCTATGCAAATACCAATCAATTGACGATGTTAACTTCACGATCAGAAATTGTCATTTAGGTCACTAATTATAATTGTAGATAGATACTAGGTCAGTAAAAATCTCATATTAGTGGAACAGCAAGGCAAGAAGCATCTCTCTCTCTCTCTCTCTCTCTCTCACACACACACACACACACACATACACACTTGCACACGGAGTTAAGGGAAATATCAGAGGTAGAGTAGGTCATTGTTATTGTATTGTTAAGTTACTTATGTATACAGTAATATATTGAAGTAGGTTGTATACACATGTGTACAGATGTTTGCATGTGGTCTGGGGAAAAATTCAGTTATCTGAATATCTCTTGCATGATTATAAATTATAGTATCCATCTGTTGCTGTTGTGTCATCTTCTAACTTCTGAAGACACTCAATTCTGTGTTTTATACACACACCCGCGCGCGCGCGCACACACACACACACACACACACACACACACCAAGAGTGCGAAAGTGCACACAATTAGGCTATATTCAGTGCCTGAACATTTCTGATATTAACATGATTTTATACTACTGGTATGTATATTCGGGAGGTTTTCAAATAATATACATACATGTACAAGTATTACCCAATTATCCAGATTAATTAGAGCATGTAATCAACATTTCCTCACAACCCTAAAATAATTGCAGTAATTATTGCCAATGTTACTCACCATGGTGCCTCAGTAAATTTGACCACTTTTATCTCAATAAATACCATTGTTTGCTCCACCTGTTTACCATAATGTCCTTTACATAATCATATTATTTACAGATTGTGATATAAGAAATATCACATCACATTTTATAAAGCAAACATTACAGTTTACTACTAACTCAATGCTAACTTTGTATTTTCATGGTTAAAGCAAGTTATTTATTCTCATTTGATCCATACAGGGAGATTCATAACAACATCATTGTAGTTATAATTCTAATTACTGTTCATTAATTTATTCCATTTTGACCTAAGGACTAAATCTAGATTTAAAATGTGTTGTTTTATCTCTAAACCTTCAGATATATACTAAAAGAAAAACCTGGTTTGGAGATTGTCTTGGCTTATTTCATACACCTAAATTGTTCAGTGTGGTTTAATATTTAGTATTATGTCTAGTTTGAAAATCCTACACACAGACACACACACACACATCTTCTAAATCTGCTACAGCAATAAATGCCATCCCAAATATTTGTATATCCCAAATATTTGTATACATTTGAAGAACTTTGTGTGTGTGTATGTATGTATGTATGTATATATATATATATATATATATATATATATATATATATATTTGTAATTTTAATACCTGCTATAGTTTGCCATCCTAATTATGAATATGCATATTGTTAGTTGCATTAGCTACTATTGGTGGCGTTAGCTGATCTATTATTGCTAGGTGCATCAAAATGTTATATTAAATCAATA
Source organism: Paralvinella palmiformis (assembly GCA_025642065.1). NCBI lineage: Eukaryota > Metazoa > Annelida > Polychaeta > Terebellida > Alvinellidae > Paralvinella > Paralvinella palmiformis. Next base: position 1,229,496 of record JAODUP010000019.1, read on the forward strand.
TGTTTTGGATGATAAATCATTATTTATTCAATTTTTAGCTATATATATTAACTCTTTCAATTGTCAATAAATATTCTGCACATTTGGATCTTCAGTTTGCTAAAAATAATATTTAACATATTCATGTAGGAACAGTCAGTTCTGATTACAAAACAACTCAGACAGCCAATAATCACTTGACAGAGAGTTGCGTTGGTGTCTTCTACTTTGAAGAAACATTTGCCTTCTGACATGTACCACAGGGATCCGTTTTTGGATGAAAGAATTCCTGTATGTGCACTAAACCAGTTGGTGATTAAATATCATTGTTATGCCGATGATACCCAAGACTACATGACTTTAAAGTCATGTGATAAATAGGATGATATTTCATTTTCAAGTGAAACTTATATATAAACACATAAGTATTTGAATGAACACCAACATGCTGAAATTGAATTCGGATAAAACCAAATTCATTGTTTTTTCATCCAAGCAATGTGTGAAGAAAACTGAGAATCTTCACATTAAGTTAGGATCCGGTTATTAAAATTCTTCCATGTCTGTGAGAAAAAAACTAGGGCAATAGGAAGGAATGGAGAAGCTGTTGAATTCTAAACGTAAGTCCCATTATTAGCAAATAAGAAATAACCGAGTTTGACATCGTAATTCTGACAATGCTGCAGCAGAACTATCACAATTACCTAATAACAATACAATGCTAAAGAAGATGACATCATTGTGATCAGACAATCTGAGATTTTCCATTTCACAGTTGTGATGATATAAATCTCTCAAGATTGTTTATTTAATGTCTTAATGTAATTGTCAGCTTAAGGCTGAAGATAAAATAACTGTTCAGCCTTGTTTACTGGCTGCTGTCCCTCCAGCCTCACTCTCAAGTTACACACGTTAACAATATCAAGAAACGCCTACAATCAACCCATACTCCAGAGATTAGATAATCAGACTGTGATGTTAAGCTGTGATGTTAAGCCAATTCAATATAATGATATATTACTTTGTTTTCTAAAATGCAAAATTACATACTTTATTGTGGGTCATGAAATTTCAGACGCGCATTGGCATTTGGCAAATATCAAAATAAAAGACATCAATAATTTGCGCTGGTTACGTTTTGTTACTGACTCTTCTGGCTGTCAGCTGACAGCTGGAACTGGATGGCATTTCATATACTGCGGCTAACTTGTAGTATGCTAAAATAAAATTGGTCATCTCTTTGGCTCTAAACGACAATATTAAAAACAAACATTTCACCATTCTGTAGTTATTACTCCCCTAATCTGGTAAGAGTGCAATGTTTATGATTATTGTGTAAGGCCGATGTGGTCCACTCGACAAAAATATACAACATTTAATAAATAAACAAGACAAACTTGTCAAATTGTGTTTAAATTCAATCATTATGATCCAATGGTAGACAATCGTTAAGTTAAGGAGAGAAAAGCTAAAATCTTGAAAAATTTGGCTGCCATTGTCCTATTCCACATAATCAAAACAAAAAATTAACCAATTAATGAAGAGCAGGTGAACTGGGAATACACCTGTGGCCTGCCTTAAAGAGCCATTTTAACATAATAGGACCAATAATGGTAAAGACAGATTGAAAACTGGACAATGAAGGTGTTTTTTTTCTAATTGCAGTGTGCGACATTAATGCTTGACGGGGACCAGTGTTTCAGGGCCCAGTCTAGTATCAGTGCCATAGTACTCGACCGGCTGGTCTACTGTCGATTTTAATGGAGAAAAAACCGCAATCAAAACGAGTACAGAGCTACAGGCTAATACTAACATCCACACATTAAATAACCAAGATCACGATCTGTTTATGAACTTGTGACATATCAAAGAACAAGCACACAAATGACTTCACTTGCGATATCCCGTCAAATCTTGGACACATACCTTCCGCTTATGAATCAAATTGGTGTAACATGGCAACGTCACAATAAACATTTGCAGCTTCCCAAATGACCAGTGTAATGAGTGTTCTGGAATTTATCTGAATAATGTAGATCTGTTTAATTTGGCAAATATGAAATAATGGAGTGACATAATATTGCCAATTTTTTCCTGTCGCCAAAATGTTATGTCGTACAGGACTTCATATGATGCTCTCAAAGCTCTACTTTGATAACACACTGAACATGTGTAATATTCTCATTTATTCAACAATCGGTTCACATTACAATTTATAATAAAACAATCACTCGCTTAAAGCTCATTCGTCGTTGACATTATATTTTACACCTCCTTATATACAGTTTCGTGTAACCTTCTCATCATGTTAATTGCAATTTGTCTTTAGCTTGCATATCAGTTACCTTTGTTGTCATTCAATATTTGCAATGGTTTGTCAATTACTAGATCTGCTTAGAATGGAATTACTCGTTACATAAAGGCCAATGATCTAGTTTGTTTAACATTTTGTTATGGCTGGTGAATAACGGTGAGCTTTGAAATATGGTTTTCCCTGAATGGCTTAGAAAAGAAAGAAACTTTCCTGACAGACCAAAATTTGCCATTTTTGGTTGTCATCAGTATGTTCAAAATGATGAAATCGCCAAATTTTAAGCTGATCTACAGTATGCAGATTTGCCTTTAAAATGAAGACAAATGTATTAGGCCTACACACTAGATGTCTAAAATCTGTCAGCAGGAATTTCAGTATTTTTTTTCTATTTTAATTACTGTCGTGTTTTCAGGGTCTACTTCTTTGTTAAAAATGTTGAAATTTGGAAAAGAGGTGAAGAAGCTAACTGTAAAGAAATTAAAATAATACATAAATTTTTGTGTCGGTAGAAATGTTGCAATAAGTTTTGTATTTCATGGATCACCTTGAGCTGGCAGCCACGTGGATAATTAATTATGCGATAGTATATACACGCATGCTCAGTGAATGCAAACGGAGAGTGATGACGTCACAAACAACTTATGAATGACAGCATTTCACTGGGCAAAGGTACATTGGAGTTTACTAAAAGACAAAAGATAGCACCGAATACTCATGATGATTCCATATAAGGTTATTGAATGCTGCCAGGAGACAAACTCAGCATACGCGCAAACGTGTACATGCCATTTTATTGAACCATTGTTGAAGCTATGGGATAAATCTGAAAAGGATATTGACAACCACAGGATTACTTTTACGTGTATTGCTGCATTATGCTCGGTCTAGTGTCAGCACAACAGGTCTAGTATTAAAAGATTTCGCTAGACCTGCAGGCCCAGTAAGGCTATAAGTTAGTTTCACACACTGTAATATATATGGGGTATAATTGTATTCCATCAGAAGCAGAAAAACTGAAATTCAATTTTTAAAGAAGTTTAAGAGAATATGGTTATTATCTTTACCTTCAAGAACACTTTTAGTGTGTAACAGTAAAGTCAAGGATGAATAATGGTGAAGACACAACCAGGATCCTTTAGTGTGTTCTAGAACCTCATGTACTTTCCTCAAATACCTAACTGACAAAGTTTTAGCAATGTTAAAACTTTCCCCTCTTTATCCCTATGACATTTTTCATGATAACAGTAATAAAGTGAATTGTTGGGACAGGAGCATATTAATATTACCAGTACTTAGTTTCAGTCTTAATAAACCAGAATCTGAACACGACGCTTCTTTAGCAGGATTCAATATAGCTGCTTCCTTTTTGGGGGTGTTGTAAAAACTGCCCCCTGGTGTTAACTGCATATACTAAAGCTTCTAATAAAAAATATAATGGTAAAGACAATATGTCACTGTGTTATGTTTATGTTATAGTGAGAAAATAATGCAAATATACAAATTATCAACATGAAATTGAAATGGTACAGTTTAAACATTGATACTATCATGGTTCTGAAGAGAATGACTTGCAAAGTTGGTAGAAAAATAAAATGAACTTAACAAAATCCAGATTTTGGCTTGACTTGCCAACCACAGGTTTATACTTTAGGTTCATTTCATTGAAATATTGGATAGAGTTTTGAAACAGCTTTCAGCCATTAAAGCTTCATGTATCTGTGCCAATTAATTAAAACATTATTAGCGGCATAATTAGAGGTATCTCCCATAACACTTCAAAATAGTGTAACCACAAAAATATTTTTAGTGAAACCTAAAACTTGTGCCAGGCCTCATCATACAGATGGTAGCTGATATATAAAAAATATTAATACAATCCGAAGTGATCAGATGGGAAGCATTCGTTGATTTTATATGGAATGACCCATGTAAATGAAGAGTTACTCAATGGGGACACAAAATAGTCATACATTAGATATATGGATTAGGGGTTACTCAGTATATACAGAAGATATTCAAACAAAGAGTAGGTTTATTTTTAGCCCCCGTGCTGGTCGTGCCATACAATTGTATGGATGAAGAAATATTCAACAGAAAAGCAAGGTGTCATATAGTGGTACTTTCTTACTCATGATCATGGTGTGCGGGAGGGTGGAGTTTCGAATCCCGGCCTTGGCACTATAGTATGAGTTTTTCATTCAACCAAGCAACTAGCAAAGTTTTTCCCTCCAAATATGCCATATATGATAAAATCTAAATTTATTTAGAATTAGTTCTTGTGGTAAAGCAGTACGTTACAGACCATATGCCTCTTCCTCACTTGAGGTAGCTAAGCCACATAAAATAACTGCCATTTCGGCCGTTATTATATTGATCGAGTCCATTATTTAGAATCGGAACTGGTCATAACCTGGTACGTAATCCTCACATATGAACTCCTAGAGAAATGGCTTATAAACATAACCATGAAACAGATTTGAAGCCTAATCTAAAGGTCTACAACGCAGTGCTTTTAACCTCTGCGCTATCAGAATCCAAGGATATCAAGGGCTAACACAATTAATACTTTGATACGTGCTGCTCCAATTAAATAATGAAATTGAACATTATAATGGAAACTTAAAGATCATCACTCAATTATAATGTACGTATATATTTTTACAAATTATGGTTACATCTTTCTTAATGATCACTACTGTATGCATGCTGCAAGATAAGGGACTTCTTTTAATATTGAAAGGCTCAGAGTATGCAACTGTTTTACCCAATCAGAAGATTAATCATCAAACATTATTGCTATTGTTGTTGTCAACGTCATCAATAAGATAACACTGACCAAACTAAGTCATTAGACCAGGTACAATAACACTGTTTCATTACATAACAGCTCAGTAGCCATCTACTGTTACGTTACATTTACACCAATGTAGCGAAATGGATGACCGTATATCAATATAAGAGTCCTACCTGAGCTGACACCCGATCACTGTGTGTATATGAGCCATGATCCGTAAACACGGTATAGGTGACGGTGTGACCCTGATCCCATGGGTCGGGGGTCAAAGCTGACCTACGGGCATGCACGTCCGTACCCTTCGTGCAGTCGCCATAAATGTCTTCAGCTTTCCGAGGTTCGGCACCCCTCACTTGAGACTTATGGTACGCCATTGTAGCCAGGTAATAATAATGATAATAATAATAATAATCTGGCTGTTTATCATGGCATCATAAATTGTGTCATGTACGACGGCAATACGGCTGCCACGAGGAATAAGACGTGATCAACAGCAGATGACACAAAATGTTATTTTCTCCGGTAAAATATGTTTCAAAGTTTCAGAAGAATAATGCGTCAACCATTGGTCCTATCTCATAAGCAGCTTAGAAACAGCTAATACTCACTGGGTGTTGACTAAAAGATCAAGTTTGGAGATTTTCATTGATGACATGACACATTTCATGATATCGATCTGTCATCATGCCATATCTGGTGCCAGTTGATTGATTATCCATGACCTGGCTTAATCCCCAAATGGCACATCAATATGATTTATGGGCCATCATGATCCATGGATTTCTGATCCCAACATTTCGACGCCCCTCTACAATATGCTGTAACTACCACTAATCAACCATTTTACACAGTCTGTAAATATTATAGTTAAATAACACCGTTATCTGGTTTAACCTTCACACCAGTGGGTGTTAACGGTCAGCAAAAGTTAAAATCACGCTGAGCCACAGATTCTATAATCGACATAACACCAGACAGAGATGTGTGTGGTCTGAACCTGACGTTTTGTCAATAGTACAATCATATCATCAGCTGTTGCCATCAACACATACTGGGAAATGTACCATCGCTAATATCGCATAGATGTTGAAATCATCAAATCATAAATGTATAACATGTCAATTGTATGCATGTAAGTTAGGATAACATTAATCTCAAGTTCCAAAATCATAATATTTCTAACCAATAATTGCAAATATCATGTAATCTGTACAAGCCTGACACATTATTGCAGGTGCCAGTGTCTCGGCTCAAGTCATATGGTGATTGTGCATTTAGTGTTGCAGTCCCCACTTTGTGGAATAGGTTGCCGGAAAATATTAGAAATGCGACGTCACTTGAAAATTTTAAATCTCTTCTAAAAACACACCTATTTAAGGTCGCTTTCACAGATAAATAATTATTATCTTTTAAGTCATTATAGGTTTTTTTACAGACATATTATTTAGGATATTATTATATTACATATTATTTGTAGAGCGCCTTTGAATGGCTCCAGCTAGTAAGGGCGCTTTATTAAATATACATTATTAATATTAATATTATTACTACTATTACATTACTCTTATAAGCTAACTATGTTTTCCAGGTAGTCCCAAAAATTCCACTCTTTCCAAATCTTGGACCAAAGATGATAATAAAGTCAAGTAATGTGAGAGTGATTTCATTTATCCTATGATGATAATTTAATTAATGATATTTAATATAAAAACACCACAAGACTTAGCACAGATATTGATAATCTTATCATCATGACCTGAACCTTAATCAGGTCAGTCAAAGGTCAAGAGTAAATATCAACATGATTGAGAGAAGAACTGATAACATTGACATGTATCAAATAAATTTTCTTCAGAGACATACTAACTGACAAGTTTGAAGACACTCTGAAAAATGTTGTCATGGCTGTATATTGTGGTTTTAATGAAGTGTTTTTTAATTTACCAAAAAGGTAAAGTCCAATAAACATAAAGGGACAAAACTTTATAATGTTTTGTTAACAATTTAGTCGAAGTTAACAACTGCATCATGGCCATTTGCATACAAACATCAAATGAACATCATTGCTAATTAGAAGCATATTCAGCCAGCCACTTTCAAATAAAATACTTTAAAGCATACATTTAGCATGACCAGTCTAACATTTTATCAATCTAAGAACACAATGTTTTGGTCATGGCATAAAATAAATGGCTATTCCTGATTGAAGCCTCTCAAAATATTTGATCAGTATTTAGATAGCAAAAAGTATGCCAGTTTCTGGACCAAGATGCTCTACAATTTCCAAACTAAAATATTCCCCCCAACAGTCATACAAAGGTTACAATTAAACAATACACAACCCAAAGATCTCGAATGTCTAGAAAAACATGAACTTAAGTGGGAACAAGCAAGTTTCAGTCACTCATGACACTGTTTGGTTATAGGTCTCTTTAGGTTGTTGTTGTTTAGCTATTTATAATAATATCTAATAATAATAATAATAAAAATAATAATAATAATATTATTATTATTATTATTAATCAGTTTGAGTTACTGGGTAATCTTTAGACTGAAAACAAAATTAAAACATGTTTTGGCTCAGATAACTCAAGGCATATTTTATATATATATACATTAGGTGGTTTAAGGCCTCAGACCATTGTTTAAAAAAAATATATATTTAAATGGCTTGAGGTTATCTTTTGATCCATTCAAATGAAATTACTGATGCATATTATGTTTCCCATAAAACAAAACAATTGACTTGGTGTGCTTTTGTTCACAGATAGTTTTGCAATGAAGATAAAGAAAGCCACCATGAGGTACAATTATGATGCTTTCGGAATCGCACCTAATATTTAGCCCTGTTTGAACCCTCGTAACATTTTAATTAACTGGCATAGAGATATGAACCTTTCAGGGCTGAATGCTGTGTCATAGATCTATCTAAACTTGCAATAAAATGAAGCTAATCAATAAACCTATAGTTGGCAGGCTAATTCAAAATCTGGATTTTATCAAGTCCAATTGTTTTTTCTACTAATTTGCAAGTCAATATCTTCAGAACCATGATAGTTATTAATGTTCAATCTGTACAATTACAAAATGAATGGGAAGCATACACATATAACCTGTTTGCAGAATTTAACCACAGAAATTGGGAAAAATTAAGTTTTTTGGGTGAAACCTAAAAATTGTACCAGGCTTCATCATATACATGGTAATTCATATATAAAAAAATATTAATACAATTTGAAGTGGTCAGGTGGGAACCACTGGTTGATTTTATATGGAATATATATATGTATATATCAACACATACAAGGTGCTTCTATAGTTTAAAAAAAAACAATGGTCTGAGGCTTTGAACCAATACAGTGTATTTATGTATAAAATAGGCATCGAGTTATCTGAGCCAAAACATGTTTAGTTTTGTTTTCAGTGTAAAGTGCATTAGCATAATTCAAATTGATTAATAATAACATTATTATTATTATTATAAATAACTAAACAACAACAATCTAACAAGACGTAGAAGTAAACAGCGTCATGAGTGACTGAAAAACAGAAACATTTTGTTCTTACCCTAACCATACTGGAAAGATGGAGCTGTCTGCTAGAGAACATCATCACTATCAGTATCTTGCTGAGATAATGTTAAATGGTTATCACTGATATTACGGATTAATGCCACAAAGTTTTGGAAATTTCACACAACCTGATTAGTTGTAATCAAGGTAACTTCCATCAACAAAGGGTCAGTTCTACATGTTGGTCTCTTCACAACATTTTGTAGATATCCATCATATAATTCATCGTACACATCATCGTCATTTTATTTATGTCGATTCAATAGCATTTAGTTGCACTTTTCGTATTTTATCTTATCTTACACCGAAGAACATCACTCGGAGAATAATTGATAACAGCACCTATATGTATGAGTATAGTAGTGTGTATATGTAGACACACACACACACGCACACATACGCACACCTGCAGACACCACTATCCAACTCTTGTAGCTGCCTCTGATGAAGTAAACACATCTACAGTGAGATGAGATAGAGAACCCAGCAGATGATTACTGTATACAAATATTTGTCAGCATGTTCTCATCGCTGACAATGTCATCATCTCTAGCAGAAAGCCAAAGACAGCACGCGTGAGTGCACGCACGCGTGTGTGTGTGCGTGCATGCGTGCGTGTATGGATGCAAGCTTCCGAGTTTTACAAAGCAGAAAACATCTCTTAATCACTTTCTTGAAAGCAATCTCAGAAAGGTCTTCCTCCACCTGACTGAAGACACTGCTTCCTCCAACATTCCATAAAGACCTCCACGCTGATGGAATTACTTCCGTGAATAGATGAGTTGACGCTGCCAGCTTCTGACAATGGCAGCTGGGAGACGCGGGCCGTCGTCGGCTTTGTTGCCAAGCGACGGTCAGCTACTAGCAAGAAGAGCCAGTTACTTGTGTTAGTTGTGTCACCCAGCAACGCATACTATTGAGAATTCCGGGGTAACATAGAGCCATTAGATACCAACGCCAGAATGCTGATGATGATGGCAGCATCGTCTCATCAAACACCTCGGCATGGCACGGCACTATGATTGACCTCTGCCCTGACATAAACAGCTCATTAACTGTGATACATAATCAGAATACTTAAACATCTACCAACGGCAATGGTAATAGATGAATAATAAAAGCTGACCCTCATCATAAACTAATTACGATGGACAACTGACAACCAGAGATAATGATGACAGGCTTGGACATCTGTTGGCTCAGGTTATAATAAAGTGTTCACGTTTTCTTCAGATATCAATCAGGGGCTTTTAACCATTGGGACATTGAAATGTGACATCTGAAATGATTATAGTTATTAATTTATTATCATGGTAAAGCATTACACGTCTCTTAATGAAACACTCCCGCACTGATATGTCCATTCCAACCACGAACGGAGTTTGTCAGATGATAAGGTAGAATGTCAGTTTCGACAATTTAGCATGGTCAAGTTCCTAGATAAGACAAGTCAACATCACAACATGATAAACTGTAGTTTTGCACATCAAAGGTTCGATTCCATTAAAAGACCAAACATGGTCAACTGACTTTACTTAAGTTGGCAAATTAGATTTCACGTCTTCTCATAAACAAAAATATGCTTTCCTGAAAAACCTACAGAAAAAACCTTACTGGGATTACATTGACAATACTGATCTATGGTATATACTCCAAAGTTCCACTTCGTTTACCGGTAATCACTTTTACATACTGGCTCAGAAATCTACCTACAGCTGTTGTGTAATCTTCAAAGAATAATTACTGATGATTACCATCCAGTCTGCCATACATCACCAATAGTAACCCAACGCTAATATAAGATGACAACAATGGGGTTTTGTTACCCAATTAATCTACAATGAGTCTACCAAGAAGCCATCAATCAAAGGTATACCAGATGTCTTTTTCTACTATTAATCGATTCTCTCTTAATGAGATGTTTCATCCAACACTAATTTGTTTTCATTACGTCCACGTTTTGTGCACACAGCTAAATGGGCTGAGCTACCTCCAAAGGTAAACAATGCAAAGTGAATGAGGAAACACTCTTCTCACATAGTCAGACTGGGGTTTGAACCCAGACGGTATAAGATCTGTGACCAACTGAACTGGCAGTTTAGACCATGAAGATACCCCTCATATACCACAGATGACAGTGGAAGATCTCGTTATTTGTTAGTGTTAAAAACACCTACATCAATATCTGTATGTGGCTTATGCTGGTCAGATAGCAGTTTAAACATGGATAGAACCTCACAGATATAGGTATAATGATATGTCTGATTATCCAAGTATTGTCCTGAGTAGCAAGCAATCCTTTTGTGCTGGAGATATTTACTGTTGTTACTCAGATTCTGTTGTTAGTGATAGCTCAGTCTTTGGATTAGACATAATGTATGACTATTTCAGGTTTATTTGTGTCAGTGTGTATGTGTGTGTGTTGTGTGTGTGTGTGTGTGTGTGTGTGTGTGTGTGTGTGTGTGTGTGTGTTTACTATGGGACAAACCACACTCAGCAAAAAAAAAATTTGGGAAACAAATCATTTGATGAAAGAGATTTGGACAAAAATCCGTTTAGTAATTAGATTTGTGGACAAAACCAGACTAGAACAATGAATTTAAAAAAAGAATACTTAACGTAAATATATTTATAATACCAGTTTAAGGCAATGTTTGGCTTAAAATGAAATTTTGGTGATGTTAATTGTTAGTGAAGCCAGCAATTACAGTGCAAGGGTTGACAGTTCATTATAATTAGATAATCTTTACTTCATGAGAAGCCAAACTAATTATGTACCAGGTAGGGAATGAGTTCAAGGATGATCATACTGACAACATGTGTCACTGCTGATCTCTACATAAGGACAACAAACATTAGACTACACACTCTCTATACTGACCAGTGGCACCAAGTCACTTCCAGATATGCTGATTAGGGCACTGGACACTGTGCGAGATGGAAGTAGGGACTGTTCAATTTTCCATACAGTGCACTGAGTTCCAATGACTTACAATATCATTAAATATTTGATAATATTGGACATTAATAATATATCATTAAAAAGCCAAACAGAAACACCCCCCCCCAAAAAAAAAACCCAGTGAAGTGAGCTTTTATCCAAATATACTGTTAAATGAGGTGTTTTATCCGAGTGTGGTTTTATCCAATTTCCATATATGACAAATCTGATTATGTCCAAAGTTTTAACAAATTTCAATTAATTAACTCGTCTTATGGCCTAATTTCACAAAATCAGAAGATGGTTAGTGATATAGTAGTAGCTCCATTTACACACTGAATATACATGTCCTGGAAAAAACAACCACCACCCCACAGACACACACACAGACACACACACCACACATCTATATAAAACAATTTTCCCACATTAATCTTTTCACTGACATATTACCATTGTTTCATTAATTTAATTTGTAATCTAAACCCTGGGCTAGATAAATTAATATGTTTCCTGAGGCTGTGTTTACTATGCCCAGTCAGTGCCTATCTTGAATATGTCACATTTTGAATGTGTTATCTATCTATTCCACATAACAATGCTAACTAATTATTCAATACTGATAAGGTACTGCAGTCAAATCGTGCTTATTAAATTATGATATGCAGCAATATTTAAATGCATTTACAGAATACATACACTTATATCAACTGATCTTGTTGCTAATGGCTTCTGCTATAAAACAAACCATATTGACTAATTTTAACAAGCATGACTTCTAAAATGTATAGGAACTGAGAAGAAAAACTCCTTGATTAATTTACCTATTTTTTTGTAATTGGAACCAAAGCCTGGCTCTTTATCTTAGATATTAACATTCACCAGATAAATATATAAAAAATATAATTACAAATCATAACATTGTATGTTTCAAATGGCATTTCAATCATTGGTAGATGTATGACAAAGACATAAACAACATTCAATATTCAACGGAGGCAAGACATTATGACATGCCATTATAATAAACAAAGGAAGATGACAACAATAGGTTAAATGGGCCAAACGGCCTCCAAAGGTTAAATGAAGCCAAGTGAAAGATGAAACATCCTTCAAATATGCCCATGGTGAGATTCGAACTCAGGTGGTAGTGATCTGTGACTCCTGACATAATGCAACTATCTACCAGGTCTTTATGCTGGCACTAGATTTAGGGAATTTTGTCCAAGAAAGCAAAGCACTTGGTTATTTGGGCATGCTACATAAATATTATAGTAATCGATGCTGAAACACATGAATATTACAAACACAATGTAAATACAGATGTGGGTACTCTGTAACTACAAACAAACGAACAAACAAACAAATACAAATCATAATATGTCAAATGAACTAATGAGATGATCATAGACAACACAGCAGCATCATGGCAATTACATTACGTTAACGATTCTCCAAACATGCCACAACTAGGTACATAAAACAATACAAGACAATAAACAGTGAAGAAGATAAAACATACCTTTAGCCCATGAAACATCTATATAATGCAAGATGAGTATAAGCAGATAATTAGTACATTGTTAGAAATAGACACAGCATATCTGTTTTATAACATAAATATATCAGCCACCGTTAATTAATTACCCAGTAAACATGTTTGGGTAAACGAATAAAAAAATTAAGATTGTATAGAATTTAAAACCGCATAAATATATTAAAAATATCCAGAAATAATTATTAGTTCAAGGAAATGCTCCAGTAAACACCATAATCCAGAAATCCTTCAATACAACTTAGCTAACCATGTCCAATTGTTGTGAGTAGATAACAATGGTCTCTGGAGAAGAGCATTGAAGTTTTGCTTAGTTTTCATCATATTTGTATGCAGTTTGATTATTTTATTTATTATATTTTTTTTCAATGTCTTTCAACATACCAGGTAATATTATGGCCTATTACATCTGGCAACAATAAAAGTGTGCATTAGACTGTTTGGGGAGAGTTGCTCTGTATTTAAAAAGTCCATGATACAACTCTCTTTAAGTGTAAACGGAGTATACACAAAGCCATGTGACTTTCCTGTGTCAAATTATTTTTGGTTATAGATAATATACATAACCACATTTAAGGAATCCATACATTTGTCTATAAAATTTGCAAGCAAACCATTCAAATAAATTTCTTAACACCTATTAGGGTCACCAGTCGGCATAATACAAACAAACATTGACATGAAAAACACAACAAGATGCAGCTAAATATATTTCTCCATCACATTATACATTTACCTGCACCACAAATGACAACATCAACCTGTACAAACCATACAATAACTTTAACACTCAAGTCACACAAAATCAGATACTAACATGTTCTTTGTCATCCTGTGTTTTTGGTATCAGGGTACAAGATACTACCAGGAAACCCATATATTCGTGTTTTATTTTCTTCTTGGTCTCCTTCAACATCAACTTTAGCTCCGTTGGCCTGTAATGACAAAGACAATGGTAATATAATACTGATTTGTTACTTATTTAATCTGATCTTGCTTGCCTTAATTAGGGAATGCAAAATGTGTGTGTCAATGATTGAGTAACCTCTTATGGGATGAGGCGATCAAGTTGGAAGTCTTTATTGATGGATGAAACATCCTGTACACAGAGACATCACTGGTACTCTAACCAATAACCTGGAGACCTATACTGCAATGCACTAGCAACTACGTCATAGAAGCACCTTTCCACAATTTCTCTAATAGTGGTGATGTATACAAACTAGTGCTGAGAATTGGTTGGCATTTCCTAATTACCGGTAGTCATCAGTTATAATTGATTTGGACTAATTAATAAACTTCCAATTGTATAATTAGTTGGAATAAATATTAACTTATCATGAGAAATGTTATATATATATATATATATATATATATATATATATATAATTTCCATGATGTCTGATATTAGACCATTTATCCTTTAAACATTTATACACTAGTCATGAACCAATGTGACATCTCACTGGTTTTTCGAAAATGTAAATAATACATGAAAAACAAATAGACATCCAGTTATTGCATTCCCCAAACTGAATCATATCTGAAATTTTAGATTTCTCACCCAATTCCATATGTTTTAAGAAAAATACATCTATTTCTAGTATCAACACAGTGAAGTGATGAATTAGATGTTGGCTCATGCTAGAATCATTCTTAAAAAGACTTCTGGTGTAGTTTTATAAAAATTACATATTCAACACTCAAAGGTTGAAGCAGAATTGCACAAATATGAATATGAGTGTATGTATAGCCCAAAACCAAGGTGTCCCAGTGATTATGGCAGAATACAACTAGAGAAAAAGTCTATACATTTAGAGGGTTAGAACATCTATCTACCGGTATGGCGAAAGAAAATTTCAGTGTTCAGCAGCCAAGCTATGGAATGCACTCCCAGTTCACATTTGTGAATCCAAAACACTGAACATTTTTAAGAAGTTGTTGAAAACACATTTGTTCTCAAGCAATTTTACTGCTGAATTTCTTTTTTTTCTTAGGCCATTGTTTTTTGTATACTTGTTTTACAGAAAATTTCCCTTCCAAAAATTAGGGTCAGACGGTCGGGACAAAAATAAAATAAATTACTGAAAATATAGGGTCAGTCGAAAAAAAACTGACACAAAGTTCTAGTTTCTGAAAGATTCGCCAGATTTGGTATCCAATCATTTACAAATGCCCCAAGACACATATTCTTGATTACTCTGTTTTTTTGTTTTATTTTTACATTGATATTCAAATTCAGCTTGACAGTGATATCCACTGGGTATTCCTCAACAATCGTCTGGCATACGACAATGTTTTCTGTAACATATTCCTCCTTTAGTTGGGATTTCACAATCTCTCCAATATTTCCTGGCAGCAGGTTTCAGCTGTGATCGGCGGGTTTGTAAAACAACTATTCAAAAAACAATGGCCTTAGTAAGTTTTATATATCCCAATCTAGTTTTATAACATTATACAGTACTTTATGAAATATTTGTATTATATTTGTTATATTTGGGGGGGGGGGGTGTTTCATAAGTTTAGGTAAAGTGCTTTTGAACAGGCTTTAAGAATGGAAAGTCCACTTTATAAGTTTGGTATTATAATAACAATAATAATAATAATAAGCAAAGCCAATCAGATGTTTTAGTGAGCAGTGTAGCAACGAAGTGAACCATGTAAAATTAATCTTTGACACAGAATATTACTGTGTAAGACTAAGAGATCATATCAATTGATTATGGGATGTGTTTGATCTAAGATTCATTTGATAACACTTATCTGAGAACATGAGTTACTTCAACATCAATAGAAATATTTCTTTCAGATGATGATAACTAGAATATACCAAGAGGAGGACAATACTTCATCTGGATTTGATGTTTGTACTGGCTTAAACTGGATAAATGGCCAAATTTGGATAAATGGCTACTTTCTCTCAAAATGAGATAATGAAGCCAAAACCTTTTACTGATGAATGAAACATAACTCAGAAACCATTATCACTGTATGTTTATGCCAAGACCTGAATGTCTACAGTGTGAGGTGCACATATAGACTGGAATCGCGTTCTCACCAAAAAGGACAAAACCTGCTCAGTAGATTCATTAGAACATCCTCAAACTGATCCTGACAAATATATATATAACATTACAAATTATACTTTTCTCCAGGGTAAAACAACATATTTGGTCTATCAGGTAAAGTAGTTTAATGGTTCCAGTCCTACTTGGACCCACACTCCCAGAGAGAGTGTGCTCGTGGTATTTTATCTGATGTTCTGTTATTTTTATATGTTCTTATTTAGTTTTTGGGGGGTTTTCACGATGTACACACGTCCTCTTGAGATAACTGCACAACATGATATGGCATTAACTATCACTTGTAGGCTGATGACACACAGCTGTATACATCAATGGATCCTGACAATCAGTTACATTTCTCCTCTTCATTAAAACATTTAGAACATTACATTGCTGATATTCAGCTATGATTGACTAAGAATCTTCTAAAATTAGCCTGTGATAGCGCAGTTAGTTAGAGCATTAGGACTCATAGCCAAGGGGTCACGGGTTCAAGCCTCCAGAGCTGCAATGCTGTGATGTGGTGACTGGTTCACTCATCCATAAAAACCTGACAGGATGTGATGGGTATGTGTTTCAGTAATGCTTTGTGCCTATAATGGCAGCATGCGTTGTATGCTCCCTTGGAAGTTAAGATGTGTGCTGGATTGGAACAGATATGAGTCAGGGATAATAATACTGTAAAGCGCATTAGAGCAGCAATAATCTAGCTGAAAAGGGTGCTATATAAATGTCATATATTATTAGTATTAAATGATAATTAAACAAATATTATCTATTTCATATTTAGCACTCTACTAGAAATATGTGGCTATGATTTGATTCAGAATCTTCTAAAATTAAATTATGTTAAATAAATATCTATTTGGCTTCACCACATTATGTTAAATCCCTAAGAACATTGGCATTACAGATTGATTAATCTTCCATTACCCCCAAATGGGTCAATAAAAAATCTAGGGGTTATTTTTGATTAAATGTATTAATATGTGTGAACATAGCACATCAGCATGCTGAGCTGTCTTACTCCCATCTTAATAACATCCACTATTTAAAAGCATTCTTCACACAAGAAGCACTAATGTTACTGTAGTCCAGGCATTTGTTACATGATATATAGACCATGGTAACTCCCTGTTATATGGCATTTCTGATTATAAAATCAGTCGCCTTCAGTGATTTCAGAACGATACAGCCCATATAGTGACAAATACTCAAAATATGATACAGAACAATACAGCCCATATAGTGACAAATACTCAAAATATGATACAGAACGATACAGCCCATATAGTGACAAATACTCAAAATATGATACTATCCCCTCAATTCATAAAAAACTACATTGGACAATGTAAGGCCATCCATTTCAAGATTTTCCTAACAACTTATAAATCTAACAATGACAAGGAACCTGAATACATGTGTGAACTTATACCCATTAGAAAGTTATCCTAAAAACTCAGAGCATCTATTCAGATATTATTGCAGGGATCCTACACTTGGCACAGATCATATGGCAATTGTGCATTTAGTGGCTAATTTCACTGTTAGTAGCAAATTATTAAATATCCATTATTATTATTATTATTATTATTAGACAGTTTGGAAACCAATGACAATCTACACGCTTGGAGATAGAGAACAAATTATACCAATATGATAATATCTGGATAAATCTGTTTAGGAATTGAACAATTAACTGATGTTAAAAATATATCCACCAAACACAAGACATGTATGATTACATTATGATATTATATTTAAACACAGAAAAACCTAGAACCAGAACAAGTACAAAATACAGAAATAAAAAAGCAATGAAAGGTTATTTTATGGCACCATTTTAATATCTGACTCTCAGTTGCCAAATTCCTATATACTCGTTCAAAGTTTCATTTCAATCCACAAAAAAATACTAAAAACCATAACAAAAAGTTCATCCACTAAATTAGTAACAAACTATCTCCTCTCAACAATATAAACAAATAAAAAGCATTGCATGCTACGGTTAAAACCAACACATCAGAATTAAAAGCCATTATTTGTGCCAGTTACCAAATCAATATCAGTTTAATAGAATCAATCACTCACTGATTCAGCTCCAAAGCGCTGACATTGATCTGCGTTATACCCATTGGATCATCGAAGAAGCCTCTATCACGGTCAAACACTTCCAATATGACAGGTTTAAATGGATCTTCAATTGGCATTGAAAACTTCTCCTCCCAGTTCGGGTTCAAGTTCTTGTATATAATACGACTCCTGTAGTGTACCTTGCTGCCGATCTTGAACTTGACATAAGGATCACTGGTCCCTGGAAGACATATTACATGTAATGTAAATATGTTTACTAAACTTGTGGTATTTCTACAGTAATATACATGTAGTTTGCAACTGATGATGATGATGATGATGGTGGTGGTGGAGATGCTGATGAAAATAGCAACACCATACAGCAGATCATTATGCAACATGTCATTGTAGCATAATACAACTAATAATTAATAAAAATGACTTATAAAATGAGGTATAAATTTAAGATGTGTATGAGTGCAAGAGAATATAATATGCTAAATTCTTAAGAAAAAAAAACCTCATTACTTGAACAAGTCATTAAGTATTAAAATAAGAAAACTAAATAGTTTTTCCTAATTAAGAGATGAACCAGTGTTGTACAAGTTCACCATTATTATAATTGATCCCAAATTACTGTGTAAGTCACTGAGTCAGTGATGAATGATGTTTTACGGGCACTTTTGTGCACATGGTCGGTGAAATGGGTCGAGAGACCTCCAAAGGTAATGAACTTCTGTGTCAAAGATGTAACACCCTTCAGATATGAGCCCACCCCGAAATTTAAATTCAGGTGGTAGTGATCTGTGATCCAATGCGCTACTAGTTGGCCGTGGAGGCGGCCCTCGCAGAGTCAGTGAAAGTTTTAGCCTCAGTGTTGGTAATGGCAGCAATGTATCACTGATGGCGGTCAACTCCCGGGAGAAAGAGCCAGCAACAACTTTAATCTGATTTTATTCAAACCCTATTCTATGGTTTGCAGTACAGGGTTCTTTGAGTCGCTGTACTATTATAGTTGTGGCCTTCCCAAATTTATGACTCTGTGATTAAGTATGTTCCCTTAAATCATGAAAAGAATAATCAGAAAATCAATAAGTACCATCTTTTAAAAGCCACATACAAACCAAGTTGGAAAAAGTCCACATTAATTGCAGACAGTCACTCCATCATCTCACACAGCTGTGCTAATAACTTTCTCAACGCTGAGTTTGGTTACTAATTTCCAACTGTGATTATAACCTGATAATACTGTATCTTTATAGAATGATACATCTTATTATAACTCCTGATAGCTGGAAAATTCTTGACAGTGGATTACAATACAAAACTAAGATATATAAAGGCATGATTTGATATAAATGCATGCTGCTTCATGTGGCATTACCCATTTTATATGCATAACAAATTTAAACTAAAGTGTTTTCACATGTAATAAATACTAAAATGGTTGCTTTATTGCTATTTCGGTAGCTCTTGAAACCCTGAATACCTGAAAAATAGCAGTGGTCTGTCCTTTCTGATATGGACAAAAGTGGGTAATAAAAATGATATTAGTTTATTTCATTTCACAGTGCTGTTTCAGCTGAAATCCAATACTTCTGCATATTATATTTATTATTGTCCACCATCTGATGAAACAGCACACACTGTGACAAATGGGATATGGTCAATAGCCCATCCAGACTTTATCCCCCTCCTGTCTTTACCCTCCTCCGGTCTTTTTCCCCTTAGGCCTTTTGCCCCTTTAAGTTACTTTGGCCCATTGGTGATTGTGAGTGTAAATTAAACAAAATAAAATCACACTTTAATCACACACGTTCTTGTTGTTTAAACCAGATAATGTGTCCAATGGCCTTTAGGGTATCTGTTATTTGTTGTTATCTCCATGATTGTCAAAATAGATTTATGATATGCACAGAACTATCAGCACTATTTGTAGGGATGCAAATTCTTAATTACTTAAAACTGTCATCCGAGATCTGCTTGCTAACTGTTCTCTTTATTCATTGTCTGTCATCTTAAGATCTGCTTGCTTCAAAGAAATATCTATCTATCATGTATATATTATGGCTTTAATCAGTGGCTTCTTTTCATTTTTGTGTGTATAACTATTCTCTTTATTCTTTGTCTGTCATCAACAAGTGCAATTATAATGATCCCTTGATCAGAAAGATGAATGGGAACAGACTTGAGTGTAATAACATAAGGGGTGATTTTTAGTTCCATTGAGGGTGTCCTTAGTTACAATTTATATATGTAAAATGAAACACTGGTTATATTGCATATATATATATTGCATTAAAATTATCTTGTAAAAAGAATTTACCAATTTATGTATTATCATTATTTTCATTTAATCATATACCTATTTATTTATCTTTATCATTTTTTATGAACCATAAAAATATAGCACAACAAAATAATTATATTGTACACTGATCAAAATTTCAATTGTAGAAATCAATCTTTTAAAAGTTATGTGGCAAAGACCAACGGAAAAAAGAGAGGAGGGGAAAAGACCTGGACCCGTGACAAATATAGCATGGATAATTTACACCTTTATCGAATTTAACATATCAGTCACTGAAAAATCAGAGAATCTCTGGAAGAACTAATAGAATTTCCAGTCAATTAGTCCAAATGACCTGCCAAAAATGTGGTCTTGTTTCTAACCCTACACAAGGTATTTTTTTTATATGAAGTCAGATTTGATATTAATTATAACGGGCATAAACCAAAAAACGGGAATGTTACCATTATGAATACCCCATTAACATATCACCAGATATCATGGACAATTGTATTACTCACCAGAGGTATCTCGGATGACAAGTTCACGACCTTCCTTCAGTATGATATCCAGAATAAAGAATGGATATGCTCTGAGGTTAGCAATCCGTTGATTCTTTTGCACTGTTCCCTAGAGATTGGCAAATCAATAGGAGATGGTTAGAGTTAAATAATGGCCATTAGTAGGTCCATTAGGAACTGAGTTACTTCAAAAAGGTTAGGAATGTCAGTTGTGGATAATGCAAGCTAAAACAAAATCTTACCACATAAACATTGTGTACAATATGGATGACAATATTTGCTGATGTCTGGGGCCACAATTAATAAATAAACAAATACAATAAACAATTTGTGAAATCTTCAGCCATTTTTACTTTCAAATTAGATTTATGAATCACATAATAAATAATATGATGGACAAAATACACACACACACACACACATAAACTGGAAATTGAGATCTTTCATCTATTTGATATTTTTCAACAATTCTGACACCTAACTGACGGTTTTCATCAAATTTTCATCAATTGACATTTTCCAAGTGACACTCTTGCATTTTAATAAACACGAATAATTAACATGAAACAAGATTTGCCAGATAGAATACTCATGAAACGATGTTCACAGAAAGGTTATTGTGACATGGTTAATCACTTAATGGAAAATGAAATTATAAAATGTCAATCTTTAGATATACTACTGAATAATAATATTAACTTTTAAGATAAAATTTTCTTTTCAGCCACCATTGTTCTCAGTGCATAAATATTAACCCCAAGTTTGCACTGGCCTACTGTCACTGATCAAACACCAATCTTATTTTGGTTTGCTGAAAGAAAAAGAAGCATGTGACTGCAAAATTGTTAATGTGAAATGAGGTTAGGACATATTTATCTGATTAGATATCAATAACTGTGACTAGGTTTGAAAGTTTTTGCATGCACTGGACGGTTCAGTTTCAAAAGAAATATTTACAATAATTTATGTCAACTGAATCGTAGCAGATGACTTCATCCCAGTGTTAGTGAGTGAGGGGCTTGTTTAGCATTCCAGGCTCTGGTCACATGTGGGAGTCATATGGCAAAGGGTGAATCCAGAGATAAATATTCCAGAAATACAGGTACGAGTCATATTTGAACCCACGCCTAGAAGTTTGCAAAGCAATGCATTACCCATTGAGCTACCAGAGTGCTCTTTCATCCAGCTGAAGGTTAGCCTCTGAAGATTTGCCTTGGTCTGATAGAGCTCAGTAATGTTCAGCCTCGGCCATATGGCTCAGGAGTTTAGGAAAACATATCTGACAAAACACTGGTATGAACCACTGATAACTTGTGGAGGTTTACAGCACTGAGTGCTCTACCCACAACATCAATGGCATGTCCACATTGATGTTGGAGATTTGACACAATATGTTGATTATGATTACCGATTATGGATGTGTTTAGTAATGTTTTAAACAATACATTTAGACAATAAAAAATGCCTTATATAGCGAATAATCAATCGTCATTTATAAACAGAAGATATAAATATGAAAGAAGACTGTTTTCCAGACAAAGGAAACTCTTCTGATATAGAAACATTTATCCCAACCTACTTACACAAGTATCAAACCAACTTCAAAATAACCTCTAAGTGACATTGCGGTGGAAGACTACTAGCATCTTCATCTATGATAATCTGACATTGAGGAGTAATTGACAACAAAACTGTTTGTCAGCACAGCAGGACAAGTGACAAAGAATGAGGTGACTTTCGGGCTGTCTAACTTAAATAATCTTTTTTAATCTGTTCTGATTCCTGTGAGCATTGATGGCCCCCTAGAGAACAGTTACAAGTTTGAACTCAATCCGTCCATTGTGTCTCTAGCTCTTCTCAATCGCCAAGTTAATAAATCACCTTATGACTTGATGAACAGGCAGCAGATAATAAAACATATTTTGTTAATAAAATATCACTGCATCATTGAAGTTGGTGAATCAGAACAAAAAGGTGTGCATAATTTTGAAGCAATATTTATTATTATCTTTCTGAAACAACAACAGACTTAATGAAGAATCACCTTTTACGTTCTTCATGTAGTATCACCTTAAAGTATATTGACAAATATATATATATATGTGTGCTACGGTAAAATACACTGCATACACAATTACTATATTGCTGATACATGGAAAACGTTTAGAAAAGAAAGAAACACCAGTAATGCTAACTGGGAGGTAAGTTACCACATGAATAAAATCTAAAATATTTGCTCTACTTTTTTATATTCATTTATAGGTTAAGTAAATCATAAATGATCCATTCAAACAACACCTTTATCTAGCTAAAATAATATCATTTCTTTGGGTTCAATATGGCTAAGTAATGTTTAAATGCTGCTGTTCTATGTTCACTTCTGTGCATTTTTATGCTAACTGGTTCACGCAACCTCCAATTAAGTATTGAAGTAGTTCTGAGTTAAAGTCAGCCAGGGTTTGAACCTAGGTGAAAAGGTATGTGGCCAATCACACTACCAGTTAGGCCATAGAGTCACCCTCAATTTGACAAAGAGGATCTTGGTATGCTGCTAAGCTTGAGTGGTATCTTCTCCGAGTTAGATGTTAAACAGTTATGTGTTTTAAAGTAAAATCAAGTTATACTTCACGTGTAAACACTCGATTCATAGCAGAATGAGCAGACAACAGATTACTACTACTAGACTCAGCTCTACTTTCTAAGTCCATCACTCTATAATTACTGGGCTAAAATATGGATCACCTGGAGACATAGAACATATGGAAATACCATAAACAATTACAGAGAAACAATTGTCACAGAGATGCACTATCACTCCATAGGTATACACTATCGCTAATCATCCAATCAGAGAAAGTCACTATCAGTGATCGTCATCTAAAGCAGAAAATTGAGAAATGCACCACCCTTTTCCACCCTCAATGAGTATCGACTAATTCTGATAAAGACCACAACCTAATACCAACACTGATAGATGTATACCATCATTTATATCCAATCATGAAATAAATATATGCATCAGTTTTATCATAAAGAAACAAAATCTTTTTTGTTTACCAAACAGTATGTAGCAGTACTGTTACTGATTTGCAACAATTTCAGTGATACAGCATCAAAGATCATCACAAATCATCTTCAATAATCACTGATATAGAGCATCACAGATAACGACCATCAGCAGTAAAAAGAACTTATCTAAAACAAGTATTGCTATTCATCACCTGAGAGCCAGGTTGAATGACATACCTATATTTCATGTAAAGATTTCCATCTCATATTTCCAAGAAAATGTCCCGATGGATGGCACGCCTACTACTGGCAAGCTGATGAGATAGTTTCTTCCTGGCAGCACAATTGGTAGCCCACGCCAATTCTTTGGGATGTTTTTCAAAGAGTCAGCTTCTATCTACAGTTTTCTATCATATAATTCATGGTTGGTATTGCATTTAACATGAGAGCAATCAACCGAAAGGAGTCACATAAACTTGGTATGGTTCATTGCTGAATTACAAGGAACGCCCTAATGAGTGATAAAAACGACATTGTCTACCAACCAAATACCGGATTGCTACATCGCAAAAATACATGTCTCACAAAGCCTACATTGGGAAACATTAAGGAGCATTACGAGGACAAGCTGAAATAAGGGTCTCAGCATAAATAAAAAAGAGTCGGTAAATATTAGGAGATCTGATGGAAAACAATCAACGTTATCTAGTCTGATTGTATTGTACATCAGAGAATACCAACATCACAGACAAGTGGAATAACATCACACAGATATAGGCACCCACACACGTACACACACTTATTTATTTGAATAAACAATTCATTGCCAGTTTAACTCAAAACTGTGTGATGGCTCTTGAAGAGTTTATAAAGGAACCTTAAGCCTTTATTACATGAAATTTTAGTATACCTGCACTACAATATAGATTGTAGTTAATTTATTTGAACCCAGAATGAAGCTGAGGTCAGCTTCTGTGATGGAGAAATTTCGGTGTGTGTGTGTGTGTGTGTGTGTGTGTGTGTGTATGCCTTTGAAGTTGTTTACTACAACCCCTGATATCAAATTATATATTCTGCATGTGTATATGCTGGTCAATACAGTTAAATTCAGCTTTAATATTAGTAGTACAAAAAGGTGATGATCTCTTGTTACAGAATTCGTGATTAATCCAGAATTATTAACAATGTATGGGTTTATTGGATGTACAGATTTATGGATCTACAAGTCATAGGATTCAGAGCCTGAGTACCATCACATATATTTATCCTAACGCCAGCATACACACATGCATGTCGGCATACCTGAACATGTCCACACATACAAACACACGGAAAGAGAGACAAAACGTAAATACAGTTGCCAATACAGTGGAATACTGTGGAAAATTAGCAGTAGTCAATAATACAAGAGGCCAATATGTATGTAAACATGAGATCACAATTTATATTTGTTAGATAACAAAGTGCCCCTTTGGTACCTTTAGGTATTTGTGCACTGAGAATCAATCAAGAGATATTTCGCTGGTCGCAGACTAACATATTGCGCAGATTTATAATCTACTGGGATTATGGAATTGTGCCCAGTTCCCAGATTTGGCCACTAGTTCCACTTACGTGGGATGTATTTAGACTGGCTAGTGGCTGGCTGCAGCTGAGATTGTAAACAAACCTGTTAGTTCATAACCGTTGGTATAGCCATATCTCTAATCATCAAATATTTAAGATGCAAATAAACAATTAGGCTGAGCTGTTGATCATAAATGAAAGACATTTTACTGAAGAGAAAACCTTATAAAACAAGAGTTTTCATTTCACATAACCTTATGTTTTAACACTTTAAACAAGAGAAAAATGTCCATTGCTTATGGTACATGAAAGCTTAAAATGAGTTAGATGAAATCAAAGATGAAAAATCCCTCATCCCTAGACTAAGAATTGAAACAGCATAGCAACATTAACCAGAAGCAGATATGAGGACAAATACATTAGTATTTGTATCTGAAAGCATTTAAATACATTTTAAAGTGTTTGTGTTGTATTTGAGCATTCCAAAATGAAAAGTATTCCTATTTATATCAAAACAATTCCATAAAGTATTTAATTATAAATACATTTTTAAATAAATAAAACTATTTTTTTAAATTGTTTATCATAATATTTTACCACCAACATGATTAATGTTTGTCGTAGCAATTTAATAATTGGATTGTACAATTACTCAACAATGAAGTAACAGATGGTAATATATCTGGTTTATTTACCATTAATAATGCAAAATCAGCACATCAAAAGAAAGAGAATTATTTTTTAAATTATATTTGAAAATTACTTTTATAAGTAGTTGTATATAAATATATTTACATTTGAATCTATTTGTATTTGACCTGATGAAAAGTGTTTGTACTTCTAATTAAATAGTTTATATTGTATTTGACCCTATATTTTACCAGAATAACTGCAATACAAAAAAATAATAACTGCATTTTTCTAGCAGCTATCAAGTGTCAGTGGGTAATTTAAAACACAAGACAAAAAATATCTTAACTCACACTACATTGTCAGAGCTATTTGCGCCATGATAATAATATTTAAGACTGTCAAATAGGAAAGATCTGGTATTAGCCTACCAAAAATATATAAACACTGTTGCGAAGAACAGTGACTTAATTTCAACACATTAAGTCAACCTCCCACATTTTTCATGTTGTAACTATCAGAGTGTACGCAGACAATCTCTAATACACTCCTAAGACGTTACACACCAACATACCTGTCTATGAGAGTATAGTTTATGACGAGGAGAACCGGGCAATGACTTCGGTGAAGATCTACCACATTTACTATGACCATCTTCTGGTGGATAGTCCACTTCGCTAAAGCTTCTGTGTCTGAGATCAGATCTTGTATACAACGATCTGGCAAACAAATTTTGTGTTATCTGAGAAGATTTACCTGGGGTTACATCAACTGATTTTAATCATCACACTGACAGAACACAAGAGTACAAATAAACTGGAGGCATGCAAATCTGAACTCTATATTTCCTCTTTATATATATATATATATATATATATATATATATATATATATATATATATATATATAAAGTAAGAGAAATCCCAATTCCGAAGATAACTGAGTTATCCAATGATTTATTTCGTTGAGGTTTAAGCGTCAAAATGTAATTTACAATTTGATATTCACTTTATTGAAGCAAAGAAAAACCAAACTATTAAAGCTTTATAAACCATTTCTGCATGTCCTGACCAAAGAACGAAGACACAGTAGCACACAAAAAAGATATAGACATACTAACATGTCGGAGTTCTGACAATCTTGATCCTGTGACTCGGATAAGTTTTCCAGAGACGAGCTGTTACTGCTGCTCTCCAGACCAATGCCAAATGCAATCTTCCAAGGAGATATGAGAGCTTGAGTCAGACATGAACTTTCTACTGGCTGTGATTTAAGCGTCTTCCTCATTGTGACGGAAGACTAGGGATACTCATGCTGCTTATCCCGCGGTCATTAACCAAAGATGACAGCGTCAACAGCACGGATACCACGATGTCAACATCGAAAAGAACTCAGAGTCAGACGCCAGTGGCTTAACAGCTTTCACCTGTCCTGTGCATGTTCTGGTATAAAATCTGCCAATAAACAACACTCTTACTGATGAACTCCTCAGTTCGGCGGCGAAATGACGGTTCTCCCAGAGGTGGCATTAACACTTGTGATCCAAAGCTCATTTGAACACAACCATCAATCCATTTGGATGACATTTCTACGTCAGCAGCGGCTGCACAATGATAACACAACACCATCAATAGCACATCGTCTCCGAGTGAGCAGTTTCCTTCACACTGCTTCAGACTCCTCATCCATGGCAACAAATCCTCAACCTCGGACATCAAATTCAATTACTACTAAACATGAGGACATTTCCATGTGTTTTGTTAAAAGAAAAAAACACACACGTACTCATCCACGGAGAAGAGGTCATGATAATCATATGGCCGTTTAGTTGTATCATCACCCAGGTTACTAACATCATTACTGTCAGTCACACTATGATAAAAAGTAATATACAGGTCAGGAGTAAGATAAACTCAATCAATCAGAAGTTATCACCAGAGACCAGCCGTCTCTCTCTCTCTCTCTGTGTGTGTGTGTTGACATTTCTTTGCACGAAAAAGTTATTATTAAACAATCACTTCCACAATGAATTATCCCAGTACTCAGAATTTTAATTACTTGTGTAAAAATTCTCTTCGCAACCACGCACGCACGCACGTGCGCGCGCACACACACCAAATAATTAATAAAACGAATATCAACCTAATAACAGCAGATAACTTGATCTCTTCTACACACCAATCTCATATTATATATATATATATATATATATATATATATATATATATATATATATATATATATATATATCATTAACACCAACTAATTGATCACCAACCCATTATAGGCTGCGACCACAACACACATACACACACACACACACACACATAGAGAGAGAGAGAGAGAGAGAGCTCGATATGACGTCAAGATCATTAAGTTCTACAGACCATCTTCATGACAACATACCCTTCAATTGGTAGAAGTGCCACGAGCATTACGCTTTAACTGAACGCTAATTAGTGATATTACTGAAGGTAACATTCTGAATAGGATATAATTATAATTGGAGTTGGACTTACCTCAACCAAGAGAACACTAACTTACATTACTCACACTAAAAATAGCACTCATTTTGTGTGCGTTAAGTCAGTATTTCAGGTCAAAACATCACAGCCTAATGTACCACTATCCCATTTAAAGAATTTTAGAATCACCAGAAATATAACCAGTTCTGAGAAATATCCCGATGCTCACTGATTCCGTGTTGCTTTGAAATATTCTATAAATCACCTAGGCTTTTTTATAATGAATTAGTTTTATCCCGGAGCATTCTATCATATTTCTAAACCAATTTATTTCAAGTTAAATGCGGACCTTCCTTAAAACAATTATTGGGCACAATATGCGGGAAGGAAGCATCACAGTATCAAATATATAATTCTTGATAAATTTGTAAACGCTCGGATTCGTGTAACACATTCCAATATCGGATTTAACCAACAAGGCTAGCATTAACTATAGTAAAATATGAACCAACACTGTTAGCCAGCAAGGGACCTACCCATCCATCCATCCATCCATCTTTTGGAGAGAGACTTTATCTCCGTTGAGTGGAAATCTCAACTGATGGATTACTATTAAAGCCTACATCCACAAATCAACATACATATCCTAAGATTGATTATATTCAATGTAATCCCAACCCAAAGACGTTTAAACAAATACAATATCCGCTACTCTATATTGTTAGCCAGACTACCATCCAGGCGTCCAAATGGACGGCCATATATTTATGTGGGCGGACAGAAAATACACGGAACATTAAGTCATGTTGTGTTTGTCGAAAATGCAGCATTTGAGTAAGAGTTGATAATTTCTGAACTTTAGGAAATTCCCTCATACTCAAACACATTCTCAAATGTGAACCCGAGTAAGTAATTTCCTGGCTTAAATACAGTGGTTGATTCCATATGGGTCACTCCGATATTGTGTATTAATGATCTCCTTCCTCATTGTGAAAAATGGTGCTCAGTTTACGTTGATTTTAGTGTATACAGTAGACTGTTTCGATCATGGATTTGTCTACTGTAATGAGATTGAAATGGAAGATCTAACACTTTTCACATACAGCTAGGTTGGGATTTGTTGCTAGAGTTTATAAAAAGGCTGGCCACGCTACTCAGCCACGGGATGCATCCCAATGGTGACTGAGGCTAATTTTCAGTATTACACTTCAGGACCTGAGGTTATCATCATCATGATCAAGTGACTTTAATGCTAACATCTAATCTTCTACTTCATTCAAAATAAAGTGTTCTTTTCAAACATCCTTGAGCAACTTCAGTAGTCAAAGCTAAATATGCCACAACCCCACACCATTATTACTTTGAAATTTTGCATTACGCTAGAGGTCTTGAGTTAAAATCCTTGATTAGCAAATTGTTAGATATTTACTAATTTAGATAATATCTTTCTGTCAACATGCCTCATTAAAAAAAAGCCTATATTAATGGGGAAATAGATAAGACAATAGCTAGTCAATAACTGATCACGCCTAGGTATAGGGATTTATTGGTAGATGAAACACCCTCCCCCCAACACACACAAACTGAGCGCTGAATTCATTCACATGACACCGGGATCCACAATACAGGCCAAGAAATAACCCCCCAAATGGCTTGATGCTGCAGGCTTTAGACAGACGGACGATGGCATATTACTAACCGATAAAGACCATACAAATAGCCCATATATCACATGAACTCAGAACACTAACGAGTCAGAGCATGACGTCACACATGGAATCCAGGTCCTAAAATCACTAGAGCCGACACCATGACAGTTCTTCCATTGTAAGTGGGTCAGAGGAAGAGTATAGATTTGAAATATGTACTTATTTTATCATTTTAAAACCCTCCCCCATCCAACCCCCATCGCGGTAAAATAGGATGAATCAACTTTCACCTGCAATTCTTGCCTTTATTAGATCACTCGCCATGAATTATTGGCATACTGCAAAAATCAGGTTCTTGTAATTGTTTAGTGGTCAACATCAGGTATTTAGATAATTCTAATAAGAATTAGGCTAATAATTATACAGAACACTTTGAGCTGGCTGTCATATGTGACAAATTAATTATACACCTAAATACTGACATACATCCTGCAGTGTTGTCACATAAAAGATGATGATGCTACACAGACAACTGAGCAAAATGTCATCCTCCAACTTTAGATTCATACGTGACTTTAATATCAAAACATAGACAGGTTGATGAAGGCTGAGCTAACAACTCTTCCCAGCCATTAAATACAACAGACATTGGCGACTGAAAATGGAATCATATGTCCATATTAAGAATGATTTAGATGGATCCCGATAGCTGGCAAATACCTGAATTTCTGTGTTTATGTAATTAAAATATTCACACATTATAATATCATTAATGTTAATAACAACATGACAGCTTTCAGATAAACTGAAAATATCAAATACCTGGAATTTCAAGTCTTATATACAGTCCTACTAAGGAATTATATATTTCAGAATAAAGCAAAATATCCAAATAATTTAATTAGATAAAATTCTATCCCACATCTAAACTGGGCTATCATATAACTCTCAGTGTTGAAATCCATATCACATTGGCAGCAGGTTGAGACTTTTTGGTAGCTGCCGAGTGTGAAGTCAGCTCATTTAGTCTCGATAACCTTGATATCTAAATGCCTAATCTTATGGTTCTTATTGAAATTTATGCATGTTGTGATTTTTTGTTTGTTTTGAAACTGTTAAAATTAGCAGAAGCACACCCCAGCCCGGTTAATAATGACAATGGCCAATAAAACACGTCAGCAAATTCCGGATAACTGGAGCTTAATAATGAAAGGAAAATGAATCTTGAGTGTACTGACTGCTACACCTTAGGAAGCTAATAATCTTGGTTACATCTGTGATATTCACAGCATTTGAAGATGACAATATCCAGAAGTAAAACAATATGTATTAATATGGTCTTTAATCAGCTGGTGTCCGGCTTGGTGTATTATCAAAATGGTTTAATGTCTGGCTTTGAAAAAGTGAAAACAAAAATTAAATAGACAAAACATATCTTTTAATTATTACATGTTATTGTATTACAATATTTGGTATTTGGGTCACAACTGGGATAACACTGGCTGGGGAACTCAGCTGCTCACTGGGGAAAAGATATGATCAGACCAAAGCTTTTTATGGATGGATGAAATATCTCCATAGACAAAGATGAAGCTGTGATTCAAAGACTTTGAGTGGCTGAGTGAGTTTTTTTACCAATATACAGCTTTTTATAGTGAGTGAGTGAGTGAGTGAGCGAGCGAGCGAGCGAGCGAGCGAGAGTGAGTGAGTGAGTGAGTGAGTGAGTGAGTGAGTGAGTGAGTGATTCTAAAGACACAAAAAAGGTAAATTAGGGTCATCCGTTTAATCACCCCTCATGACACGTAGGAAGATGTAGGTAAATCTAACCCCATTTCGAACCCATCAAACTTTCACCTGTTTTTTTTTACAAACCAGATCCAGAGAATTATTGCAAGACTAAGTTTCCCCCAATTAACCGATCACCACCAGACACTTGTAACACTGCATTAAATCCCGACCATAACTCACGAGGACAACAAAATATTAATATTCATACACACATGGTACATATATTTTCTGCTCCGGTGAACATAACATTTTGACTAAAGGTAACGTTAAGCTCACTAAAGACATGCTCCACCCTTCAAGAGCATTCATTCTAAGAATCAATACAATGCTCACTTAACCAAAAGAGAGTACTTCATCTGATGGTTCTATTACTATTAACAATACCTGTATTTCGTGATTATTCATTCAGATTCCCTAGTCATGTTAATATGTATTTGTCTAACTGATGGTGGCATATTATAGCATCTCTATTAGCTCCGAGAAAGAACCCAGTCTTCTAATGGCAGAAAACATTTGCTTGTTTACATCAACAAGTTACTAATTTGCAACTGAATGGTTTGGGTAGATATGTATGTGTGTGTGTGTGGGTGTGTGTGCGTAGGTGGAGCACACGTGCATTCAAAGACGTAGTTTATAGCAACCCCTTCATCACTTATCACAAGATGAAGCAAGGAAAAAGACGAGACATGTATATGGAGACAGGCTGCAACATCTATAACATGCATCAGGCAGAAATTACTGGCACATGCTGGCTAAACACACACACACACACAGAGAGAGACAGACAGACAGACAGACAGACAGACAGACAGACAGACAGACAGACAGACAGACAGACAGACAGACAGACAGACAGACAGACATGGTATGTAATGCTATAGTTAACCATTCGAACAACTTAAGGATTTTCTCCTGGATCCCTCAAATCTGTATTCGTCGTTTAGGACTCCGGACTATCTAGATGTTATACGATAACTACAACAATGAGTTATAGTATAAAGACTGTGACCAGGTGGTAAAATCAATCTCAGGTAATTTAATGATATATAATTATGTAAATAAGATATGGTGTATTGATGTTGATGGAGAGATGCCTGGTTCACGTTCAGTTAGAAGAAATGCTGTTACCTTGGCTAATGAGATATTTCATGTGGTTCACACTGGCATACCTGTGTGTGTGTGTGTGTGTGTGTGTGTGTGTGTGTGTCAATTAATGACTGCTTGTTTGTGCATGTGTGTAAGTACTGTACCTAATTATGTAAGTAAATGTTTGTGTATTTTTTATCACATACGCACAGGAGCGTGCACGCGCGCGCACACACACTGCAGGTCATATTTCAAGAAGATTGACGGTCAATCCATGGAATAAACACTACAACCATTGGGGGGGGGTTGCCCGGTCCCATGGTAACAATGGAAACAACACCAGAGTGATGATCAGCCTCCAACACAAATACAAAAACAGTTATATATCTTAATTCTCTTCCTATCTACTGACTCTAGCAGTATACAGGATGATCAATCTACACACACACACATACACACAGACACACACACACACACACACATGCACTTGATAAAGGTTTCTTATAACCGAAACTAGTCGTGCTATTTTGGGCTGAGTGAAAATACTATTATTTCTGCTATTGTCGGAGGTATTAGAATTATTATCATAATAGATATTATATGTACTGATATATATGCTTTATTTCCAGTTATAGCTGCGTTATATATGTACTAATATATAAAAAAAAATTCTATTTAGGTAGTAGTCGTTTGATCATAATTCTGTAAGAATTATAAACATCACGAAAACCTGAGCCCACGCCTTTATTATATGTAACATAAAACACACACACACGTATCTACAATGTGTTCTGAAAGACTGACCAGATGTGGCCCTTTTAATTTTACCACATGGAATATGTACCAATTATAAGAAATAAAATCTGTCATTTACAAGGACTACCAGTATTTTATGTAAACACCAACATGCAGCTTATGACCTTGTGCTCTTTTCTGAACTGATGATGATGATTGATGTTTTACAGCCACTTTTGGGCACAATTGGTAGGCTCTAAAGCTAATGAAAAAGTCAAAGATGAAACACCCTTCAAGTATGCCCCCGCCGAGATTCGAACAGGACTGGTATCTGTGGTCAAACACGCTTAATAATTACCACTAGACCACAGAGGGGCACCCTTTTTGAATATAAATAAACTCATCAGAAATGATAATTATCACTAACTATCACATGAACTCAGAACACTAACGAGTCAGAGCATGACGTCACACATGGAATCCAGGTCCTAAAATCACTAGAGCCGACACCATGACAGTTCTTCCATTGTAAGTGGGTCAGAGGAAGAGTATAGATTTGAAATATGTACTTATTTTATCATTTTAAAACCCTCCCCCATCCAACCCCCATCGCGGTAAAATAGGATGAATCAACTTTCACCTGCAATTCTTGCCTTTATTAGATCACTCGCCATGAATTATTGGCATACTGCAAAAATCAGGTTCTTGTAATTGTTTAGTGGTCAACATCAGGTATTTAGATAATTCTAATAAGAATTAGGCTAATAATTATACAGAACACTGAGCTGGCTGTCATATGTGACAAATTAATTATACACCTAAATACTGACATGCATCCTGCAGTGTTGTCACATAAAAGATGATGATGCTACACAGACAACTGAGCAAAATGTCATCCTCCAACTTTAGATTCATACGTGACTTTAATATCAAAACATAGACAGGTTGATGAAGGCTGAGCTAACAACTCTTCCCAGCCATTAAATACAACAGACATTGGCGACTGAAAATGGAATCATATGTCCATATTAAGAATGATTTAGATGGATCCCGATAGCTGGCAAATACCTGAATTTCTGTGTTTATGTAATTAAAATATTCACACATTATAATATCATTAATGTTAATAACAACATGACAGCTTTCAGATAAACTGAAAATATCAAATACCTGGAATTTCAAGTCTTATATACAGTCCTACTAAGGAATTATATATTTCAGAATAAAGCAAAATATCCAAATAATTTAATTAGATAAAATTCTATCCCACATCTAAACTGGGCTATCATATAACTCTCAGTGTTGAAATCCATATCACATTGGCAGCAGGTTGAGACTTTTTGGTAGCTGCCGAGTGTGAAGTCAGCTCATTTAGTCTCGATAACCTTGATATCTAAATGCCTAATCTTATGGTTCTTATTGAAATTTATGCATGTTGTGATTTTTTGTTTGTTTTGAAACTGTTAAAATTAGCAGAAGCACACCCCAGCCCGGTTAATAATGACAATGGCCAATAAAACACGTCAGCAAATTCCGGATAACTGGAGCTTAATAATGAAAGGAAAATGAATCTTGAGTGTACTGACTGCTACACCTTAGGAAGCTAATAATC
Organism: Paralvinella palmiformis; assembly: GCA_025642065.1. Lineage (NCBI taxonomy): Eukaryota > Metazoa > Annelida > Polychaeta > Terebellida > Alvinellidae > Paralvinella > Paralvinella palmiformis. Next base: position 1,265,143 of record JAODUP010000019.1, read on the forward strand.
TTGGTTACATCTGTGATATTCACAGCATTTGAAGATGACAATATCCAGAAGTAAAACAATATGTATTAATATGGTCTTTAATCAGCTGGTGTCCGGCTTGGTGTATTATCAAAATGGTTTAATGTCTGGCTTTGAAAAAGTGAAAACAAAAATTAAATAGACAAAACATATCTTTTAATTATTACATGTTATTGTATTACAATATTTGGTATTTGGGTCACAACTGGGATAACACTGGCTGGGGAACTCAGCTGCTCACTGGGGAAAAGATATGATCAGACCAAAGCTTTTTATGGATGGATGAAATATCTCCATAGACAAAGATGAAGCTGTGATTCAAAGACTTTGAGTGGCTGAGTGAGTTTTTTTTACCAATATACAGCTTTTTATAGTGAGTGAGCGAGTGAGTGAGTGAGTGAGTGAGTGAGTGAGTGAGTGAGTGAGTGAGTGAGAGTGAGTGAGTGAGTGAGTGAGTGAGTGAGTGAGTGAGTGAGTGATTCTAAAGACACAAAAAAGGTAAATTAGGGTCATCCGTTTAATCACCCCTCATGACACGTAGGAAGACGTAGGTAAATCTAACCCCATTTCGAACCCATCAAACTTTCACCTGTTTTTTTTTACAAACCAGATCCAGAGAATTATTGCAAGACTAAGTTTCCCCCAATTAACCAATCACCACCAGACACTTGTAACACTGCATTAAATCCCGACCATAACTCACGAGGACAACAAAATATTAATATTCATACACACATGGTACATATATTTTCTGCTCCGGTGAACATAACATTTTGACTAAAGGTAACGTTAAGCTCACTAAAGACATGCTCCACCCTTCAAGAGCATTCATTCTAAGAATCAATACAATGCTCACTTAACCAAAAGAGAGTACTTCATCTGATGGTTCTATTACTATTAACAATACCTGTATTTCGTGATTATTCATTCAGATTCCCTAGTCATGTTAATATGTATTTGTCTAACTGATGGTGGCATATTATAGCATCTCTATTAGCTCCGAGAAAGAACCCAGTCTTCTAATGGCAGAAAACATTTGCTTGTTTACATCAACAAGTTACTAATTTGCAACTGAATGGTTTGGGTAGATATGTATGTGTGTGTGTGTGGGTGTGTGTGCGTAGGTGGAGCACACGTGCATTCAAAGACGTAGTTTATAGCAACCCCTTCATCACTTATCACAAGATGAAGCAAGGAAAAAGACGAGACATGTATATGGAGACAGGCTGCAACATCTATAACATGCATCAGGCAGAAATTAGTGGCACATGCTGGCTAAACACACACACACAGACAGAGACAGACAGACAGACAGACAGACAGACAGACAGACAGACAGACAGACAGACAGACAGACAGACAGACATGGTATGTAATGCTATAGTTAACCATTCGAACAACTTAAGGATTTTCTCCTGGATCCCTCAAATCTTTATTCGTCGTTTAGGACTCCGGACTATCTAGATGTTATAAGATAACTACAACAATGAGTTATAGTATAAAGACTGTGACCAGGTGGTAAAATCAATCTCAGGTAATTTAATGATATATAATTATGTAAATAAGATATGGTGTATTGATGTTGATGGAGAGATGCCTGGTTCGCGTTCAGTTAGAAGAAATGCTGTTACCTTGGCTAATGAGATATTTCATGTGGTTCACACTGGCATACCTGTGTGTGTGTGTGTGTGTGTGTGTGTGTGTCAATTAATGACTGCTTGTTTGTGCATGTATGTAAGTACTGTACCTAATTATGTAAGTAAATGTTTGTGTATTTTTTTATCACATACGCACAGGAGCGTGCACGCGCGCGCACACACACTGCAGGTCATATTTCAAGAAGATTGACGGTCAATCCATGGAATAAACACTACAACCATTGGGGGGGGGGGTTGCCCGGTCCCATGGTAACAATGGAAACAACACCAGAGTGATGATCAGCCTCCAACACAAATACAAAAACAGTTATATATCTTAATTCTCTTCCTATCTACTGACTCTAGCAGTATACAGGATGATCAATCTACACACACACACATACACACAGACACACACACACACACACACATGCACTTGATAAAGGTTTCTTATAACCGAAACTAGTCGTGCTATTTTGGGCTGAGTGAAAATACTATTATTTCTGCTATTGTCGGAGGTATTAGAATTATTATCATAATATATATTATATGTACTGATATATATGCTTTATTTCCAGTTATAGCTGCGTTATATATGTACTAATATATAAAATTTGTTTTCTATTTAGGTAGTAGTCGTTTGATCATAATTCTGTAAGAATTATAAACATCACGAAAACCTGAGCCCACGCCTTTATTATATGTAACATAAAACACACACACACGTATCTACAATGTGTTCTGAAAGACTGACCAGATGTGGCCCTTTTAATTTTACTACATGGAATATGTACCAATTATAAGAAATAAAATCTGTCATTTACAAGGACTACCAGTATTTTATGTAAACACCAACATGCAGCTTATGACCTTGTGCTCTTTTCTGAACGGATGATGATGATTGATGTTTTACAGCCATTTTGGGCACAATTGGTAGGCTCTAAAGCTAATGAAAAAGTCAAAGATGAAACACCCTTCAAGTATGCCCCCGCCGAGATTCGAACACGACTGGTATCTGTGGTCAAACACGCTTAATAATTACCACTAGACCACAGAGGGGCACCCTTTCTGAATATAAATAAACTCATCAGAAATGATAATTATCACTAACTATCACATTTGCATACATCATCTATTCCACTGGCCAGACGTAAGTCACCTAAAAACCAAAATAGACCTTGCAAATCTCCTTACCCTGGATGGTGGTGAAAAATAGCTGAACTCTCCAACGTGCATGAAAAGGGGTGAAAGCACTTCTACTGATACAACGTTAAAAGCCTCACTGTACAAGTGAAGTACTGAACACTTTAACATGGAATTGGTTTCAGTGCAAACCCAATCAACAAATATGGGCTTTACAATTTTGTAAGCAACAGTGTCTGGTAGAAGACTTCAAGAGTTTCCATGGATGGTTGGAATTACTGTATTAGTGTCATATGGATTGAAATTGTATGCACTGCATTGAAAAGCATCCAAACAAGATAATTAACAACAACAACGACATTAACAACAATGTTCTGATACCACTGAATTACATAAATCTCAATTTTTCAATTGCGAGAGTCACATAAACTGCTGGCTGATTTTAAGTGTGACTGGTACTACGGACTACTGTGACATTAGTTGAAAGTGTCATACGAATCCTTTACCCCGGAGAAAACATCAAGCACCCCCCAATATGGTCTTCGTCTTAAGCTCCACAGATGGTAGACTTGTACAAACCAACAAGTCTGGGGATGGTTTGGTCATCTACTGGCTCAATAGACGGTAGACTCATACAGACTAACAAGTCTAGTAATGGGCTGGTACTCTACTAGCCCTATAGATGGTAGATTCATACAAACTAACAAGTCTATAAATGGGATTGTCATCTACTGACTCTACAGACAGTAGACTCATAAAAAGTCTACGGTTAGATTGCATTACATAATATATCCATTCATCACAAAACATTAGCACTGTATCACAATCCATGTCAATCAGAACGACATCATAACAATGTTAGAATTAATTTTTTTAATTAATGCTGCAATCTAACAACAATCTAACAATAAGAGCATTAATCAGTTTATCAAATCTATCACTCTCCTGTAACTCGGAAAAGAGGCATAAATAATTTAGAATGATGCCACATCACTACAGCATTATTTTTTAAATTCTATTTATCAATTATTTTCTAGTCAGTTTTTATATTACTGTGTGTATTCTATTTAATACACACAGTGAAATGCTTCAAATAACTATTACGCTATTTAGCTTAGCAAATACTCTCAGACTCATCACAGTTGAAAAGACATGATTTGTCTGAATCTTTCAGAAATAAATAAAACTATTGTAATAATAAGTGAGTAATTGAGTGAGTGTTTCATTTAGTATATTTGAAGCTAATCACACCATGGACATTATATGACCACAAGGAACAAACTCACTAGAAAAAATATCCTACAAACATGACTGGGACTCAAGCCCAGATATACAGGTTTGCAATGCAGCACTTTACCCATTGCACTATCAATATGCCCTGTAGAAACAGGTAAATATTAATCAAACAAACTATAATAATGTTTAGTTGCAATAGTGAAATTATGTTGGGAAAGTACAGAAAATATACATTGAAGTTTAAGTAAATAAAAACAAAATATTACACAATTTAAAACAAACAACATCATGGAGATATCAATATTAGTCAAAATTGTAGTTAAATAATTGAAGTTGCATGAAAACTAATATATTTAATGTCTCCTTATTGCAACTTTTCTATTTCTTTATAAAATTGTCTGAATTTATAATTACAAGGTAATTTAAGCTAATAAATATCTGAGTTTGTAAAATATATACTTTTAAAACATACATCTAGAAAAACATTCACAGAGAGAGACAGTGACAGAAATACACAGGACGTGAGAGTGAAAACGACAGTCAGATATGCAGCCAGCCAGATAGATCAATGGATTGATGGGTGGATAGAGAGATAGATCAGAGTGACTCAGGCACATAGGTGGACCACTGTTGACCAAATTTAAGTCACCAGTTGCAGATATCGATGTGATGAATAATAGAAAGTGAGAGAATCTCTCTCTCACACACACATACATACATACATACACACACAAGCATGCACGCATCTGGATCACCATAAATATCTGCCGTAGTGAACAATTCAATATCACTCAAATATAAACACTTACTACCACTTCCTGCCAGCAGTAAGCTTCAATGCCACCTATTAACCAGATGGAAATATAAAAAGAGAGGCTACTCGGTCTCCACATAGCCACCACAGACCATCGCATATAAAACACAACACATAAAACACAGCGCCATGCCATCAATAGCCATAGTCATCTCCAACTCTGAACAGATCCAAATCAGCAACTATGAATGAATTCCATCACCATTGTGTCAATCTGACAATACCACATGATGATGCAGATAGTGTTGCGGGCTGTTCAAAAGCCTTCATCCAAGTGGGTGGTTGACAGGCTAACTTCTTAACATGAGCACCTTAAGGAGTACACAAACAGCGGAGGGCACAATAAAATTCGGCATAGTCCAATTACATGCGGATCCATGTTACTGCGACGATAAGAGTGGCCGAGAAGTCCAGCAACGAATGCTCCACTGCGATGCAGCTTCCAGTACACCATAAGAATGCAGCCATGATGCCGAAATGCCTTGGCCAACATCACCGCAGCCTGAGACAAACTCCAGGATATTGATTGGCAGAGACAGCCAGGTCTCCACTGTTATGGCAACGTCCTGCCCAGCCTATTGCTTCATCGCTTAAACTAATATCGGGTCAGTGGGGTATATATACATGGCTGAATGATTACAGGATTACAGTTACTTCTAGGTCGAGCATCACTTCTTAGTGTATAGTGAACCACTTGTAATATTAGACCAATACTCGCCTACACTTTGGCTCACTGTAGAGGTGACTATGAAAAACTTTCTCCATCAACCGCATCAGGCTTAACAATAGTCGGCCAATCTCGAAGTGCTATTGTAATAAAGATTTGTATACAAAATGCATTAGATTCGCGTGCCAACTGGTGCGATGGCATGGGTTACATCTGAAATGTATTGTCAACATCCCTATGAATTTGGAAAGGGCGTGCGTGCGTGCGTGCGTGCGTGCGTGCGTGCGTGCGTGCGTGCGTGCGTGCGTGCGTGCGTGCGTGCGTGGTCTATACAGACTTGTATGTAGGCTGCGGCTCCTAAATAATTTTCATATACTGTGACATTTATTATATTTACCGGACAACAATATAGTCATAGACAAACTCAACAGTGAAAACCATCTTCCAGAATTAATATAATAAAAATCATCCGGCTGTCTTCTAATACATCAAAGAGGTGCATTAATCTCTGAGTATGGTAGCTTTTCCTCGTTATTAAACCCGGTTTAGAACTCTACATTATGGACTTAGACCGAAGTGATCAGTGGACCGTGTTATTGGCACAAAACGGCCAGGAGTTGTTGGTATTGACAACAAAGTGTTTGTAACTAATTCAGTTTTGAGTTGTATTATTTTAAATGGACGATAATTCCCTTAAATAACAATAAAGAAAACAGAGGCTGTATAATAAGTCAAATAGGCTCGTGTGCTGTCAGTAAAATCCCACTCTATAAGTGGTGATCATGACTGAATAAATGACAATTAATGTTAATTAGCAATCTTGTTGATATCTACAGGAAGCCAATCAAAGTTCACCAGCAATAATTTTAAACAAACAAACAAACAGCCTAAACTTAATGCTGATACTGTTCTTGAAAAATAGGTCTGTCTGAAGTGAGTTGGTGAGTGAGTGTGTTTTGTTTAATTACGGCTTCACATTGATAATATCTCGGATACATGGCCGAGATAAAAAGACGATGAGATGAATTTGGGAGTGGGATTGAGATCCTAATCTGAGTAACTCTCCAATAGAGTGAACTGTCAAATGCACTTTAGAAGTGAAATGAGGTGAATTGAAAGATGAAATATCTTTTAGACATAGCATGACCAAAGTATTAATCCAGGAATTCCTTAAAGAAGTGCTGATGGCCACTAAAAATGTATCATAAAGACGACTCGATCTAATTGTTATGGAAGCCAGAATTTTGTGTCTATGTCAAACATTCGATAGATTTGCACCGCAGATTGTGGTGATATATCAACCGAAGATCCAAGTACTAATTCTGGATCAGAGACAAATGTCATAAAGGAAACATGACACCATCATTTGTTATAACACAGTATTAGTGAACATGAAGGATCATCACTCTGACAAAAAATCAATCAGTAATATTCAACATGTCTAGCATTGAGTCACCCATGTTTATACATTGTGTTCTTCTCAATATAACACACATCTACTGGTAACAGCCAGAAATTATATATATATATATATATATATATATATATATATATATATATATATATATATTAACAATGACTTGTCATATAGTGCAAACAATATAAACTATCAACAATGGACATTAATATGTCCAATAATACAGATATGAAAAATTATATAGAAAGGCATTGTATGTTAATTAATACGTTCATTTAATAGTCTTTTTTTAAGAAAGGAATAATTAACAATAACAGCAACAATATTGTTATCATTATTATTAGTTACATATCTTCGTACTCAGATGAATGGCTTTCAGTCCGTCTCTTTTATGATAATTCCCCGTCTTTCATATTGGCTTCCTTGTGCAGCATAAAAATACAAAAATATTAAATGACCAAAATATTTTAAAGTGTTCTAGGGTAATTTAAAACTCCCCCAAAATAGCATATCATAAATAATATTTTCTTTTGTCAGCAGTTTTTGTGTGTGTTTATTATATTCTCTCATTTGTTTAGCGCAGTAACTGTTTTTTATGGATGAATCAAATTAACCTGAATTTCACCGTCACAGTGTTCAACTTGAAAAAGATGGTCATTATTGTGTCTTCTGATTAGATTTTTTTAAATTTGATGTACCGGATTTGAGTCTAAAGTGAATTGCTTAATTAATGGTATTAATGTTAGCAATATATTTGCTATTTGATGGCACTGCCTTTTAAAAAGAAATTTGTGCTGTCGAAAAAAAAATCCTGATTGTCTAACCTCTGTCAAATGATGATTGATATTTTACGGTCACTTTTGTGCACATGATAGTCTAAATGGGCTGAGCGACCCCAAAAGTAATGAAGTGAAGTCAAAGATGAAACATGCCGAGATTCGAACTCAGGTGGTAGAGATCCACTGCACTACCAACTAGACCACCTCCACCTCTGTCAAGTGGACATGGTTTAAAAAAAAACATATATATATATATATATATATATATATATATATATATATCAGACAGTTCATAATTAATAGAATGGTTATATCACTTATGTTGATATTACAGGGTTGGGTAGTTTTTCGGGCATGACATTTGATCAAATCTAACAACTGTGTCAAAACTGCTATTCTAAACAAGTTGTAAGAGAAACCTTTACAAGGAGTAACACAGCCCTATGTGAGCTGATCAAACATTAGACAATTGTCCCATCAGATCAGAAACGTGTAAATGAGCAAAATAGCAAATATACCTTACAGTTGTTATAAGGCACAAAATAGTCAAGGTATCAACACATCAAGTGACAAGATAAACACTATATATAGTGTACCAAATCTTAAATCTGGTGAGAAATTTATACTTGTACATGTACTTATAATGTCCTAAATGGCATATGATTTCTTCGTTCTTCACCTGTACATTATCAACACCGAATTTTACCTTTGTCGACAGATAAGAAGAAAGACTGTAAGCCATTATTGTGTTCTCTTAATCAATATTTACACATACGTGTCCACGACTACATGTACCCTGAGTAACATATTTTATAATGTATTGTACATGTATAGCATAAACTAAAACGCCAATCATTCAATCCCAATCCCAATCCCAATGGTCACATTTCCTAAGATGATCAGTCTCCCAATATTACCACAGAGACTTTGGAGTGTTCTTATTTTTTCGGCACAAAAAATCAAACATACGGAGTAAATTTGTTACTGATCGCTGAATCAACATAATATCAATAAATCCTAAACATTTTTGTCGTTCAGTCTGAAATCTCATTGTAAGACTATATGGGATTCAATGAGACTGCATTATGAGATTATCAATTAATCAGTACATCAGTGTATTAAATAAAGAGAATGAGATGTTTAAAATATGATCTGTATAATAGTATTTATTCCACCATGACTGGCTTATGTTTCATGCGTTTGTTTCGTGTATTCTTCCCACAATAGAACATGAGACAAAGTTCTCTTTTTAAAGAAGGTCACATCATGTGTCTTGTAACGGTGTCATTTCCATATTTAGATCACAATGACTGGTGGCTTGAATGGTGGTCTTCCCATGCCAATAATGGGAATTCTACAGTAAACACGAATCAATAAATACCAGGGGAGAAATGGTCACATCAGCATATTACCACCACATCGTTGCTCATTAAATATAAATTTCCCCACCATTTAAGACTATTCTGAGAAGCTTGATCTATCAGCATGGACTGTCAACAGATCAAATGGATGTTAGGTAATCATTGGCCAGTAGCAACACCCAGTACTCAGCCTTAAAGGAGCTTATTTGAGAGCTGAGCTATGGAGAGAGAACTTGAAGGTAATCAAGATCCAATGGAGTAATGCACGAAAGGAAATGTTCAGTCTAGCCAAATCGTGGAATAATGAGGCTAGGTCATGTTAAGGTCAAGGTCTTGTTAGCTATCTACACTTCTGGTATTGGTCACGTGATATCAACATTATTATTATTATTATTATTAATCAGAGGTAAATTTGTCAAATATTATGTCCAACACAGAACATAATCTCTTGTATTTGTCTATCTATCTACTTTTTCATTGTTTCCTCAGCCAGCTGATCCCCACAGTGTGTCCTGTGGCTATTGCCTGTCCCAGTGTCCTGGGTATCTCACAGGTCTAATCTATCTGTCAGAGAGGTAAATATGGAGACAGGCAGCCAGTCAGCCAGTCAGTCAGTCAGTCAGACAGAGAGAGAAAGAGATGGACAAATAAAAGGAGAGATGGGCAGATTGAGTAAATAAGGCTTAATAATGCATAAATCAGCACAGAAAGGTCATTTATTGTCGTCTCCCTTTAGTTTCCTCTTAGCACACACAGAAGAATACAACAGGGCAGGGACATTCTAAACCACGAACATACACAAGGGCAAAGATGGGCAGACAGACATATAAATGATTGGACACACAACTGAACAGAGAAACACGTGAACATGTAGACAAACGGACTAGATGATAAAAGAATGTGTCAAAGAAAAAAACACCCAGACACAAATGGCACAATCGGATGGAGGAAAGCCCTTCACTTAACATGACAGAGTAAATACCAATTAGACTAGCCATTACACACTGCAAATAACAAGCAGTAATCAGAACAGATGATAATATAACAATATTAACTTGATGTAGACGTTTTACGTCAGCTAACTACCAGATCATAGTTAATGGATACCCGCAAGGACTGCCAAATCTGATAAGGGTTAACCGTCTAGTCTTACCGGAAGAAACAGCCTGTTCGGGCGCGACCACTAAAATGGTCATAGAACAAGCAGCTGAGAGGCCACAAACTACCTCAGTGACGGATTCAGCCACTCACTTTGATAAACACTGGTTTATTCCCAGAACAGACTATCGCATAATAGTACGCCCAGACACTTTTCTTTCCAAAACCAAGCGCTGTTTCCAATAACCACAGATTGTCACTTGTATACCTATGAGTCCGTATTATGGCTGGATGGCTAACAAAATCCCCAAAGTATTACCCAAGAAAATACAAATTTATGCCAATCCACTAGTATAACTTGATCAATTAGCACAAAACAAACACTTCATAATAATAATAATAATAATAATAATAATAATAATAATAATAGTAGTAGTAGTAGTAGAAACAAGTATTAAATTATGTGAAAATAATATGACAATAATAAAAAACTGTTGTCCCCTTTCAAATGACTGTATTATCATTAATGAATCATCTTTACATCAATTACTTTGCACTCAATCAGTAAGTCAGTGATTTGGGTTGATGGTTTGGCTGGGAGTGTGCTGTATAGGTTTTGGTTTATTTAACCTCGGTGGTTGTCACACCAGGAACATATGGCCAAAACGACAACTCCTTAGGAAAACATGCCTGCCATACACACACACACACACACAAACACACACAGGTATGAGGCAGACTTAAACTCAAAACCTGGAGTTTTGCAGTGCAATAATTTGCCCTAACATCTGTAGAAGTACCCTGCACTCACTCAGTTATCGTGGGTTTATGTAATACATTCAATAAGATACACTAATACAACACTCCTTTAATGGCCACTATATCGGGTTTATGATAACATTACATAATTCCTACTCCATTTAAAGATAACCATTATCATGATAATTGCCAGATAAATGTGGTGTCTGTGAGTGTACTGTTTTAACGGCCAAGCACCTGAGCTGACGATATGTGGTCAAGGCTTAAGGACTCCCTAAGTGCCTACTGGATCAGGCCACCTGGTGTTAGCCAATTAGGAGCTTATAAGGGCCCTAAGTGTGGTATAGGTGAGGTTAACACTGCTACCACTCCAGTTAAACTCACTTCAACAGGTGATGTTACAAAAATGCTTGGCTAATTACTCATCACAGCCAAAATATTAATAATATTCTTGTTTAAAGAAAACATTAAATACGTGTCTGCTCTTAGTGCCTACTGTCTGGAAGCGCCACCTGCCATTAAACGCCACCTTTCCAAAGTCCCGATGCGACTCCCATTCAAACTGTCCTATCTAGAGCCTGCCTGACACAGCCAAAGCCCATACTGTACGGGTCCCCGGCAAACAATATTACTTTTCAAACAATCGCCAGTCGCGATGTTTTGTTGTTCGGGGAGAATCCCCACGCTGTCGGTTATTCGGCACAGCCTGTATGTTAGAATGGTTCAGAAAATCCTCCCCCACCATTCACAGGGGAGCAGTACGGAAAGATGGAGCCAAAATACCCTGAGGGTGGTCACTCAAGGTCTTTAACGTCCCCCTTTATTTTTAACAATTCAGTGGAGACGGCCGCGCCATTTAACGTGGTCAGCCACCCACGATGTTGTGGGCCGATAAATTAATCTCTGGAAAAGTTTCGACCTCTTGTTGGTATCTAACCTGTGACCCTTGTCACCAATTGCCGGGTGCTTAACCGCTAGGCCACCGGAGCGTTAATTTGTTTGAGGATTTATTAACATGATTAAGCGCTGATTGTCATTGGCCGAACATCACCAACATATTGACCAATGACACCTCTTCCCCAGTTATGTCTCAGACGTTTTGTGCTGACGGTGCCTTGGCTAGTGGACCGTTCTATTTGCATGGTTATGTAATTGTTTTGTGATTTCAACACACCTTGATTAAAGGTAATTGCTGCTTGAGCAGCTCTTGTTAGAGGTGTGCAAATTTAAAACTGATAAAGGTGTGTAAGCCCATGGACCAGGAAATAATTCAGATCATGAAGCTGAAATTTCGAGAAAAACAACTGCAGTACACCATCGATCAGCTAGCAAAGGACACAACAACAACTGATCCCGAGATACTACGGACAACATCCGTACTGGACACTATATACTTAGTCGGTAGGGCATGGGAATTAGTGGAGCCAGCTACTATCCAGAAGTGCTTCACTACGGCTGTTTTTTTACATACAGTCAGTGACTAATTCACATGTGATTCATCTGAGGATGAAATCGCTTTGTCTATGGTGCGGCTATTCAAGGACTTGTTTAGCTGTGAATATGAGAACCTTCCATGTATAGACAGCCCTATTCAAACATGTCAGCCTTCTGCTGACTGGGACCTCCATCTCCATCATTTGACAGAGCACATTAATGCATACAAGAATTAGGAGGGTGGGCTCTGCATACTGGCAATGGATCTACAGGATATGAGTGTTACAATAAGAATGAGTTCATCACGAAAGCAAAGCAAGATATATGACTTTTATGTAATTAGATTTATATATATATATATATATATATATATATATATATATATATATATATATATATATATATATTAGATCTACATGCAAATCTGTATAAAGTATGTGTATGCATGATTAAAAATAAATAGTGTGTACTCTATGTTGTTCAGTCACTGGAAATTCCACCTTTAATTAAGTACCTGGGGTTCCGGAAACCTGTCTGGAAGCTCCACCTGTCCGTAAATATCACTTTCAGCAAGTCCTGACAGGTGGCGCTACGGTCAGATCAGACTGTTTATATATATATATATATATATATATATATATATTAGATACTACAACTAATAATCCAGATTTAATGAAGTGCCCTTACACACAAACATTAGATAGAGAAAATATGTACACTAACATAATAATCAAATAGAAGTATTAGAAAATTAAAAATTACAATATCCTTGTTGCAAAAGCATTGGAATGATTTTTTATAAATTGAACATTTAACACACACACACACACTTTAACATACATACACATGCACGCGACAGAGATAGGCACAGTTGCTCCTTTAAGCCAAATATACCGTTGTCATCTAGACCCTATATTTATTTTACAGTATTATGAGACAGCCTTCAAGAATTACTGTAATTACATAAACCCCAAACCAGATTCGAATAAACAGAACATCAGTTATACAAGGCTTAAAGTCAGAACTTTCCTTTAAAAACCATCTATTATAAAATCCTTCTTACAGTAATTAGACTAAGCTACTTAAAGACAAACCCAAAATCCGAAGTTCTAAACAGGAAGGTACTGTCTCAAAGAAAAAAAACAATTAATTTTAAGGATGACAGAACATTTCCTTTATAACTCGACTCGATTATCCTAGACAGTTGGGCTTTGCTGGGACAACAAATTTTAGTAAAAAATTATTCTACATAGCAAGAAGAATCAAACTTGTTAGAATTACACAAACACTTCCTGGTTATCATCCCACAATAATGAGCTATTCTACAGTGTAGCACAGACGAAAACAATTTTATCAAAACTGTAATATTAAAAGTACAATTAGAGTTTAGCGACATTATACGTCGCTAATTAAATACAAACATAAATATTGTCCCAGCGATGTTTAGATCAAACGGCGGGCTACTGTAGTAATGAAAAACATTATCTGAATAATTTGGTTGAGGTCGAAATTGCTTAAAATAACAAATTCTGTACACACTGCCACACCCATGCACATTCCTTAAGCACTGTGCGACTTTTGTATTCCAGCTAAAACAAATGGTATATATTTATTACCTATCACCAACCATAAAGACACAAAGTCTAACATCAGTTGTTTGATGTCACTGAGAATAAAAAACTAATATTAATAATAATAATAATAATAATAGTGTAGATTTCATAAAATAAAAATAGTGCAGATTTCATAAAGCAACCCTTAACAGCTGGAGCGATTCAAAGGTACTCCGTACAGTAAAACTCAAAATATAACTGATATCAATATTATTATATTGATTTAATAACCCCTAAGAGCAATTATGAATAGATGAAACTAATCATAGCAGATTCATATTTTTAGGCATGACACATTTCTTATCTCCTCCAGCAACTAAACTGAGGATTGTACAATGGTTGTACAACTTCAATGAAGAAGAGATACTGGTAGTCATCTGCAGAAATATCTAATAGGATTCCCCAAGATTCCAGGATGATGTTCTACAGCTGTCTAAGCTAGTAATATCCACTGTGCAGTATTTCATTCCACATCATTTTATTTATGGTAGAGTTTAAAATTATTTTACCATTGTTTCTACCATTTTCAGACTATATTCTATACATGTAAAACAAAACAAAAAATTAACAAAAATACCCAAATACATACACTTTAACAACAGATCATTTATTATTAAGGGACTTGTCATGTGATGTTTTTATCTTATTTTTAACTACACTTTATACACTGAAATCACTTAATACACATAGCATTATTCTTTCTTATTAGTGCCTTTCTACGTGTATATTTGTGTTAGGTCTATTTTATGTAAGGTTACAGTATTGTTTAACTGTTTTTAACATCAGGCAGTCCTAAGCACACTGTCATTATCAGGCTTGCTGCCCCTGGCTACAGTGCTACACTATTTGTTTGGCCAATCAGGAGAGCCTCTGCATCAAACTTTGCATTTCTTAGCTAAGAGGCACCAGATGGCTTTCTGCCAAGTGAGCTCCGGTGGCCTAGCGGTTAAGCACCCGACACTTGGTGCCAACGGTCGCAGGTTCGAACCCCGTAAGAGGTCGAAACTTTTCCAGGGATTAATTTCTCGGCTCACTACATCGTGGGTGGCTGACCACGTTAAATGGCGCTGCCGTCTCCACTGAATTATTTAAAATAAAGGGGGACGTTAAAAACCCCTAAGAACGTAAAACACTCTGGCAGTGACCACCCTCAGGGTATTTCGGCTCCATCTTTCCGTACTGCTCCCCTGTGAGTGGTGGGGAGGAGGTTTCTCAACCACTCCAATATAGAGGCTGTGCTGATTAAGCGAGAGCCTGGGGATTCTCCCCGAAACACAAAACCAAACCATGGCTTTCTGCCGTCATTCAGCTTCCGGCCAGCAGCAGATCAAATGCCCCAAACACTAATTGTCTGTCAATTGTATTTTATTAATCTGCATATATATATATTTATATATATATATATATATATATATATATATATATATAAGTTATATAAGTTGGGAAACACCTCGGAGCCTGGAGTTGTATTAATTTGGATGTTATATACCAATTATTAAAATTGTTATTACGGTCGTTGTTCAATCACTACTAGATATTCACGACTAAATAACACTCAACTTCTCTAACTTTCCAACAGACAGGTAAAATCAGTATGTAAAAAACTCCTTCATATTCCAGGTTCATAATAGTTTGTTGAAAACAAAAGAAACCAACAATGATAAAAAGGATAATACAATGGTTCACACTCATCAATCTACCGGTAGTCAATAATACAAGAGATGACTATAATAAATTATCATCATCAATAGTCACATCATTTAATACATACACAACAATCCAGGGTGGCTACACCCAACACCCCCTCCCCCCTTCAGTCTGTTATTAAGCCTTTAGCCCTCAGCTAGTAACCTTATAAATTTAAGCCATTTCATTCAGTTTTTACTTGATTTTTATTTACACATATAATTTTAATATAAACACCTATGTCAGAAACGTGTCTGTATTCTGTATGCTTTTGTGTGAGCTGAGGTTTTGCAATGTTGTTATTGACAATAAGATAAATGTTAGCAATATACAGTAATACATAATTAAAATTGTAACAATATCTCTCCAATTAATAGATATTTCATAAGTGTGTGTCCGTGCATAGGCATGCTTGCATATGTGAGGCATATGTAAGGAAGAGAGAGGATGTAGTGAAGTAGGGAGCGAGATAAACCAAATAAACCATTGATCAATAAGCCATCCTATCCCATCCCATCCCATAAGGGCAAGTTTTACCTCGTGGTCAATATTTATCCAAGACATTATAAGCCAAACCCATATATCAGGGCTACTCAATATCCCAAGGTACTATATATATAGTCCCTTCGGCTATAGCATAAGCTAAGATTTACTGTTTTATTGACTGAAAGAGTCTTGAAGTATGCACATGAAGGCACATCATGCCAATCCTCAACAAATGCAGCTGCATGTAGTAGAGACTGACTACAGTTCCAGGCTCCCATGCATGGATATTCATGTATATAACATATATATTTTTTGGTGGCATGGTCTGATGCATTAACATTAAATACTAGTCAAGGAAATGGAACAATCATTCACCTCCCCCCAACAGTCAGATAACTAGCTCAGCTACTGAAGTAACACAGATGGCTCAGTCATGACAAATCTCTATTACATCCAGTCAACAACAATGATGACAATCTCAAATGGTTCCAGTCACACAAGAGTAGGTGTTTAGTATAAACATAATCCAGGTGTCAAAGTTAAGAATTGTTATTGTTGTTATTATTATTATTTATATTATTATTATTATTATTATTATTAATTGTTCGTCCATCAAGACACTCAGTAGCCCTTTATCCTACTGGTTTTTCTTAGCTTAATCTTTGAGTTTGTGTGATTTGCTGTGTCAGAATCGAGCAGAGCCCTTAAAACTTTGAATTATATATATATATATATATATATATATATATATATATATATATATATATATATATATATATATATTGTAAGTAATGTTGTGGTGATCACAGGGATTGAGGACAGATAAAGGACTCAGAATGCCCTAAGGAAATTCGTTTTCCATGTGTTTTACATCTTGTGTCTTTATCTGAGTTACTGTGGTAAGAACACTCTTTAACATGGTATAGCCATCAAATAAGAAATGGGCCAGCGCCTTGTTTTGATTCAGCTATTCCCTGGGAAAATACAATGATAAGGCTGAAATCCTACATTGATGAATGACACATCCCACAGATAACAATGAAGAGTCACTCGCCAGAATTTTGTGACCCACGATCATCTCTCCAAACTGCGATTTCCATAGCAATATTACAATTCAATACCCGAAAAGTCAAAGTCATTAAGTAATTGAAATTCACAAAAAGCTGATACAAAAAGCAGTATTTCCCCATCAGTACTAATAACACATGAGGTTAATACTCTCAACTATTTATGTAGTCAGGTTGGTATTTAAAAGACCTAATCAAAGCTAATAACTCATTCATTATAAACTGAGGACCACCTCATAAATGACAACATTATCCAAACATCGTATTAAAGCATATACCCATTGCACTAATTGAGTAACGGGCATCTGACGTGGCCGCCAGATAATTATAGATGAGTGATCTAATAATGGTATGATGGCTTGGTTTAGCGTTCAGGCGTCAATCTCACCTGGAACATAATGCCAGGGTAATACACCGTACACGCTGGCAAAATCAAATGACAAGTTAATACTGCTTACTGAAAGATGAAACATTCATGGCCACTTAAGAAACACTAGCATTTGCGTCCATGAATTTGGCTCTGCAGTGAAGTACGCACTAAATTGTACACCTGAGGTACAGTGTCCAGTTTAGCCAGGTTAATTAGCCTCACTCTTACTAAATACATCATCACCATCATCATCATCATCATTATCATCATCATCACGTAGATATATCAAATCAATAAATCACATCATTGCGGCCTCAGTTACTACAAAGTGATCACCTGTCATTTCTTATACCAAGCTGTGCCACATTAACACAAATGCCCATTAGCTGAGAGGTAAAGTGACTGGGCCTCAATTAGAACCCATTCATTCTTGGCAGCAGCCATTCAATTTGTATGGTTGATCCAGTCCTAAAATGACTGACCAGTTGGATGTGATGAAATAATTGTGGATTACTTGAATAACCAAATCAGCAAAACAAGATCCGATCACATAGTTGTAAATCCTCATCTTAGTAATGTCATAAAACTGGCTTTTCTACACTAACAAAATGTGATCACGAAATCGGTTTTGATATAAATGTAGAAAAGCTGAACATTAAATTGATATCATCATTAATATAAACAGGTCAGACCTGTGGCCATAATTATTTTGGACAGGAAAATATGATGCACGCCATTGGTTGACACTTTCCATTCAGTTTTAATCAGTTATTTAGGGATTACCAGTTCATGTGTGAATTTTAATTATAACAGTACACACACACATACACACACACACATTTCCATGGATATACGGAGTGTGTCTGAAAACACTTCAAGGATATTAATGTTCATGTGTTTTAATTAATCATGTTAACTATCCATTAGATATTCTCTGACCTGTTTTTCATCCATCGAATATTACAAAAAAAATATTCACAAGAGATAACAGAGTTCTGCAAGTCTGCCTGCACTCTTATGAACACAGACGAAGCTAGGAATGTCTATAAATATCCCAGATTATACACCAGATTCACGGACAAACCATCTAAATGACTGTAGTTGGTACTTTATAGATAAACCAACAGAAACATGGTGATCGTGAAATGGAGAAGTAAATGTTCTCCGTCTGGATTTATTTCTCCATAATACCATCACATTATGTGACAACATTATAATGCGGAGAACCCTAAACCATCTAAAGGTACTTACTGAGTTCTCGATGACAGCAATACCCGAATCGCCTTCACTCTCCCTCTCTTCGCTCCTACCACGACTGAATTCGGGCGACTGTGCTAGGTCTCCATCGTGTTGTCCGCTGGTCATGGACACATCTTCCAGGTTTGGAGTGCTGCCTTGTTGAGAGCTGGCAAAATTTCGGATGGACACACTGTCATCGTCGATGGTGTTGGCCCTGACCAGTCGTTTTGGACTCTTTTCCTTCTCTTTGCTTAGCGATCGCAGTCGGTTGGCCTTCCGCTTGATACTGTTCCACAGTTTTGAGTGCCGACTGGGGGATGACGTCGAGCGACCCGCCTGGTCGATCTCAGTCGAACTCCTCGAACGACGATCATTGTCTACTGGACTGGCACCTGTATTTCGTAAACACATTGATCAAACTCATTAATTCCCGATATTAGTGTTACACATAAAGGGAGATGACGCTCATCAAAATCAATAATTCTTATGTCTTCAGACTTCATACCTGTATACAATAAAAATGGTTATCGCATGTTTGCTAAAAACACAGACACACACACTCACACACAGACACACACACATCACCTAAAACAGACAACATTATCAAAATATAATGACAGGTATTACAGCAAAAAGAATAAACAAATTACATAAGAAACAGAAAATAAAAAATAAACGCTAAATATTGACTGTTGTTTAATCCCGTAGCCACAAAGACACTGAACATCAGATAACAACTCAGCTGATCAAACCCCCATACGGTCTTCAGCCAACGATCCAGCCTGTAAACGCCTGATAAATTACTGGCCATCGTCTGTGACCAAAACCCCATCAGTCTGCTAGTCCTCAAGAGATCGCCGACAGAACACGTCAGACATCGCGAAACGACACCCACCTGAACGACAACACTCCATATGAAGAGCCGACTCCCTAAACCGTCACCTACAAACGCCGGACACTTCTTAAAGACGGACGGCGCTCATTCTCAGTCACAGCGAGTACCATCGGCTTAGAACCTGACCGACCACTAATCGCTAGCGTTCTGGGACATCCACCTGACTGTCCCCGTCTGTGTGGAGCTGGGCGCTGGAACGCAATCTAGAGTACTATCATTACGCGATATGACAGCTGTGGGTCCAGGTCTATCACCAAACAACTCTCATATCGGGCGATAGGATCTGCCGTGTTACTCCGGCCTGGCCTCTTTGTTTTCTCTCGTAAATAATTGACATTTCCGCAACAGAGTATTAATTTGGAGGCAGCCAGTGCCAATACGTCAATACTTCTTGACAGCCAAGAATCATCAGTCACCCCGCTGCTTTTGCCATCCAGTGGCTGCAACCGAACGAGGCACCGGACGGCTCAGTATACATCACAGAAATGTGTGTACAACGTATTAAATGAACATCACTTATACCAACTGTGACGGTTTAGGAATATCCACGAAAACGCCACCAAAGCCTGGATATTGATGTGTTCGCTTCGACAAGATGACATTTAGATGTCTAGCAAAGCCTACTCAGTCAGCAGATGATGAGAAAAACGTACATCAATTACAGCAATCCATTAATTGTAAAAGTTAAGTACCCTGCGAGGATGGCCATACTGACCGCAGATCAGTGGCACAAATCACACCATCTCCTCCTACTTGTCGGCTGATACCATAAAAGAGCCGGGGCGTCGGGGCCGTGTGTTTGAATTCTCTAACCATTACGCTGTAACTGCCAGCTAATACAGCGGCTATATCAGTGGCATGCACCTTGCCATATAGTCCATAACATCCTGCTCAGTTATATCAGTTATATGCCAATTCCAGGCCATTCCCAGTGGACCGCGTAATATTACGCTAACACCGGATCAGTGTACGGTGGTTGCGGAAGTATTCCGTACCAAAAAAAAAAAACGACATCCATGAACAGGACACAAAATAACACGACATACGGTGACGCCAACACAGATGTGTGAATTGAGAAAGCCGCGGCTCTGATATTGCAATTCAGAATAAAACACGCGCACGCAAACACTGCAGGCTAACGGTCTGTTTACACTTAACTGCGGTGAAACGGGGTGAAATCCGGTGATATAGTGGCACCGATTGCAGACAAATTTAATTAGGACACCCAGCAAAGGAAACGCAGGCAAGGAAGCAACTTACGATTAGACCGTTCGCAATACTAGCTGCAGATACCAAAGAAAGTAAACCAGCTAGCCCCACATCATACAATTGTTTAACCAAATGCAGATAATTAGTTAGGGAATAACAGCTCCATCGAACACAGCGGGGGAATATCGGATGCAACTGACCCAGCAAGACAGCTCCAGAAATGACAAAAAGCAGTAATGAAAGCGCTGCGGGTAGCCTATCGAGCTAATCAGCTGCATATAGCAAAGCTGAAGAACAAGATGCAGACAGGGTCATTAGGAACCGGTTTCAGATGACGCTCCTAGAGATAACAGCTTCAAATAACATAGCTAAGGAACACGAACTTTAGATAAAGTAGCTTAGGGAAGCAACTTGCAGAAAACACAGGCAAGCAATTCTAGCTGTAGATAGCTAAGCTAAGGAACTAGGAATATCTGCTACAGCTAACACCCAGTCTCTCCATAACCTAATCTAGCACTCAACGGTCCCCTTAACAAGACAATTTAGCTAACAACAAAACAAATGATAATGAGACAGAATCCGACACACACACAAAAAACCCATCCCTATCACTGATCAAAGCTAAACTTTAGAGAGAGAGAGAGAGAGAGAGAGAGAGGGAGGGCAAGGGAAAGAACAATCAGTCGTAGCACGTGGCCAGAAGAGGTCCTATCACAGATCTAAGCTTCTAGAATTAACCAATCAACATAAGAACAGAGAAGCCGAGATTCCATCACGATCGGGACCAACTTTCATCATTGAGTGTTTCCTTTCTGAGTCGGCGTCGTTACTATTTATAGAGACGCCGTCTATTTTTGTGCCACACCGATGCGCTCTCGTAGAGAAGGCGGTGCACCCAGACTGGTATGTACTTTATGTCATGCCGTGATGTTCTTCAATCTGCCCACTGCCACATGAAGCTTGACAATCGGACTGGATTTAGTCAAAGAACAACACTTCAATATTAGCGGAAACCCTGAAGCTGCTCAAGAGACAGAGCAGATGGGCTTCTGGCTTTAATGTCTCCGGCTTAACCGTGCTTTGTGTATTAATTACATTACACAAATCATCTGCCCCTTGTCCCAGTTGGCGTTGGCTCATGTCGGCCAACGATCTACAGCCTCTTGTCGCCCTATATCACTGAAAAATCTATTTAACTATCATCCAACACCCCCAGAAAGACCGTCACAACAGAATTCATATATATATATATATATATATATATATATATATAACTAGATCTGTCTGTAAAACATTCTTATAAATTGCTTAATGTGATATATTTAACATATTGTATTTTCCCCATATACTAATTTTAATTATTTAAAGACACACGCACACACGCACACGCACACACACACATGCGCGCTATGCGAAATAACTGTATAAAGAAGTTTCTAAAGGACAGAATGATGCTGCTGGTTACAGCCCGATCAAAGATGGCTGGAAGCAGCAATTAGCTCTCATCCTCGATATTACGATGGCCTGCCGTAAGCTGTGACCAAACAGAATACATTACTACAAACATAGTATACAAGTTGAGCAAAGGTCAACACTAATGATGACAAATTGAATCCGGAGAAAAGAGAGAACACAAAAAACAAACATCTACCAACAGCTTACAAATTGATAGCGTCAACATGTTACAATGTGAAGAGAACAAACAAATACGAGAATAAATAAATGAGAATACGAAGGAGATTAGATACAAGAAGACAGTGACGAATACAAAGTTCTCTGCTAAGAATCACTGCTATGGCGCAACCACCGTGAAGCCATAAAACATTAATGCTTAAACAATGTTACAATGCATAACAAATGTCTAGTCTATGATTGACTGCAAAATAAACAGCAAATTTGAATATATAAAATTGTTTACCTGTTTGCTCATTTAATTAGTCATTATATATATATATATATATATATATATATATATATATATATATATTATTTGTTTATTTATCTATTCATTTATTTGTTTAATCTTTACACTTATTGAAGAACTGAAATATACTAAACATCAAATGTGCCCGAGGGCAGTTTTACTGATCCTGTAATTATACAAATATTTTATTATTATTATTATTATTATTGCCAGCACCTGTTAAGGACATAAATGAAAAACCAATAACAGATCAGGTACACTAATATGCTGCTGAAGAAACATCAATAATTACGTAGATCAGATAACAAAATTAACCCATCAATATCTGAAACCCGGTAAACAACCAGATATGTTATGTGATAAGACACCACTAAGTGGTATGTTAGTAGGAGTGCAATAAATATAGTTAGAAGATAACGAATAACTTACTGGAATAAATATAGGGTTATTATTTAGTGGTGTTGTTTATTTTGTTAGTGAAGTAACACCACTGTATAAATTGTCAACTATTGCCTACAATGAGTGTGAACAAAAACAACTAACAGTTCGGTGCCATGCGGAAATACAACTGACAGTGGGCTTATATGTGCATTGATCATGAATTCAATGAAAGAAAATAGTATGATGACCGGGTTATGTAAACCATATTTTCAATGACTGTCTGTCTGTGTGTTAAGTTCGATTAAGAATTACAATATCCTACGATAACGCCCGTATAAGACAGTCATCTCAGCAGCAGTGAATCTGTGAACTATAGCCATTTTATTGCCACTGTTGTGCACAGTTGGCAGGCGAAATGGCCATGGAACCACCAAAAGCAATGAAGACAAATTGAAAGATGGAACACCCATCAGACATTATAGCTTAAGGCCAGGATTTAAACGCAGCCATTGGAGGTCGGTGGTCAGAATCGCACTGTCGCATAGCAAGCAGCAGTGATCCTGTTAGAAAAGGGGTCAATTTACAAAATTATAATTATTGTTAATGCCTAGAATGGACAGTCTGTTCAATAATTACCGATAGTTCCACAAAAAGGATTTACATATAAACGAAAGATAAAGAAGATGGCCAAAATTGGGGAGAAGATATTAGTTTTCAGAACTCAAACAAAGTGGAATATGTATGTTAAAATTTTAAGGAAAAGTCTAGAAATCAAGTAAAGAAATTATCCTAGATGGGCCAGATGTAAATCACTTCGTATTTATTCGGAAGAAGATCTTAATTAGACCTCCGCGGCGTAAGAACATCGTGGAAATGTAAACAATGTTAGTCTCGTAGAGGTGCTATAATGACAAGCGATCGTCCCTGAGCATCAGCATTTTCTTCGTAACCTAAAACCATTCAGACTGATGACATTGGAAAAAGTGAATTTTATAGCCATTTGAAATCCTTGACCAACCCCCGATTGTTTATTCCATGAAAATGCTGACAATTACGACGGTCACTTGTCATAGGTATAGATATAACGAGTCACCGATCTCGCTGACAGGTCAGAGTTGCCAGACAATGCACACACGTGTTAGAAAGGTCCAACTATGTAAAAACAAACAAACAAACTAAACGTTAAGCCAACATAGGTCATACAACATTTACCAGGATCTAAACACTGGGTGGCACTTTTTTTATCTCCTCCGTGAAGAAACAGTTGAGTATTTTCAACATCGAAGGTTTTTTTCATGCTCTCTGAAAGGTAGACAATTGAAACTTGGTAATATTGCTGCTAATACACACGCGCGCGCACACACACACACACACACACACACAGAGGGGGGGAGGGTTGACATATATGTGATAAATACTATTTATCACTTGATAAATACTGACAGTATTATTTATGGCAATCTCGACACACATGTGGTCACAAACATCATGATTACCACGCCATGTCAATATATATATATATACACAAATTCCACACCAACACAAGTATGCGTGCTACACGCTGTCAAATCATATGCAAGGGTTAAACAAAGCCTAAAACAGAGCAACATTACTTTATTGTAATGCTAGTATTTAGTTCACAGCCAAACACAGAGGCAGCATGCAATGCTTCAAAGTAGGCGTACTGTGAATATTTTACGAGGCTGAAATATTCTTACACAATAGAACACAAAACGAACCAGTCAGTTACATTGCGTCGGTATAGGGACTGCGTCAGGAAAGGTGGGAGTACGTGTGTTCTGTGTGCATGTATGTGGGCCGGGGCGCACCCGCACACAAACAAACACACGCACGTACGCACGCACAGATAATACTATAACAATAACCGAATGAGCCGTCTCTATACCCCTTTCTAAACAAATAGCACACCTGGTACTGCCGTCAAAACTATACTATGTGTGGATAATACAAAGATGTTCACTCAATAGCAGCCCTCTCTCTCTCTCTCGCTCTCACACACACACACACACACACACAGAGAGAGAGAGAGAGAGAGTTGAATTGAGTTATTTAACCTCGGTACTCGGGAATGTATATGGCCGAGAGGAGATGGGGGGGGGGATACATGACCGAAATAAGGAGGGGGGTGGGGTGGAAGTGGGAGGGATATACTGATATAGGACGGAAGGATGGAGGAAGCTATAATCTGGCGATCATCAAATATCGAAGTTATAAATCGCAAAACTCTCCACAATAAACGCAAAATATCACATAGAAAACCAACTCGATAAACGTACTACAACGTTCTTGTCATAACTTGCAACACGCAACCAGAGGCTCAAACAAAAAGAGCAAGTATCAGTCAGACTTAACACTATTCAATACACGTACACAAAATGGACTGCCAGTCACAAGAAACGGAAATGGGAAAGACATCATTACCGAAATCAGGATATACATATTCCTACAAAACATGACCACAACGCGGTACAACGACGGCCTTAGGCGAACTGTATATATATATATATATATATATATATATATATATATATATACAAACTCCGATCATTCAATCAGATACTAATACGGGCACCTTTTTTTCTCATAGTGTATTAATCCTAACTTTGATGAACAAGTTACGTCGTCTCTTGAACAAATGCTATTAGGGTATCAGTATACAGTGCCTTTAACTGGCGTTTAGACACTATTAATCTACATTATTATTATTATTATTTAATTTTAATTGGTGCAATGAATCTTTTGGTCAGATGTTGTATTTGGTAGTGATGATGATGATGATAATGATTGGTGTTTTACGGCAACTTTGTGCACAGGATAGGCTAAATAGGTCGAGCCACCTCCAAAGGTAATGAAGCGAAGTCAAAGATGAAACACCCTTCAGATATTACCACGCCGAGGTTCGAACTCGGGTGGTAGTAGTCTGTGATCCAACGCCCTACCAGTTAGACCACTGATGCGCGCGGATGTTGTATTCGCCTTTCTTCAATTATTCATTTATTAAATACCATCGGCTGTCCAATGCAAGTCAACTAATAGTTGACAGTCAGCTGTTACAGATAATAGTATTAGTACCGTACTCATCAAAAAGAATATGCAGAAAATTACTGAATTTATAAGGCGTTATACGAACTATAAAATCCCTTGTGTAGCGATGAATCATCAAAAGACGAGACCTTTTTATCCGTTTCAATAAAACCGGACACTTTCTATTTTGACCTCTCACTGTAAAAAAGGCAGTCTTCCTTGCAACTGACGAGCATCCGTCGTGGCCGGTCTCTCGTCGATATAACCATGTTTTCTCCACCGCCCACGGATACTTTCACAGCCTGGATACTAAACGGTCAACATTCCGTCCGCACACGTACTATATCCCTAATTCACCATAGTCGTCATTCTGGAGAGGAGGATAAGAATATTACCTAGAGACGGCCTCAGTTTCCGTCTTCTAAGGATATGTTAGGCAGAGAAACTTCGGTCTATTCCAAAGCCGATTCATCATCTTTGGAGCCGAAATTAACGACAAACGGTATGTGACCGGTTTTTATTCCTTAATGTCAGTTCCCGCGGCGAGGAAACGGAGACGGCGCAAGAAGGTATAAAGGACGAAGTGTACTTATCTGAAGGGTGGTCCCAGTACAATTAGCGACCAAAACAAGTTCCTACGCCACGAGTCACACGGGAGCAGTACGTAAAGATGGAGTCGAAATACCACCAGGACGGTCACTGTCCGACTGTGTTACGTCCTCACACAAAGAGACCTAACACCCCTCTTTTAATTCATTAAGACCACAGCGACCTTTAATGCGGTCACTCGACTATATAGGTTTATGCGCCACAAAATTAATATCAGAATTGATCCGTTAATATCCTGAACTCGTCACACTCAACAGGCGCGCTCAGACATCATAAGAATGCATATAAATTGAGGTCCACGAAAGGAATCGTAGACAGATTAGCAAAAGGCTGCCTAATACAGCTAACTTAACACAAACAAGACGTCTTTGATAACGAGAATCCCCTGTAGTTCCTACAAAGAGACACATCTATGATATAATGATGTTACCTCTTCCCGTGCTGCACAGCGGGGATCAGCTGTCACAAACCCACTCTTTGACTCTTCATTTCATTGACTTGCATCAAAATGTGTCAGTTATTAGACCGGAAGGCCTGAGCTGCTTTCGGAAAATTCTTATTCTTATTTGTCGCCATTACTTTTTTTAAGGGTTTTCCCTCTTTCCTGTCTGAAATCGTTTGTAATGTATAATACATCAGAGAACCCTTGGAGGGATTCTTTTATCGCAACTGTCCACCTCTCTTTGGCCGACGGGATGGAAACAACTATTCAGCTTGGGCCTTCGTCTTAAAAGGTTGGACAACATTGATCCAGAATATCCGAACATTCCCCAACCCATTGGCATATATCCATTATTAGTGAAATGTGTTCAATTGTTCACTAATTGATCTCACTCGTAGTCGCATTGAGATTAATTTCAATCACGTAACGCCAAGCCAAACCAAACTTAAAATCCGATATGGCTTACAGCAAGTATTTGATACCAGCATTTTAATATACTGAAATGCCCCAGTTTCTATTTTACTGATGGATTTAACATCAACACACCAAAAGAACTCATCAACATAAATGATAATTGACTGACGGTGAAGCATATATGTTTTAGATGGATGACATCAAAATGGAATCAAGCGAACACGCATACGAAATATATACTGGGTATATAATGTTTTAATATACATGCGTCATATTTTTCACGAGATAAAACTAGGTAATAACCAATACTTGTAGTATATATATATATATATATATATATATATATGCTTATATTGCTAACCAAATGTCACATTAAGATGGAGTACACCAAGTATGTCGTAGGCCTAGTATCGCCATTTGTAGAATGTTCCCATAGAAAATTTTGAATTTGGGTGCCTCCTTGGTATAACTGGTCGTGCGTTGGACCACAGATCACTATTACCTGAGTTCATCTCATTACCTTTGGAGGACCCTCGGCCCAATTAGCCTACTATATGTACAAAAGTGGCTGTAAAACATCAATCGTCATCATCCATCGAAAAATGTGTCTCTCTGTCTCTCTCTCTCACTCTCTCTCTGAGCGGAGTTAAATTGTTTATCCTCGGTTCCTGTCACACTTCTGACACATGGCCGTGGAACGTGTGCCAAGGATACTTAGACGTTTGATGCTTTACGGCCACTTCTGTGCACATGGTAGGCTAAATGGGCCGAGCAACCTCCAAAGGTAATAAGGCGAAATGATAGATGAAACAGCCTTCAGACATACCCACGCCGAGAATTGAACTCCGGTGGTTGATATCAGTGGCCATCTACGCTACCAGTTACGCCACGGAGGCGGCTCCGGGGCGTCTGCGAAGAGAAATAAATCTGACAAATACACGCATGAGCCAGATTCGAATCCGCAGCCTGGAGGTTTGCAGTGCATTGCTCCAACCGCTGTGCCACTATAATATGTAGGAAGGTCAACGTCAGCCAGGTAAACAATGTCAAAGAATTATGTATTTTTAAAGATGTAAATCTGTTAAATCCATAGAATTATTTACTGTCAAGCGCCTTAGAGTAACCTTCTTACAGGTTATATAGGGCGCTATATAATTTTTTATATTATTATTATTATTAAAGTGTCTAAATATGAGACTCTTAAACTAACAACAAACAGCCATTAATATATATATATATAACAATGAACATCTTTAAGTCTTGAAAAGTTATTATCTTAATTGATAGTTCTCCAACGGTAAGAAACATTCCAAAGCAGCTTCTGTTCAGGATGAGTCGACGACTGAGTGAGTAGGTGGGTGAATGGGTGGTTCAACGAGTGAGTGAGTGACTGTTTTGTTTGGCTTGGGGCCTCGTCATAACTGAGAAAAAATCCCGAAGGACTACTGCCTAAGGAAATGAGATAATCAGATGATACAGGCTGCAGACACTGGTAACACTGAAACTGGATTATACGACCTGGCGAATTGCTTCCACAGGAAATTTACTTGCCCTGGACGTCTGGGAAATACTAATATTTATGGTGCCGATATAGGTTGTTAAACGGCCAGTGTGCCAGCGTTATGACACCATCTGGTGTTAACTGGAGAATCAGTGGGACATATAAATGTGTTCTAAATGGCAACCGGGGAGCCAGATATTGTAGTAAACTGAAAGGACAGGCTTGCTTGCTTACCCTCTTATAATTCGGACATGAACTCTGCCGTACTGAATACTAAACGAATAGTTAGCCGATAACGGCCAATGAAATATGGCATCATATTTCAAACGCATGCTTCGCGGTTAATACATGCTAACGACACTTAACACTGAGCTCAATTTAAACAACATTTTTAGCCCTGCTACTCTAGGGGCTTTATTCAACTGATTGGTGAAGTTTTTTAAAATCTAGTATTATCACCGCTGACCCAAACGTGTCATAGAAAGCTGTCATATAGTAGCAACAAAGCCAGAAGTTATCTAGCACGTAGAGGACGCACAACAATTTTGGCAGAAATCTGATACACAAAACACACTAATCGGTACTTAGCTGAAGAAAGTCAACAGATAATGGAATCGCATTTCAGGAATATGCTTTTGCGGCAAAATTATTTCAGTGACACTTAGAGGTCATAAAATGTCTCAAAATTAGAAACACTTCTACAGATCTAATGATTGATCGGTTGACTGGCTTATTTAGCCTCGGAACTGGTCACATATGGAAGATGAAGATGCGGGTGAGGGATTTCTCGTGGGAGAAACATCCTACAAACACATGTTTGAGTCAGACTTGAACCCAGAACTTTGTAGCACAATGTTCGAACCAATACGTTTAAAGAATGCTTTTCTATAGATGTAACGAAATACTAATCGATAATATAACATGGTTATCTGATTGATGTCAGAGCATGTCGTGAAACATGGTACCCAGCTACTAAAAACATTAGATCTCATCTTACTTGACAAACATTTTATTGAATACTTACCAACAACAGTGGTGATAGTGCTTTGATTGGAATTGATTCAGAGGAAGACTATGAATTTTAAATATGTACTAATACTCTATTTTATTATGCCTACTCCCTTCCCCAATGTGGCAAAACAGGATAAATCAACTTCGGTCTTGCCTTTGTCAGATGATTCTGCAAGAATTATTGGCCTACTGCCATAAATCAGTGTCTTCTTTTATTATAAAGTAATTGTTTGGTAGCCAACACCTATTTAGATTATTCTAATAAGAATAACCTTATAATTACGGAGATAGCTTTCAGCTGGCTGCCATATATACCTGATTAATTATACACCAAAATATTATTGCATCCTGTGTTGGCACATAAAAACTAATGCTGTTACACAGACGACTGATCAAAATATCATCCTTCGACTTCAGATTCATACACTACTATACCAGAACAAACACGTGTCGATCAAGACAGCAAACAACTCTGCCCATAGATAACAGAGTGGAAATTGGTGACTGCAAAATGGGGAGATGTGTTGACTTGAATAAAGCATGCACAGAACTTCAGCAGCGTATACAAACTAAGGACATGTCATATTTTGGCCCACCATGTTATCTTTTATTTGGCAGAATCAGAAATACAATTTGTTACTATAGAGCAGGGGTCGGCAGCTTTTTTGAGGGAAGGGCCAAATTATAAAACTGGACTTGGTCGGCTAGCCGGATGAGGCGCAAAGTGAGGAGAGGCGAAGTGTGTGGAAGTGGGTCCCCCTCCAACTGGTAGGAGTTTTTTTAAACAGTCTTTCAAAATGAAGGGGTTTCGGGGTTTCTGAAATTTTATTTTCAATTCAATGCGCCTTAGAGTACCCTCCAAATATGCATCAGTGAATTTACTATGCGTCTTGTTGTTTACAAAAATCACTTCGGTGAACAGTTGTTCACATAGGTACGTGCTTCAAAGTAGTGCAATTATCATTCCAGCGTGATGCATTAGTCCGGGGAACTGGTCGGCTGGAACATATTGTCGGTAAAACTTAACTATTCAGTAAACTTGTTTTTCAAGTCAGTAGTGCATTGCAAGTCGAGTTTTGAATAGTTTTTCGCTGCTGCCCAACAAAAGCGACATACATAGTGACCTCATTAGGTTGACTTTCAGACAACATTATAAAATGTGCATAATTACATTATTTGAGTTATCACACCCACAGACGAAGCTTCACCTCAAATGTGCAGACGTGTTCAGTTTGAAGGGGGCGCCTCCGTGGTCTAGCGGTAGTGTGTTGGATCACTACCACCCGTGTTCGAATCTCAGCGTTGGCATATCTGAAGTGTGTTTCATCTTTGACTTCGCATCATTACCTTTGGAGGTCGCTCGTCCCATTTAGCCTACCATATGCACAAAGGTGGCCGTAAAACATCAATCATCATCGTCATCAAACAGTTTGATGATTAGCTGGTCTGTGCCCTTTAATTTCATGTTCAACACATTCATATATTTTGAAATCTCTACCAAGAATGCCAAATCTGACGGAAAACAGAAAATAGTATTTGGATTTTGTCGAATATTATATCACTATGACATCCAATGAGGGTGATGATGATTCTTGTTTTATGGCCACTTTTGTGCACATGGTAGGCTAAATGGGATATAACGAGGACTTTAATAGAATAAAACACCGATGACCGTACGTTATTACGAAAGAGGGCTTAAAAAACTAGCCAGCTCCCGATTGGTCGGCCAATTTGACGAGGATTGCCGATCACTATGAAATTAGGACCATTAGCCTTATATTACCTTCTCCACAGCACAGGACATTTTAACAGGGGTTATTTCAACGTGGTCAGTGACGGCCGAAACCAATACGTGAGTTAAAAGAGATGTGGGAATGTCGATACTTTACAAATACTCTAAAATTCACAAATACTCTAAACTCCAAAATAATGTCGCGGGCAGGACAGAATGGCGACACGGGCCGGATCTGGCCGCGGGTCGCACTAAGGTTGCCGACCCCTGTTGTAAAGCAAGCGACGCTAATAGTTACTGTAAACGATTTTATATTCTATATGATCGTGGCTTAGGATAATTAAACATATATTTGTGGATCTCATTAATAACAAGGATCCACTAACATGACAGGAGATGCCAAACTTTTCTCTGTTTAACACAGTTTGGTGACTTCTTGAAAAAGATTTTAAAAATCCACAAACGTGGTTCTAATGTGGTAATAGGCTGGGTCTGTTTTGAACCTAGAATGACAAACTACTTCTTATGTATGATGAATTACGTCAAAGTACCAGCTCTATAAGACAGAATACCGATACAGTAATGTTTTCTTTTAAATGCCCATTTAAACCGGTTATTAGAATTATGCACCCCGCGAATCGGTTGTGTTACGTTGGGTTGAGTTGACGTCTTTAATTTCGGCACTGCTCAAACCTGGGACATATCACCAAAAGGCAACTACCTCGGGGAGAACGAATTCCACAATCACAGATGTCAGTCTCACCCCAACCCACAAACCAGGTTGATTGTACACTGGTCTAGCCACTGTGCGCCATCAGAATGATCGGATTGGTGAGATTCTCACTTATTATCATAGCAATGCCTGCAATTTGGGCATGAAAGGAACCGAACTGAACTTTCTTGGAACAGCAACGGTGTTCAGGATAATGGTATCGAGAAATGCTTACCACTACTGCGTTGAATTGTGAAAACAAATCACTAATCCAAGAGTGTTACTGAAGAGTAGGGAAATGACTCTCAAACTTGTTGGACGCAATCAATAGAGTATCAAGTGTAAAAGTGTACTCTGGGCAACTGTTACTCAGTAATCAATATTATTAAATATTAATATTAATAACAGCAGCAACAAGGACAATAACAACAAAAACCATATTAAATAAATAATACAATTGTGTCTGTGAATGTGTGTGTGATATATATATATATATATATATATATATATATATATATATATATAGATAGATAGATAGATAGATAGTAGATGTAGAGAGAGGGGGTAGTAGCTAGATAGAGAGAGGAGGGAGGGGGAGAAATCAAATAAACATGTAACTAACTACTCAGATCCAGTTCACACATTTTTAATTATACAGTAGCTGGTAAGACATAATTCGTCACATCTACATCACTGACCCCAATGCTTTTACTATTCAAGAAAAGTGATAATAGCACCTGAGGAACCAAGAGATAATTTTAATACAATCAAATTATTTCAAAGAGTGCGTCAAATAATAAATTAGATAATGATCGCTCAAACGTTAACGATCATAATTTGTTTTATATCATCAATCGGTACGGTAGTAATATGGGTAAATAAAGTTAAAACATGATGGTCACACTACGGTCATTGAACATTGTTTCTCATTGTATTACCACTCATTCTTTGACCCAAACCCATTGAAACTCGTGTAAACAGTCAGCAAGTATGCTTTGTTATATTTTCTATTCCATAATTTATTTTTCTTTATATATAAGATGAATTAGTTTTATCATTCAATACCTCATATCAGTTTAAAACGTGTAAAGCCTATACAATATACCAATATCCACTGTCACAAGTAGATAATTCATTATCACATAACATCACTGTATGTATCAGATATAGTTGTGTTATTGTTGAGATGGTGTATTTTTCTTTGTTGCTCAGTTGAGTTACTTAGCTTCTGAACGCTAAGTCACACCTGAGACAATAATCCCACACTGAGTGAAAACATGAACTAGATTTCTATTACCCATTATAACATGAGGTCTGGCAGATAATGGAATAAAATTGAGAACGCTTTGTTCTATGAAGGAAAACCAATATAATATCTTATAGTCATCACAGAGCCAGCCTGGACACACACACACACACACACACACATCCCTTTAGGGAGAAGTTCCACCCCAAGAAGCTGTTTTTGGCTACTTTCACATGATATGAGGAAGTACAATAACATTTCTTTATAGTTTTCCCAAAATGGGTAAAATCTGCCAGAAGCAACTCAGCTTCAAATACAGTTCTGTGAATTGTCCAGTAACATGTCTGGGTAATGCATCCACTTGTCTTCGAAACTAGTTTCCCACCGAGGGAATGAAATTACCACGCACACTTTACCCAAACTCAACAGTATATTCTCCAAAAGCGTGAAGAAACTTGAGTCTCTTTGTAAAACTATTTCTATCCTCACCTAAGAGACATCACACTAGCATACTGTACTTCCACTGGAGGCTCTATACTAAAATTAATATTAATTAACAACATAATAACATTAATTAACAGCATAATATCATGCTAATCACATCTACACACCACACAAAAAAAGATGTATTAAAATCCAAAACTGTCAGACTATTTTACTACAACATAAAGTGAAAAACTAAATCTTGCCACACTTATTATTATTTTGTCGAAATAATTCGATATATTTTAGGATATTGGTGAATAAATAAAAGCAACAACAACAGCAAAAATTTCCAACAATAACAATAGCAACAACAACAAAGGGCCATCATTTTTTCTATTGATTCAGCACGCCAAAGCTGAGCCTCGTTACGTAAACTGCTGTCCAGTATTAGAAACACAACAGCTACGATGGATGCTTTCTAAGATCCAGACAGCTTCTGCTAAATACTGAGTCCATAGGACAAGGCAAACCACGAGCCACTTACCTGTATCTCTGAGGAAGTGGGTACACGCATCGGATATTCTGTGTATCATCCCCCCAGTGGGAGGTTGTCTACCGCAATATGTACTCCTAGACTGGTGACAACCACAAAGTTCGCGAAATGTTCAACGAACATCACAAAGATGTCGGCACCGTAATAATCCTGGTTTAGATCGCCGATAAAACACCCGTCAGTCCTCTCCTGGCGTAACTATAGACAGTTCGAAGCTCAGGCTTCACAGACTGGTATATATAATCGTTGGTAGCACTGGCTGGCACTGAGTTCGGTACATACTATAATCAAACGGACAAGACGTCAAGCATCCTAACAATGCGCAATACGGGTCGACCGAAGGATGACCGATTCCACGGCGCGACGACTTGCGAACCATACAGGTGCGTCCAGGGTCAGTCTACAGCTATCTAATACATCAACCAGTTTCCAGCTATCGGTGAGCTCCGACCAATGTTTGTCCTCTACATTATTCACGATGACGAAGTCCTGCCACCAATAGATCATCCTTTATCCACCCAGAACACGACCAGGGATCTGTTAGCAACACGGCTAATTAATAACCATTAACATCGCATATGATCTAACGGCCGCTATTAAGAAGAGCCGACATCAGTTGATGGAGCATGTTGTTTGTCAAAATAGATCATCTAAGTACCTGTAGCCGGTGGTCTATCATCGGCAACACAACAATGACTGATGCATTGGTAACGAACTCCGGGCTTCTACACATCCAAGTGCTCGTAATATTATAATAATAACACATATGAGAAGATCTCATTAATGTAAAGCCTGGCTTCTGACACTGGTTCCATTACCATCACCATCATCACACTATCATTGTCACAAACAGATCATTATAATGCCAATAACAAACATGTCAGATATCTGCCACAGAATAACTGGCATGGTTATATTCATGAATAAATAATGACGTCACAGTTTACATTACAGTCATCTGCTTGTAATACACTGTCAATCTAAGTGAAAGCTTATCATTCACTATATGACAGTCATACAGACATCAAGTAAAGTGTTTATCATTTACTACAAAACAGTCATACAAATACCAAAATGAAGAGTTTTACCATTCACCGCATGACAGCCATATAAGCACCAAGTGAATGTTTATAATTCACCACACGATATTATACTAAACACCAACAAATGACCGCTAACTTATTTAAATAACAAACAAAACATTCTCCAATCACATATTAAACAGCCTGATAAAATAATCCCTGAACAGCACACTCCATCCACACGTAAACAATGATCCATCTAAACGCAATTGTATTTCACTTTAAAAGATGGCACAAGTTTAACAATAACAGCTACTTGACCATATCATATGATAAAGGCCCATAAAGGTGTCGGCCAATAGCTAGACCAGGCTAATATGCTCTACGAGACAGTTCCAGATTATCAGTCAGTCAGTTAGCTATAAGGGTTGGCTATCAGATCACGGACGCCAACAAATGGAGGGAGAGAAAAACTGACCAATCCAATCTTCCGGATCGTGTCCGTCCGACGGCGAACTACAGAACGGTCACGAGGAGGCGTGTACAGCCCAAAACTGGTTAGAATCAATAAATATCACACAATACGTGGTACTGAGACTTATGTGTGGTCACCTCCTACAGAACGCTCCACTCCACCTAATCAACCGGTAAATCTTCACAGATACGACAGTAACCAGGATATTGAGCGTCAACCCTACACAACTCAAGACATATCTGTGTCACAAAATCTGGATTGTATACCGACCCATTTTCACCGATTTGGCCCCGGGCCGGTGCAAACTGATTGCGCTGCCATTCTCAAGGTCATCCTATCCATCATGGTTGGTAATTGAAAGGTAGAGCAAATCCACAGCCCATCACGAGAAACACGGATTCTGATAGAGGGGACAGTTTAGGGGTATATTCTATCCTAACCATCAACTAACTAAACACATCTGTACTCTGGCCTAATATAATGTGACCTGGTTTACATTGAATGTGACCAGTTATCCGTAATCAAAACCAATAATATCGATTCTTTGAATACAATCAGACAGGTCAGTCACACCTGTTATAAGATATTCATTTGTTTCAGAGGAACTTTCACAGATAAGTTGAAAAACGTATCGCTCTTTTGGAAGGAAGTGATGAACTGAACAATTAGTTCAATCCTGAGGATCAAACGGGAAGGTACTGCTGCATCATGACTGAAAGGTTGCCTAGTTCTAATGTAATTTTCTGAACTAACCCATGAGTTATCTGTAAATCGCCTTGATTGATGATCCTGAAGATGACACCCATTCATTATCAGTGCCTATCACTCTGCGTTATCCAAATATTTATTTTATGAGATGAGGATTAATGCTAAAGTGTTTTAATGACAGCTAAAATGCAATAAATAAAAGTTTCGACCTTTTATCTTGACCTCCAGGTTTGTGGTGCTATGTAATGGCAGTAGGACATCTTCAGAACAAAATATTATCTGACCAATTTGTTTCACCAAATATTATTATTATACACGATTAAGTAGTTTGGTATATTAATAATTACGGCTTTTATTGATTATTTATCTGCTGTATTCAAATAATTACAATAAGGCCGAAATGTCAGTTATTTTAAGTGGCTTAGTTACCGGAAATGAGGAAGACGGATATGGTCTGTAATTTACTGCTTCACCACGGGGACTAAATCTAAATAAATTTAGAATTTACAATAGTTGGCTTATTTGGCGGAGAAAACCTTGCCAGTTGCCTGGCTAGATGAAAGACACCTCTTACTATAGTGCCACGACCGAGATTCGAACCGCCGACCTCCCGCTCAGCGTGACCATTAGTAAGAAAGTCCCACGCTCTTACCCACTAGACCAAACGGTGACCGATTTCCTAACACTGTCACACAGTATTCTCTGTTGTTTTAATCAAGTTATGCCTCCATAGAATTGACAAGAACAGATTCCGATGACCAATTATTTATCCACGATGTGCAGCTGAGATGACCCATTTCATAACGTTATGTGATTGGTTGAGAGTGATTATTGAAAGCCTAATATACCAATGGTGACTTGGTTTGTCTGGCACAAAAACATGCAGTTTTATTGCATTTTATGTGTACTTTTATGGGTTTTTTTTGTTGGGACGGGATTCCTTCTGAAGAAAGCAAATACAATAATACACAAGACAGCGCAATTGTTTTGTCACAATTTGCCTAACCTGAAGGCTTTTAGAGCGTTTCCAGGTTTTGATGCAAACTAGTTGAGACAGCAAAGCAAACACTGGAAAATAATAATGAAAGAAGTGATTGAGGAAAAGAAGACAAGCAATTCCGACATAATTATTTAGGTGTTCTAGTCAAAAGGCCAGAGTACCTAATTGTGGGTCATTATATTCAGCGTCAATTAAAATCTGAGGCTTGGTAAGTAAATTTCGGTGGAATCAAGAAAGACGATGTTGACTTTGTGTGACACCTGACACTTATCATTTATCAGGACGTATGATGAGGACATTATGCCGGCAAGAAGAAAATTAGAAATAACCATTTCTATGATGCGCTAACAGTAGGCACGTTTGTTATCAAGTTTTCATATTACGTTAGTTGTGATATGTAGCTTACACAATCCATTGTAGGACTTCATTCGGATTATAGACTGATTGGTGTCTATGAAGATTGAAGCTTTTAAAAGCCCGACTGTGCTGGACATCTTATCGTGGAAGAGTGACTCAGTGAGTGGCTGGGTGAGTGGGTAATTTCTTTGTTTTGCTTTGGTGCTGGTCACGTCTGACACATATGGCCAAGAGGCTACTGACCCCAGCAAACTGTCCAAAAACGTGGATATCAATTGGATGCAAACCCTGACACGATGGTTTACAGCATAGTAGTCTATCCATTGTGCTTTCATGGCAACTTCCTGTTGTGAAAGAAGCTAAAACCAGAGGATCAATCAATACATATATCAAACCCACTAGCCTACACCCCAAAAAGTCCACCAATGACTTGATGAAATAAACCACTTGATGCCATAATAATGTCATCCAACACTTGGGATAGAACCACACAACATAAAAATCTGCTATAGATCTAGATCAATAATGCCCCATAAGGCTGGCTTAGTTGTGGTCATAGTGGGCGTACAGAGACCAGTTTGGCAATGGCTGAATCTTTAATTAAGTAGAAAACAGCTCTCTGGGGATGAAACTGTCAAATTGACTACAATGGTGGATATATAATTGGCCCAGATAGACATATTATCAAGTATGAGCTAATTCTAGAGAAAAATGAGTAACTTACACGGTTTTAAAAACTGTAATAGACAAAATGATGAGGCATTTCCTGAATAATTCTTTTGAAATAACTGTTAATACTTCGATGCGGATGAAAAAATTAGATGTTTTGGAGACAGTTTAATTCAATGATAAATTATGTTTGGCCACTCAATTACTACTATTATTAATAATTCAGATTTGTGAGTGCATCTTATTTGGATTATCACTGTACAGCACCTTTGTAAGGGTACGTAAATATTAAATAGACCAAAAATACAAATCAACTTATACACGACATCACAGAAACAAACTTCCATGATAAAACATACTATTACTAGATAGCCAATAACTGTCTAACATGCTACTATTGTCAATTCCAAACAACAACAACTTGTTCTAAACTAACAAAATGAAGTCTTAGAGAATAGTATACTGTGGCCTGTACAGTCTAGACACAATCTAAAAGACTATTATCGTGCCTTCATTTGATGTATTTTCCAAATTAATTAAAACCCTTTTACATCACATTGGCCTCCGAGTGGTTAATGGAAGTAGACGAGAGAATGGAAAGATCTGGTTTGAATCCACCACCCTGCCACCTAGTGAATATTTCAGTGCCAAACAGTTACGAAAACTTGTGACCTGTAATAAGCTATATTACGCGTTGCTGTTGCTTCTGGACTAGAACAATTCAAGCAAAATATTTAGGAAATGATATATCAAGGAAAGTTTAAAAAAAATAAAACCTTAGACTGGGGCGTTCCATAAACATGGAAATAAATAAATAAATAATGAAAAAAAGAATATATATAAATACACCGTGCAAAGTTTGCGAGTGAATAATTTATTTTTAGCCTCCACGCTGGCCACACCCAAGATAAAGGCAACACCATGAATGGCAAATAATAGACGGTACTGTGCACAATAAAGCTAAATGTATTGTGTCTTTGAATGCAGCAAAAACAACAAGTCAGAATCCTGACAAGGGAACATTTGCTGCTGCTGCAGCTCAGATGATCATGGTTATGATTCGCAGGTACAAATTTAACCGGATTATTACCTAATATTAGCCTCTTTATACCATCCATCACATACAAGTCATTCAAGTGAATTATCAAAGCAGATTCACCAAATATCAACAACCGAATGTGCCTCAGTGTTACAGATGTTGTCGATTAGAGACAGGAAACATCCATATGTCAGACGGGACAGACTCGCAAGCAACGCTAGAACTGGAAACTGGATTCGGTAACGTCGTGGCATGTGCCATGAAAAACAACATCGTATCGAAATCAATAGCTGTCACGAGGCATTACATCAACTGGACTATTCACTACCCAGCCCCAGCCCCAAAGCACACCACCCCCTAAATGTTGTCAGCAGAACAGATTATCGTACACAAATTGTTCGTTTCAATGTGACATCACTGTACATTATCATTATTTTCTATCAGTGGACAAAATAATGAGATGTCAGTATTCCCATCTGCGTACTTTACATCTGATGTGGATGGATAAACGAACATTTGAACACATTGACGAAACTGATGGTGAAATCCAATCTAGGAAAAACTGCATTACAGGACTCTATTGTGGCAGAATTGTGGTAGCAAAATTAGCCCTTAACGGAATCACCGATTAGCGTTGTAAAATAGACTAATTCAACGTAAAATAAAATGATCTTGTAAAGGAAAAGTATATACCCGGGTACAAGTCACACTGGTTATACTCCGAAATTGACACCAAAATCGAGTGCGACTCATACGCGGGTGAGACTAAAAGGGAATGTATATTTGGCATAATTTAGGGGAAAATACAATAATAAACTTTAATAATGAAAATATAAACAACAAATTTATTAGGTATGTTTTCGCTGTTGTCTTTCGAAATAAAACTCACTCGTGATAACCGCCATATGATTATGTAATCCGATGCACTAATTAGTGACGTGATCACAAAGACTTGTCATTACTATCGAGATATGTGAGCGTGTGTAATTGAAAGGAACGGTAAATGAAGCCACTCAAAGAATGAACATAGAAGCCACATCGAAGGAAAACCATTATGAAAAAATCTGTTAATTACTTCCAAAGCTGACACATGGGAACTACTAATATGAACGTACTCACTCTTCAAATAGCATTACAGAAACGTAATACTATAAAAGAGATATTATTTTATTTCATATACTTGTTGTACTTACCCAACGACCATGTCTGGAAATCTAAAATGTTCAATGTTTCAGAGTAGCAAGTGCGAGACTGACGAAAAGCCGCGCTTGACTTAAGCCGAGATTTGATATATACACTGTATACGTACTGCGGAGTGCGACATTGCGGCATCTATGCATCAGATGGTGGAAACCTTCATTTCCCCAAGAAGAACGAGAACTGAAAGACTTGATATGAGACTACAGACAACAGCGTTATTTTGTTACCCGTGGTGCTATCAGAATGAAAGCGAAACAGATGACCAACAATGAACTATTCTGTGCATCATGCCGTAGTTGTCACCTAAAATATTGATCGCGACACTTTGCTGGTTTTAGTGCGTATTATATGTGGGCTCGACTCCAGGGTGCTTATTGGTCCTAGAAATAGGTGCGTCTTATTCGCGGGTACGACTTATACCCAAGTAAATACGGTACCTATGGTCATGGTCAGCATATTTACTGTGGCAATATTTCATGGTCTTATGCACCACCTTATATGAGATACTTTCAGAAATTATACATATCATGACTCGGTCTCTATTCCACATTAGGACTAACGACCGCGTTCCCAAATATTACGACAATTACAGTGTATATTTGTATAGTGCGCCCCAACCAATGATGTACATGTAAAGCTATTTAAACTGTGTTACTGACCTTTCAAAAATGTACACAAATATTTAATTATTTAATAACAGTGTAGACAAACTATTTAAAAATAGCCGGAAAATGTGAACTACGTAGTCCTTCAGAAGATTACCAATGCCAATTTCTGGCATAGGCATGTACCAAAAATAGGGAAAGTAATTCACGCAAAGGATTGGGAGGCGGGTTATGCTTCATCCATAGCCACTACCTTCATGGAGGGGTGCCATCTAGAATTTACATTAATTATTCCACTGCAATTGGGATATGTGTGCTTATTAGGGAATGTGCCCACAAACAAGAAAACCAAGAGGTGCACTGAGTGGATGTATGAGAGAGTGAGTGATATTTGTTTAGCCGGAACACTGGTCACATCTGGGACACACAGCTGAGGAGCAACTCCCTTTTAAAGGCAACGAGATGATCAGATAAGCATCCCACAGGCCGGAGACAGAGCACTGAGCTTTAAACCAACACATGCAGATGCTCAGCACAACGCATTAATAACTATGCCATTGGAGGAGCCCCTTTTATTAAGAGCATAATTTTTCTGATGGAAAGAATGATAGGATTTGATAGGATTCGGTCAGCTCGCTCCAAACTACAGTCAACATCGATAGCAGCCTAATCTATGATAGACTGATCACAATATAAGCCAAACGGTATAATTATAGTCGACGAATATAATGTAAAACTTTGCAATGACAGAAGCAATAACAGGACATCTCTTTCCCACTGGACGTACCATTATTGATATATGGAGCCACTGGCCGCTTTATAATATCTCCGATACAAAAAGGTTGCCATGGCAACAGAGAATTTTGAAGCTGACAACGCAATTATCGGCTTCGGTTTCGTTCAATACATCATTGTCTCTTTACTGATATATTTCTACTAAAGTCAGATAACGGCCGTGGACCCAAGTATTATCTATCAGAATACTTTCTGTGTGGTAAGTATAACAAACAAACAAAAACATCCAGTTCATGAGTCACAGCAATGTACAATGATCCTCAAGACACCAGTTAATGAACACTTCCGCCTTATTTGACGACAAAACAATTATATAAAGGTTATTAATTTTAAATAAGTTAAAAAAATTCAAATTTCCCTGAAACATTTCCTTGTTTCGTAAAGAAGCATTCGTTCACATAAAACCTTCAACATCGGAAGTACACAACATTGCCATCCACACAAACCTACCACACACACACACGTGACCTGTAAGAAGACAACCAATTTGTCATTGGTTTATTGACTCGGCTTAATTAGGTCTCACATCAGAAAC
Source organism: Paralvinella palmiformis (assembly GCA_025642065.1). NCBI lineage: Eukaryota > Metazoa > Annelida > Polychaeta > Terebellida > Alvinellidae > Paralvinella > Paralvinella palmiformis. The sequence continues at coordinate 1,308,472 of JAODUP010000019.1, forward strand.
ATTTCAGTGGAATTCTTCCGATGGTTGTTGTACAACGACAGACGGCTGATAAAAACAGATGATTAGAAATAATGAAGTGAATCCTCCTCCTTAATTGACAAGACACGTAAACGTTTCTCTCTGAGAATCGCCATCTTCTTAAATAACCTCAACAACTAAGATGGATATAATCAGCTCTTCCTGGTAGCATTATATTGCCACATTAGTCAGCACAGATAATGTACAGTACAGGTTTTGGTACATCGATACCATTAGCACTCCGCGCTGTGTCCTCCCGATGTACGACTCGTTAAACAATGAATCCTCCGTAGCGGCGACACGACATCATACTCAGAACCATCAATAGAGAAGCTTATACCACGACAATAACAACAATAACAGCACAAGAATTGATTCACTGACACAGACAACATTTTATCTTCCAATCACGGCTACAGATTCGCTGCCACATAATCCATCCATATTTCAATATTGCTGGAGAAGAATATAGAAATAAGCACTAAAGCATTTGGCTTTAGAGTAAATTCTGTACATAGCAACTTATCCCATTGAAAGGAAATCCATCAACAACGACATCATCATCATCATCATCATTCAGACCATCTTCAACGCCAATAAAAATATTTCTTTTAGATGACGATAAATAGAATAGACTGAGAGGAGGACAATATATTTCATCTGGATCTGGGGTGTGTACTGGCTTAAACCCAGAGGTGTGTGGGGGAGGGGGGGGTGCGCGTGTGTGTCCTTGTCTCTATTTTTTCAGCCCAATCGTCCCGGACACCCTGACCTTAACATCCCCACATAGAGATAACGTATATCATAAAGTTACAATTTGCTAACACAACTACGACACTCCCCAGAGATCCTACCCAATATTGATTCTTATCACCATAACGCATATTATACTCTGAGTAACACCACTGAATTATAGCTAACAACCTTTCTATACAGAATTCTAAAGCATGATGATAATAGACTTAAATATAGTAAAGGTCAAGAAAGGGGTATCTAATATTAGCCACTAACATCGATGTATCAATGATGGAATAACTGAAGGATGGCAAGTGTCATCAGTTGACAGCATAATGACATCATATGACGATATCGTTAAATTATGAAACGGGTATGAGTGGTTGTTTTGTTTAGTCTCAATGCTGGTCTCGCCTAGAATATTAATGACCAGATGGCTATGGAAATTAGAGTATCAGATGAAACCTCCCCCAGAAAAAAGGTACCACTACAATTTAATCCCACAATTGGGAGACTCGCAACGCAGTGTACTACTAAATACCATATAAATATGAAGAAACTGTAAGTAAGTAAGTAAGTAATTTATTCAGGAATATGATGATACAATTTGATAATGGTTTTGCATATTCCTAGGCCAGATTGAAAGTACAGAATGGATTGTGCTCCGAGAGTCAAACTCAGACCTGTCATTGATTATGGTTAATAACATATTTAATAAATTGTTTAATAAATATGTCAGGGAGAAAAGAGACGTGGTCATTAATTACGTTGATGGGTGGAATATGGAGGAAGAAGGAAGTGTAAGACGAGTGAATTTTGTTTGGAAATGTTTGAGTAGGACATTGACATGTACAACTTGATCAAGATTATCAGAATTAAACTGATTATATCCTATGTGTTTTAATTGCGTTTTATTTCGTATATAACACCATTAACAAAACATACCCATTAGGCCTTAAGAACTAACTACATATGTACCTCATCACATCTGTAGAGATGTTTTTGTGAGCTACAAGCTCCTCATCCAATACGTCATCAATATGGTCTGTGTTATAAAGTCTACATTTATTATATATAGTATATATATATATATATATATATATATATATGAGAGAGAGAGAGAGAGAGAGAGAGAGAGAGAGAGAGAGAGAAGGCGAGAGAGAGAGAGACTTCTGGAGGTTTTAAATTATCAACATTGACGTAACAGTAATGTGATAGACAAAAACACAGTGGTACCAAGGGCGAGTCCATCAAATCCATCTGGGCTCTGAGTGCGGTACTCCTGACATCCCCATTTCGATCTCGTCAGTAATGTTCTCATGAATTATATTTCATATTTTTCACTTCTCTTATAGCAACACCCCTTCTCTTTTATCCCAAAATAAATTAATATTCTCCTACCTTTTATGTAACAACAGCTTAAATGTAATACATAAACGGGGATTCATACTCAACTTAATAACTCTGTGATGTGGCTAAATTATATGTGGTATATTGGAAATTAGTAATAGTGTTTGACAAATTGTGTGTGCATGGCGTATGTGTGTAAATATGTCTTGTATAATTAGTTGGAATGAATTCAATTCGTTCATCTTTAATGCACTGACTGCTAATGCTAGGCTAAAGCCATTAATGAACACTTAATGGCACGACCTTCCCCATAAGGGTACACAGCCTGGAACAACCCAGCCAGTGTACAATCAGATTAACATACTTGATGTCTCTACTGGATACAAATCCAGATAGGAGGGATAAGGTACTAAGTGCTTACCATAGCAGCCTAAATGCCAGTTATCATATGGAAACATTTAAATTGGACTACAAAACATTGTATTGTTGATATATTAATAAAGACAGGCAAATGAAATTATTTTGCATAAAAAGGAAGTAACCCTTCAAACATGGTGCTCTTGCTTGACTAAATATACAGTTTAATGTCAACTTTATGGAAATGCATTTATTAGATTTGAAAACTTTATGAAAATGTTGCTATAGGATTTTGATAACTTTTCTAGTATCTGTGAAACTACACTACACCTAAATTTCCATTGACAAATGTATTAATATGAATTAACATACCACATCAATATACTGAGCTGTCCACTACCATCTTAAGACCATCCTCTGTCTACAAGTATTCTATTATACCCTATTAAATGTCATTTTTACATCAATTATCTTCAGTGAATTCCTAATGGTGCAGCTTGTTTATTGACAAAAACTCAAATATGTGATCACATCACCTACAATTCTTAAAAAAAACTGCATTGGGTTCCTGTTAGACAATGTATCCCCTTCAAGATTTTGCTAACATTACTTACATATCTACCAATGGTAGAGCAATCTATCAATGGTAGAGTACCTGGTTAAATATGTGAACTTAAGTATCCATTAGAAAATCACCCTGAATAATCAGGTCATCAAGTCAGATATTATTGCAGGTACAAGTACCTGTATTTCAGTTCAAGTTATAAGCTGATTACAGCAGCACACACTTTCTGCCACGAGCTGCCAGGAGAGATTAGAATTGTGTGAACTCTTGAAAAATTAAAATCTGTTATATAAGCCTGTCCAATATTACATTCACCAGTAACTATTCTTGATCATTCAAATTTGTTATTAGGTTTTTGCATACATCTTACTGAAGTATCGCTGTACAATTCTTGTTATTATTATTATTATCATCATCAAGTTAGTGGATTTTGAAAACTTTATGAGCATCCAATTATTGGTTTTGTTCTTTGATTTTTACAGTCTGGTAACATCCACATCAGGGTTAGCTTTTTGCCATGCAAAACTAGTTTTTGCCGAGACTGCGATAAAAACCAGCAAATGCTAAAATTATCAATATTTAACCCACAACTTAAGACATAAAGACAATATTCTACAAACAGAAGTTAAGACAGCCAAATCTGGCTATCAGACACAGATTACTGTAACATTTACGATTTTAGTGACAGTACTTTCAACTTTATTTTGAAAACCAATCAACTCTCAGTTAATCTCCATCCTATGGATATGTAAAACAGAGGGACTGTCGGTGTATTTTTTTATGTCACCGAAGACATACTTGACGCTTTTCATACAATCTCAAAACAGAATCAACATCGAATTTCTCAATCCGGATCCAACTCACTGGTGAATAATTCTAATAGCTGACGAGGAAACTGAAAATGTCAGAAATCACATATGCACTTCATACGCAGAGAGGGACCTGGGCCATCATATTTTCCACCCATGATTCCAGCAGTAACTAAGACAACTAATTATCACCCTAATCATTAAGATTGGCATGTTTACTAGTCAGTGATAAACATAGAATAAACATAGAATAAATACTTTCAAATATTGTGGTTAACTGATTTTAACAGTAAGATCAATTCCTGAACAATAACAGAGACATAATTATCCTCAAACATTCCAGATTTACATAAGAATATTAAATCACACATACTAAAACTCAACCTACCTATAATTGAGTCTAGATCCATATTTACCTGAAGACTAATCACACCGGTACTGTGACCCAATCATTGTTACTTTATCAAGCACATGTACATTATTTATGATGGCGCTCTGTTCTAGTTATCCCCTATAGACTTTAAACCCAAATATATGACAACATTCCACTGAAATATTTTCACACAAAACCTCATCTACATAACACAAGAGATATAACGTTATGTATCCATTAGCAAGCTGTCAACACAGCTACATGCCAAAGTTTATCTCTAAAGATCACTGAGGGATATTATCATAAAGATATCATCATCATCATCATCATCATAATTAAAGGTACTACAATGATTATAACTATACGGTGTGCCAACCAGCAATGATACACCACTGTGTTGTCCAAATCCCAATATTAATGCTATTCATTAAAAACAGATTCCACGCATATTGTTAAGGCTTGGACAACATATTTTCACCCTACTTAACAAAATCCACTGAGACAGAGGCAGACCTGAGTAAAAAACACAGAATTTGAAACATTTCTGAGATAAGATGAAAATACTTTAAAATATCATCATTTTCCCAATCTTCTATAGAAGATACTGATTACCCAGACTTGGTTGTACTATTATTTACATTTCTTGAATACAAGAATTGTTATATTCTAACACATATAAACATAATAATTTGAGTATTACAGTCAAGGCTGATTTTGCATTACTCAATACTGGTATCAAACCTGCAATTAGCTGTAATAGGCTATCATAACGCGCACATACAAGATATCAGTTTAGCATTATCATTGCCAGTCAAACTTGGCATGTTAGCAGTAATCAATCATATTTGGTTTTTATATAAATCTTATTAAGATCTAATATGGAACAGCACATTTGAATGGCTTCTGCTGGTAAGGTTACTTTACTTAATCTACATTATTATTATTAGTATTATTATTAAGACTTTAATAACTTTTATTTCCAATCAATTTTGTTCATAATCAACAACTTAGTTTTTCACCTATTTTAATGAATGTCTTTGTTGCAGCAGAACAAATACTCTAGGCTACAACCTACAATCTTTATAATCTAATTTATTTAACCACACACTGTTACTATGTCAAGTTTCAATGGAAGCTAGAGAGTATTAGTTATCATAACATAACTGCTAATTAATATATAATATATATATATATATATATAATATATATATATATATATATATATATATATATATATATATATATATATATATAATAAATAAAAGGTAAATGTTTAAATAATACAACACACACACACACACATACACAACTGGCATTGTGTTATATAGCATAACAACAACATATTTCACTAACATATTTTAACATAACACTCTAAGGATGTTCAACCTACAACAAGAACATTGAGAACATAAGTCAAATACAAGATGCTTACTCTAGTATGTCTACTTACTTATAAAATCATCCATTCTGATGTTGTTTGTATATTAGCTACAAGAATTAATCACACAGTTATAGTATAACTATAAGTACCCATACTGATGTAATATGGAGATGGTTTGTGAAGTATATACAGATATAATCTGTTATTTGGGGTATAATACACAGATGTGGCAAACAATAATATTATAAATCAAGACGACCAAAAAATAAACAAATCATAATTAACAATTTAGCTAACTGAGAAGAAATGAAAATCTAAATTATTCATGTTGAAAATAATTGTGAACAGACCTTAAAATATGATAACACTTCTTTATCATGACTGGCTAGTTTAATGTAACGTCATGAACTGATCAACCAACAAGTTGCTTTGTTTTCAACTAAAAACAATTAATCTCAAGTGGAATTCAAATTGAAACGAACTGGAATTGGCTCCATCTCCGATGGTGTATATTTCAGATATAACAATATTTAAGGTGAAGTTGGAGATTAAGGTGGCCGATTATAATCTTCTCTCAAAACTCTATTGATATGGTTTGTTCATTAATTGTGTAATGCCCTCTTCTGCTATGTTCTTTGCACGACTTATGGCTGCAACAACTTTCTTTCAGGACAATCCTATATTTTCAGCTAATGCTAAAGATCTACAGTGGTACATGGTCTAAGATACTGGTTGAGCTCAGTACAATATTACTTCTGATTACACTACATAAAAGAAATTACCATCGATTAAAAGCTGTAATAAAACCGATATCAATTTAAGTAATTATCCTCATATGGTAAATGCCAACCAGGAAGCATCCTCGAATTATTTTCAAGAAGGTGACCATCTGTCTAATAAAACAGGCATTAAAGCAAGCCTCACATGCCCAACCAGTATTTAAGAATCAACCGGTCATACAGTAAGTCGAGTGTTTCATGCTCAAATTTGGCATCTGCACATCCTTCAAGGTTTGTCTGTGCAGTGTGGATTTATGTCTGCACCATTTCATTACTGGCCAAGCTTCAAGTCAACTGAACGAACTAAATGATTTGATGACCATGATGAGACCAGGCATGTCACAGCCAAAATCGCGCATATGCACATACACACACAAACACAAAAGCCAATACAGCACCAAGATGCCATTGTTACTTACTACGATAGAGATCTGTTGAAGAGAGTGAGTGGGTTGGAGGTCTCTGTTTCTTTTTGGAGTTAAGGCTTATTAGACTGGGCCACTTCTTCTTCACCTGATAAAAAATCAATAAAGATAAGTCATTATCATCACTTGGACATAGAAATGAGGTCAGAATTATTTCAATAACAATATTAACAAGAATGGAATATTTTGGACGCCTGAATAACATCAAATTTGTAATGATAAAAATGCAAGATTATTATAGTTACATATAGATCAATTATGCTTGTAAACTAATTATTTCTATAAATAAGAAAACACAAATATAATTAATTATAATGATTTATCATCCGACAAGGACGCTGAGGTCCGCAGGATCAAACTTATTGTTGATACCGCGGGTTAGGCTCGAGAGGTTTGGTCACCAGTCATTCCAGTATGCAGCACTCACATTATGACATCACCTCCCAGACAAACTGAGACATTGTCGCTCAATTAATAGTTTAAAATCTATCCTCAAGACTTATCTGTTTAGCAGTGCATATTCTTAAATTCTGTTATGTCTATGTCTGTATGAATGGATCTAGTCATTTTTATCATCTACTCACTCACTATGTAAAGCACCCCCAGAACAACACAGTTGAATGGGGGGGGGGGGGCTATTAAACTCACTCATTATTATTACACTATTAGATTATATTATATAATTGAGCTTTCCATTCTCTAAGCATAACCCATTCGGTAAGATGTTAGAAGACAATGGATGCATACAGAGGACATCTCCCCAGAAATGTCAGCATCAAACATTTCACATTTGTTATAACATAAGCCAGCTGTGTAAATCTGCAGACAAATTAATATCAATAGAGCCACTGAGAGATCAATAATACAGCTGACAAACAGAGAAATATAGAGAACGACAGGTAACTAGCTCACTCATTCACTGTCTATATGTAGGATAACAAACAGACATCAATGATCCTAATGTAGTGTAAATGTCAACTTCCTTAGTTAACACAGAGCTAAAGCCGAGTATATATATATATATATATATATTGTGGTGAGGGTAACTATGAATTGTCATAGAACAATAACCTCTGATAACCCGATTGGAATAGTGGTAACTTTGAGTAGAAGTCTGGCTGCTTATTTGTATGTCTCTTTGTCTCGGCTGATCACAATGACCCAATACCCTTTGAAGAAATGTAGTGTACAAGTACAGTTTTACAAAGGAGATGTTAACATATGGTGTTATAGATGGTTTTTACCATTAAGCTAGTTTTGAATGGCTTCTGGAATCATTCTCAGTTTTAAACTGTTGCCATGTCCCAGGGAGATTTCTGCTGGGATGAGTAAAACTGTGTTATTGTTTTTTCAATGACTGAATCTCTGCTTCTATCCATTGTTATGACCCAATATAATTCATAGAAACATACTGTATACATATTTGAAACACAAGGTATGAGTGTGTGCACAAATGCACGTAATTAAATACCAGATATAGACCGGCGGCTTAATATCCTGACCTGGAAACACAAGGTCAGATCTTTACTACTAGTTATGACATAAATGGTTTATCTCTCACAGCTGTCACAGCTCAGCTGATACAAACAGGTACTAGTGAAATAATGGTATATAATGTTATTGTGATCTGAACACTCACAAGCATGGGCACCAGGCTTGTTGGAAAACAGGACAAATGCCCAACGGACAAAAGTAGGAGAATGGATGATTACTTTAGAACACAATGATTACTATTACATTAATAATTAATGTAATTGTTTATGATTGCATTTTATGTAATTATGATTACAATCACGAATACGTGTATATCACACAAACGTGAATGTGACACTTCATCTTTATTCCCTCAGCTACATATATAATACAGGTATAACTATGAAATAAAAACAATGACCACATTATACTATGATCTTCGAGTCAACTATGGTTTGTGGGTCAGTCAGCAATGCCATTTAAACAGTGAAGTAACATGGACCAACAAATGTGTTCATTTGTAAATTCATGATTCTTGAAGATTAACAAGACAAAACATTTACAAATTCTGTAGCAGTTTATTACAGCATCCAATATATTAAATATAACATTGTATTGTTGTTGTTTGCTAATAGGTAGGAGTATTTGTTGGGGGAAGTCCGAGTTCATCACTCAATGCAGCTGAAGCATAGATATTTAAGTATCAATATAAATTTCTTATTAACCACTAAATGTATGACAGTCAGTGTCTTTCCTGTCTAAGACCACCAGTTCAAGTTTTTAGCCCAACTGTTTGCCGATCCATTGATAGGGATTGAAAGTACATTGAAGTGTCATTGTTCTAAGTTTTACTCTGTATGTTTTAAGATGTACTGAACATAATAGAAATTGGCAGTTGTATAATGTATTATACTGAAAGGAATTATATGCCGATTCTAAATTCCCAGTAAGATTACTAATATATAAATATTTTAGTTGCTGTAAAGATGAATTTCACAAAATATTTTGTATGACTGAGCAGTTGTGAACAGTGAATAAACATCCTCTGTTGTACTTCTGTGAATAAGGGTTTCTAACTTATCGTGCAAAATATATAGTTTTCTTCCTTTCTCAGTTTATTCCACTTGGATTCTTCTCTAGAAGGCTGACAGAGCTCTGGGATGATCCAGACAGCGTTGGATCCTCAAAACTCCCCACACATAAAATTAGAACAACAAATCTAGATGTAGTCCCTGGGAAAGTCACCCTATCCGAACTACCAGACAATGTAGTTATTGTGCCATTAATAGTGGAAGAGAACCAACATATCAGTAACTATGTCATCCTTAACATTGCAAGTGATAAAGATGCTCTGAGTCCGACTAGAAATTATTCTGCACTTTGTCAAAATTACTACTAATGATACATTGTTTGGTAAATGAGAATGTGAAACACGTTAGTAGCACCACAAGTGCTTTAGTCCATGGTGGCTGGTCCAATAACATACCACACATGGGGTCAATTTAATTCCGAAATTTAAAAAAAAATGGAATTGGAATTGATGAATTTGGAATTGAAGTTTGCTACAAAAAAATTAAATCCACAAATCAATTTACCATTTAATTTTTTAATTCAAAAATATTTCTTCCATGACAATCCTACTTGGAATATAAACTATTCAGAGTAGGTATTCCAAGTAGGTACTTGGAGCAGGTATTCAGAGTAACTATTCATGGTAAAAAGTAGCAGGTAAAAAATGGAATGGGAATTGATAAATTTGGAATTGAATTGGAGTATATAAATTTGATGTGGTATTGACCAAATTGAATTGAGTGGAATTAGAATTGACAACATGGAATTGACCCCATATCTGTAACACACAATGAAGCTAGGTTAGCACTGTGAAGGTCTACGAGTGGGAAACTCTTTCTACCTTCTTGATATCAATGACACATACCGTATATGTATATACTCGTGTATATGCTGCACATTTGATACCACGAAATAGCCGCCTAAAGCGGGTGCGGCTTATACACAGGTCAGAGGGCAGGTAATACTTGGCATAATTTAGGGGGAAATACAATAATATTGTTTTACAACATTAATAATGAATATATGAACAACAAACAAATTAATTATATGTGTTTTCGCTGTTGTCTTTCGAAGTCAAACTTAATGTGATAACCGCCAACGAGTAGCGTGGTGTCGGCCTGTAATAATGTAGTCAGGGTCAGACTGTCGCTGGTACCAAGGCCGTCTGGTAACGGCCAGCACATGATTTGTTATATAGAGGTGTCAAATGATCCGGATCGCAATTAATCTGTTTGATGAACAGGTGACAGGGATCCAGAAAGCACAGGAATCCAGTAAAGTACGACAATCTGATCCTACAAAAGGTGTAGGTCCAAATCGGCTGTGATACGTAAACGGCCGCAGTATGACCAATACGGCAGCCTCCATAAACTAGATCTATTAGAGGCAGATTTAATTTGTCGAAATGTGTGAGCATGTGTAATTGAACGGAACGGCAAATGAGGCCACGTAAAGAATGACGATAGAAGCCACATCAAAGGAAAACGATTACAGCAAACAATGTGTTAATTATTTCCAAAGCTGGCCCATGGGAACTACTAATGAACTACTTCAAACAGCATTACGGAAACGAACGCACAGCACCAGACAACCTGAAAGTGCTGTTGTTACCTATTGTCACACAGTGGGTGAAAACGGCCTGGAATTATATCGACCCTGACGAAGAAGGCGAGATGTATCATCTGACACATGAACAGATAACACAGATGTCCAATGAAGATAATGATGATGACGAATATTTGGGTCCTAAAACCTGGTGCCGCTTATACACGAGTGCGGCCTATACGGTCCAGGTCAAAAGCCCATTTGGTCAAAAGCCCCTTAGTTACTTTGCCAATTTAATAATGTGACTTTTGTAAAGTAAAAAATAAATTAAACAAAAATAAAATTGCGCACCTTAATTGTGCTTTTGATGAACAAAATAATAATGATAATTATATAAATAGGTGTCTTTTACAAGATAATTTTAATGCAATAGTTAGATGCAAAATATCCAATGTTTCATTATACATATATCAATTGTAATTAAGGACACGCTCACTGGAACTGAGAATCTTCCCTTATGTTATTTAATTCAGGTCTGTTCCAATTAATCTTTCTGATCATGGGATCATTATAATTGCAATTGTTGATGACAGACAATAAATAAAACAGTTACAAAAGAAATAATGATTATAGATTTAACAGAAGCCACTGAATAAAGCCATGATAGATAGATATTTCTTTGAAGCAAGCAGGTCTTCAGATGACAGACAATTACAAAAGAAATACTTATTATAGATTTAAAAGAAGCCACCGAATAAAGCCATAAATATACATATATATTGTAGATATATCTTTGAAGCAAGCAGATCTTCAGAGATTGAATTCCTATAAATAGTGCTGCTATTGCTAAGCATATCATAAATCTCTTTTGACAATCATGGAGATAATAACAAATAACAAAGGTGGTGTGAAAGTAGGTAATGAAGGATATACATACACTAAGAAGTGTATCAACAAGTCTACAATCAGATGGGAATGTTCGCAGCGTAGAGGTCAATCGTGTAAAGGGGCTGTTGTAGCGGAGCTACAGGTAATTATATATATATATATATATATATTCAGAATGGTGATTCACAATGTTTTAATTAGATTAATATTTCTTGTACAAATTGTTTATAGATAGATATTTTATTGACCTTGTATAAACATATGGGTGAGAAGAAAAAAATGCACAAATTGTATTATTTAAAAAATTAGGACGGATCACTCTGCAATATTATACGGATGTAATACATGTTATTTTGTATTATATATTTTTATAGTTAATGACATATCTTGTATCTTTTTTTCAGATCGATGCGGTGGTCGATGTAACAGCACATTCACATGCGGCTGATACGGCTAAGGTACAACTCACTACAAGCGACCAAAGTGATGGAATCTCTGAAGCAAGAGGCCACTGTTAACCGAGCAACTCCAGGGCAGCTAATGACAGATTCAACTGTAAATGCAGCTGTTGGTGTCCGTGCAGCCATGGGCGATCCAGATGCTGTCAAGCGGACTTCCTGTCGTCAGAGGGCCAAACACCGTCCCAAAAATCCACCTACAGCCACGCAGCTGGTGATCCCTGGAGAATGGAAGACCACTGGTGGAGATAATCCACAACATTTCCTCGTGTACGACAATGGCCCAGATTCCAGAAGTCGCATGCTTGTGTTTAGCTCAAACGCTGCCCTACATCACCTTGCTCGTTCTAGTACATGGATGATGAATAGAACATTTGACACTGCCCCAAATATAGTCTCCCAGCTATACGTTATTCGAGACTCCCCCCCCCCCTTTGTGAATCATCAGTCGGTTGTGTGTACGCGTTGCTTAGCGACAAATCCCAGTCAACTTACGAGGAACTCTTTACTGCCATCCTGAATCGCTGCAGTGATCTAGGATTTCAGCCGGACCCTACCATCGTGATTGTGGATTTTGAACAGGCCGCCATAAATGCTATTACTACGACCCTTGGCCCTCATGTCCATGTACAGGGTTGATTTTACCACCTGACATAAAGCACATGGATAAAGATCCAGGTCCCTGGGATTAGTCACCTTGTACCGTGCCAATGAAGATGTGCGACATTTCTGTGGCATGCTGGATGGGCTTGCCTTACTGCCAGTGGACTCGGTGGTCAATGGACTCCAGTTCCTGAAAGCACATCCAACCACCACCTTTTCCGGATGGCACTATTCCGCCTCTGCATATGCGTTGTGTGGCTTCTCTGTACCCTCCTCCTTTATGGAATGTGAATGAGGTGACCCTCAAAGGTAAATCTCGAACAAACAATCTCTGTGAGGCGTGGAATCGTTCATTTGCTTCATTAGTTGGACATGCTCATCCAACTGTATGGGCTCTCATCGAAGCTCTTCGCTAGGACTTTGCCATGGTTGAAGCAGCTATGTTTGTAGATCAACGAGGAGAACCCCCCCCAAAAAAAAAAACGTGTTCCACCCAACACCAAGCAGCTGCAAAACAGATTATTTACTTTGTGCTCCTCACATCTTGTTGGAATCAGATCACTGACAGATACCCTAAAGGCCATTGGACACACACAATCCGGTTTAAATAAAAAACATTTCTCAATCCTGTGCAGTTAATTCAGCAAAGTCTTTATGCAATCATTAGAAACAATAAATTGTGTGACTAAAGTGTGTACTTCTATTTTGTTTAATTTACTTTACACTCACAATCACCAAAATCACAATTAAAGTGTGCAATTTTATGTTGTTTAATTTAATTTTTTACTTTACAAAAGTCACATTATGGAATGGATAAAATAACTAAGGGGATTTTGACCAAATGGGCGTTTGACCGAAGGGTTTTTTGACCACAACTTGGCCTATACACGAGTATATACGGTAATCTATGACTAAGATCTATTTATAACTAAGTTTTGGGCAAAATAATATTCAACATTATACACAAATAAAATTAGCATGCTTAAATTGTCAAAATTACAAGACTTAAATTGTTACAATGTTTATATTATACACCTGAATAACTATGACAAAACTGAATTGTGCTCTACTATCAATATTCCAAAATAAGTAAGCAATACATTATTGGATAACATACTTTATCATTATTAAACTGATCCCTTTGTCATATAATGCTAGTATTTTTATTTGTGTTGAGCAATGTCCAATCCAAAACTCAACCTGGTGAAATGGTAGTTACTGAAACTAGCGAAGCATTAAATCACAAAACAGCTTTGTGTGTTCACTTTTTCACATGTTTACAACAGTCATATCTTTCGACAGTGACTGGAATGTCTGAACTTAAAGGGTGTCTTTAATAAAATATTTTTTTATAACAACACAATCTCAATTTGTAATTTATACTGGCCATAAAACCCTGGCACATTAGTTTTACCGAAGTGTGTATATGTGTATGTGTTAAGTGAATATACATGTTATGGCCATTCTAATCATGCAGGCATATTATCGACAGCATAAAAAACAATGGACAACAATACAAAATGTATTTTGTCTAAAATCAACATTAACCAACAATGATATTACCCATTAACTACTGGTAACTAATATTTATTACAACCAGACAATAATCCTACAAACCACCACCATCATTATGTAGCTGTGATACCAAAAATAGATTGCAATGTACCACAGTGACCTTTAGTATCATTATCGGTAATATAAAATAAGAAACAATAAAAAGGTAAAACTTATACAAAACACCATCGGTACCAATTGTAGGGAAATACTATTACCAGTAGTGTTAGCTTAAAACACTGATTTCTCCCTGTTATAATTAGAAGAGAATAAACTAGGCACCAGGGTTGGTGGGTTTAACCCACCTCCTGGTTAAACCCAGGTCTAAATCTCCAATCTGCGATAACGGGGTTAAACTAATTTTCAGGCATAATCCATCACTAGCTGATTAAATAAAACACACAAAGTATGAAATAAACATCTATTATCTAAAAAAATCACAAAAATAACAGTATAAATAGCAATAACTGTACATATATCACCAAAAAATATTCAGAACTTATTCAAATATTGTGTATTCATAATTTACATCAATAGTTCAGTCTGTAAGACAAAATGAACACTCTTCTAGTTCGCATATGTCTCCAAAGAGCTTGGTCTGTAGGAGTCAATCAGTTTGTGTTAAAATTTGATGGGTTGGATACCATTGTAAGATCTATTGGATCTATCTAGTGCTCTATTGTTTGGACTTCCAGACCGCAGCTGTCACAAGTTTGAACTTTCTTAACACTTGAACATTAAGAGTCTGTTGTGGCTTGTCTGGAATCTGAAATGGTTGAGAAGGTCATAATCATCCTGCGCTGTTCTGGACTCTGGTTGACTGCCTTGATCAAGATTTTCTTATCTGAGAACCTAATGCTGTTGTTGGGCTGTACTTGTTTAGTTCCTAGCTTGGCTAGCCTGTCTTTTTCCTTGTTTCCTGGTATCCCACAGTGGGCTGGAATCCATTGCTGAACTACTCATCTTTCTTTTGCTACCTCTCGGATGCGTTCCATCAGATGAGGAAGTGTGTACCCTTCTAAGGCTGCCAAAACTAAACGAGCATCTGAGAGGAAGACGATTTGTTGACAGTGTTCTTTTTCATCCTTAATCATGGTAGAAGGCTGCATTACGGCTTGTGTCTCTGTATTGTAGTTTTAGAAATGTGGGTGCCAGTTGGTACCTCTGCTGTGGAGATATTTCCTGATGGGAACTTGATACACGTTTAACACGTCTGCAACTCCATTGGTTACAGTCATTGATCATTGCCATGGTCAATGACCATCTGACCATGTCATCTTGGGAATCTCTAAGGTTACCTGTGGGACAGATAAACTAATCTGTTGATTATCTTATCCGCCATTCCATGGCTGTGGGAAATCTGTTCGACAAAATGGAAATGTCTTTGTTAACTGGTTGGCTTGGTGCTCTCTGAAAATTCTTCTACTTTGGTGGATGAAACTGCTGCATTTGAGACGACTCTTTGTCAGACTCTCCATCCTCTGTTTCATTGGATTATTGGGCAGGTACTCTGTGGCATGAAAATTTCTCTGCCTGGATCTTGGTATCTCTCCTCTCACTGAGTGGCTGTATTGCAGCAGCTTTTTCCATGTCTTTAATAGGTGTAGACTTCATAGATCCTGTTATGATTTGTAAAGCTTGTTTTTTTTACCTTATCTAGAACTTGCTGGCTTGTCTTTGATATGGTTGACCAGGCTGTTGAACCATATTCAAGATGAGGTTGCATGGTTCCTTCATATACTCTCTTCAGGATCATCTCATTTACTCCCCAGCTGGTTCCTGCTAGTTTTCATATGATGGCTAAGTTTGTTTCTTGTGACACCACAAGTTTTGTTGTTTAGTCTTCATTCCTCAGTGGAATGTTCCCAATTTAGATTGTTCCAGCTTTTTGATTTGGTGATAGAGTGAAGAGTGTGGTAGAAGACTCGTCTGTATTCATAGCCAAACAAAATTCTTGTGACCAAGCTGTCAGCCTGTCTGCTGCTATCAGCATTCTGTATGTGGCATATTGTCACAGCAGCATTTCTTTTTTGTTTTTGTTTTGTTAACACCCTTGCTCTAAGGTTGCGAGGGTATGATAAAATCCATGATAGGATGTTTTCATATATACCACTTTTCTGTAGCTTGACAATGAGGCCATCAGTCCACACTTTGTCGAATGCCTTTTGTAGACCTATCCAGGTGCCAAACATTAGTTTTGGTTCCTGGAATGCATCTTCGACTTCTTTAGAAAGATATGCTGCTTGATCTGTACAGTGAAACCGTCTGAATCATGACTGTTCAAGACACCACTGGAGACGTTGCTTGATTAACCTCTCCAATGTCTTGACAACACAACTGGTGAGGCTTACTGGATAGTATTTCATGCTTTCTTCCTGTCTTTCCCTTTCTTGTAAACAGGGATCATTATGGCCTCACTCCAGATTTGTGGAAGGACATCATTTTCCCAGTGGTGATTGAAGACCCCCAGTAGTTTGTTGATTGCTACACTGCCAAGGTGAGTAAGCATTTTGTTCGTAATCAAGTCTGGGGCTAGTGATTTCTTGTTCTTAAATATCTTTAGTGCCACATGTAACTTATGCAGTGTGATAGGCAGATGCATGAGTTCTGTTGTCACAGCATTTGCTGATCTCTCCCTTTGTTCTTTTCTTGCTTCTCATTGATCATTATAGTAATTGTTAACAGGTTGGGTTGGTGCTCTCTGAAAAGTTTCTCCTTTGGTGGATGAAACTGCTGTGTTTGAGACGGCTCTTTGTCAAACCCGCCATCCGCTGTTTCATTGGATGAGTGGTACTTGAATTTCTCTGCCTGGGTCTTGATATCTCTCCTCTCACTGAGTGGCTGTATTGCACAATTATGTGACATGTATGCTGCTCTGTTCTTCATGATTATCATCTAAACAGTTGACTGCTCATTCACCTGTAAGCATTTCTCCATTTTCATCTTCTGTCCTCTGTTGTTCTCATCATTAAGTTGTTTGGTGAGTCTCCATAGTTTGTTTCCATCTCTCTCTTGATTTAGATCTGCTGTCTTCTCTCTCCATCTTGTTCAACTTGTTGCATCTTACTTTTACCCATAGGAACTGGAGGTTGTTTTTAACCTTTTAAATACTGTGTATATAATTTGAGAGACAATAAGATTAAAATTCAATCATCATTTCCCCCACCTCATATCCCTTTTGGTTGTATTGAAGTCACAGATGCAATTAACCAAGTGGCAAAATATCCACATGGGAAAGTTACAAGAAGGATTAATAGAAGCTATTTTATACAATTTTAGCAGCTATCTTGATCTCTTGCCACTTAGAGGATTAAGTGAAGCCTTTAGCACTGCATGGTTAACCACATTTGTATAGCAACTCTAGCTGAAGTGTAGGGCAATGTAATTTCTAATTGTTTCTGGTCACTAAACTGGTAAATAGAACAACTGAATCAGCCCCTATTTCTTTGCTTGCATTTGTACTTCTAGGTTTCAGAAGCATATTTAACAGACAAATTCAACCAACAACAGAACAGAACAATTGCTTTAGACCACCAATAAAGCATAGCATCATGGAAAATTACTGTAGTGTGACAGTTACTAATTATCAATATAAACCACACAAATAACTGTATGTTGCAAAAACTGTGCATACAACACACCTCACAACAAAAAAATCAAATATACAATTGGCATAAGCCACCAACAAAGCCTATATCCACCATTATTATAAAGTATACTGCCATAATATCTAACTGTTTCTGCCAATAGCAGAATGCCTCAAATACAGTATTATGTTGGGAGCTTATATTGTCCTTCTTTTAATTGTTACACATATTGGTATATTACTATCATTAAATAAATAAGAACATCTTGAACATTCATGCCAAACCAATAATTAATTTTCATGAGTTTAAAAATGTGTAAAGATTTGGGGAACATATAGGCACCCAATAAACACCATATAACCTGCATTAAACTAGTAAAACCATTGATTTTAAACAATCAAGCTTGATTACACACACACACATATATATATATATATATATATATATATATATGGGGGGGACATGAAATTAAAATGCACTGGAGGCCAGACAGGTCAAATTATTGCTGGCCTGGTAAATATAACATGAAGCCATGGTGTAAAGTTTAGACAATTTTACTTATAAAATGATAATTCATTGCTGATATTTTAATACAAACTGGCTATAGAGTAATCTTAAAGATTATATGGGGCAGTATACAAATGTTGTATATTACTATTAGGCCACTGTTTTTATATACTTGTTTTACGAGAAATTTTCCTTCCAAAAATTACATAAAGCACTGAAAACATAGGGTTGGTCGAAAAAAAGTGACACCAAGTTCTAGCTTTTGAAAGATTTGCAAGATCCGGTACCCAACTATTTACAAATGCCACATGACACATATTCTCGATTACTCTGGTTTTATATTTTATTTTTACAGTGATATTCAAATTTGGTTTGACAATGACATCCACTTGCGTGTCTTTCTCGATGATCATCTGGCCCATGACAATGTTCTCTATAACATATTCTTAGTTCAGTTAGGATTTCACAATCTCTCCAATAGTTTAGCTTTTTGGAGACTTCATAATTTTTTTTTATCGTGACTTGTCAGCGAAAAGTAAACAATAGACATGTCACTGTCAGCCTAATTGAAGATAATATCAGTTATTTCTGCAGTAAATTGGTCTTCAAGCCTAGAAATCTTGTAAATTTAAACTATTTATAACTTCTAACTCATCAAGAAACACGTAAATAGTTCGAACTTTGCAGAGATCTACTTAAAATCGCCATTGAATATTTTGCTGTCATAAGGCTATTTTACACATTCTTTTATCGGTGCTGGCCTTATTACAGCAATATTTTTATTGCAATTCAAGCAGATCGGGTTTCAGCTGTGATTGGCGGGTTTGTAAAACAAGTATTAAAAAAACAATGGCCTTATTAACATACAAATTTATTTGTTTTTTTTATAAATAATGAACTGGTGCTGACAATTTGTGGATATGATGAGAGTATATCCTGAGACAAGACAGTTTAATCCTATGAAGGCTGTATAGTTATGCAACAATAGTGTCCTCCACCACTATTGTGACAACAGTTAGTCAAGATCCTCATGAGCAGGACAGAGGATGATAGTGTAGGTGAGGATTCATGTGTGATGATGTTTGATGATAATAAAGAATGTTAGCCTTCAGACAGGAGGAGTGAGTAAATGTTTTATTTAGGCTCAGCACTGGTCGCTCCTGTGATATATGGCCAAGAGGCTATTTAACAAGGAAATCAGATAACCAAATAAAGCATCCCACAGACAACAATGGGATTTAAACCCGATTCTAGAGGTATACAGAACAGAGCATGGATTAACTCCACTATGAAGGTTCTCGGCTCAAGGAATTCTTTCAAAGGCTTTACTGGCAGAAAGATATGTTAGTGTATGTTATTTTTATATTCTGTCCAAAATTCTAAAAAGGGCTAATTAATCTACAATAATAAATGAAAACAGCAATGTTTAAAAATATCTCAGCTGTCTATATATATATATAGATAGATAGTTTTACAATTATATTAACCATATCACTGAGTCTAATAATGGGGCTTTCCAGGCACTACACTTCACCAAACATAGGAGATGGATTTGATTTGATGTTACAGTGAAATGTCAGGTCATTTTTAATCAACTGTTTTTTATCATCATTTATGTAGTACTCTGTATAGTTATACATAAGAGATTAAGTATAATTGTAAACAAACACAGCTGGCTATAATATTCTATGTCAAGAAATATTAATAACAGGGCCATAACTACACCACTAGTTTGTACTGTATTAAAGGTTTTGTGCTCAATAATAGAGTCACCAGCCAGGTATCTAGTAAAACATGACATCTGTACGAGAGTTTGATATAATATCATGTTCAATAGGGCATTCAACAATCTTTGGCTGGAGACCCATGCCATGACCCGAGAAAGAATAAGAGTTACAATTGTCACTTAGCCAGCTCTAGGACTAGATACACCCAAATCCACTAGATGTTAGCAATGTTGCTAAACCCTAATCAAGATGCCCCATTTAATGTGGATTTTTTATCGTATCGCCCCCATCCAAAAATTCCTTAAGGTGGTTCTGTGGTAATTTGTCCAATGTTTTTGAATCGATTTTTCTTCTCCAAGAAATGACCGTTATCAAATTCTGCAATCGAGTGCAAGGCATCTGCTTGATCAGGAAATACCACTTTCGCTTTGTTTGGGTTACTTCACCCCCTTCCTATCTGGATAGTGATCTGCTAATATGCGGTAAATCAGGTCACGCATCGATATCATAGTTTCAAAAAAGCCTTAAATAAATAAAGTCACAGGTTTTAACGGGCGCCGTGCAAATTTCGTATGTTAATTTGTTTTACAATCATTGAATCAAAACATTCAAACACTGCTGTTAACTTAAGACTAAATTACCTGACGCTTCGAAGACGCCTAATCAAAATAAACAAAAACCTCGTTAAATCAATAATAATTGTATCCTCTAATACCCAATCAACATAACGGTAAGAATATGGAAAATACATGAGTTGGCCGAAATCTAAATTGTCAACCCAGATTCCACGAAGTCAGAAAGTGACAAACTGTCACCAAACACTCCCACATTCGGCAGACGCAGCTATCGTAAAACTGATTAAACGATTGCTGTATTCGTCAGACACTCGCTAGTATGCATTGGAAGCGATACCGACCACCAGCACACGATATAGTTTTCAACTTCGTCGCTAAAATACGACATCCAAAAACTTGACAAGACGAAGATGTTCACAAAAACACCGACTTACCTTCGACTTTTTCTCCATCCTCCATTGCTGTCTGCCCTCATCCGAAACCACTTACGGTCACTGCGCATGTGCAGTGAGCAGTCTGCTAGAAGCACGTGGTCGAATCAATATTTGTAAACAAACATGGCTACTCACGTAAGCGTGCCGCATCGGAAAATGATTTGCTTTTGAGTTTTTCGATCGATGGTTGTCACACCGAGCGTGAGGATGTACACTAGCGTGTAGTTGTCAGTGACTGAGGGGATGGCTTTCTCTGCGAATAAATTATTAAAAAAACACGGTTCGTCTGAAAGACGGGCAATGTCCCGTTAGGTATTAAACAGCTGTTACACGGTGTAGTAATCGGTGAACGAACGATTTTTGCGTTTATTTCTGCGGTACATTGAAGCTTGCCAGTCAAGACAACGCTTGCCAATACTTTAACAGTGAGTGAGTGTTGGTGGATTAATCGTGAATTAAGCGCGCGAAATTTTCTGATAAAGGTCGTGACCGACCGAGTTCGAATCCCCAGTTAAATGGCCGAAACCTTTCAGGAGATTTGTTGAAGGCTGTGCTGATTAAGCGACAACCTGGGGATTCTCCCCGAACAACAAAACAAGGAGATTTGTATCTCGACTAATCATATCGCCGGTGGACTGCCACGTCAAATATTCTCTGGTGGTCTATTAAAACTGAGACGTTGAAGTCCCCATGCGGATGTAAAACGCACTGCCAGTAATCAGACCCTTCATTAGATTCAACGAACTGGAACAAACGTCTTCGGCTCGGCATTTGTTTAACTCTGAGTCTCTCTCTCTCTGTGTGTGTGTGTGTGTGCTTGAAGTGACTGAGTGTTTTCTGGATACTTCTCAGGCATGATCCAGACACTGACCAACCTCAATGAATTTCGTCTCCATCTTTTATTTCTGACATGGGACCATGGTAACCAATGCGATTAGATGAGATTCAAAATAAATTATAACCCAGTTATGTTTAGGCTGTAAATGACCATGTTTGTAATTGTTCAAGTTCATTACAGTCGAGTTTCAAACTTTGATAGAAGAAATCTCACCAGCGTACACAATGCTATGACAATGTTCTGAAACTAGAATGTAGCACTATATTCGTCGTGTGTAACAACTGAAGTGAAACGACTTCTTCACACTCAATACAACAAACGTAACACACACACACTCATGCACAATACAACACACACTCTAAAGCATTTGATGGTGATAATGATTGCTGTTTTACGGCCACGTTTGTGTACATGGTAGGCTAAATGGGCCGAGCAACTTCCAAAGTTAATGAAGCGAAGTCAAAGATGAAAAACCCTTCAGATATGCCCAGAATGAGATTAAACTCAGGTGGTAGTGATATGTGGTCCAACGCACTATAACGCCCCCTGTTGAATGTCAACATATAAGTGTGACACATTTTATGAAGGTGAGAGTGAAGCTTAGAATCGTTTCTTCATCAGCACTTTAAGATTGATTGATTGATTGTGTGATTGATTGATTGATTGATTGATTGATTGATTGATTGATTGAGTGAGTGAGTGAGTGAGTGAGTGAGTGAGTGAGTGAGTGAGTGAGTGAGTGAGTGAGTGAGTGAGTGAGTGAGTGAGTGAGTGAGTGAAACTTTTGTTTAGCTTAGGGGCTGGTCACACCTGCAACATATGACCGATGGACAGATTCCAACTGCCTAAAGAAATGAAAGGGCACTACGACAGCATAGTGGTTAGAACATTGGGCTCAACCCTGCATGTTGTGAATTCGAATCCGACTCGTACCTGTTGTAATGTTGTCAATCCATAACAGTCCACAATTAATTATATCGAGGACTTAATGTTGGTACTTAGAATTGTAACGGACCGGAAACAGTTTAGAGAATAAACCAGATGGTCAAGATTGTATCTGTGATTTATTAATAATATACTTGATGACAATCTACAAACATCACATCTGTATTTGTGGAATCTTTCCCTAAGGAGTCACCCCAGGCCATGTATCCCAGATACGACCAGCTCTGAAGTCAAACAAACCGTTCACTCACTGATCCCTTGAGGAAATGAGTTGACGAGATGCACTGCGGGGAGTAAGAAAGTCAAACGCACAACTGTGGAGATGGCTCTATATACGTGGTTCGACAAGTCTGGATCCGCAATCATTGTATATCACTATCAGTGATGACATTAGCCAGTATTCCCGTGGTTGGTTATCATGATCCCAAAAGCAAAATGGCATTCGTCAGTTTAAAACACACTGTTTAGCTGGTTATAAATAGATCAGTGCCGTTCAGAATGAACGATAACTGTACATCATTTATTTTTTACAACACACCATCATTGGGAGCCGTATGTAAGTTGTAAGACCGCCCACGTAACTCGACACTATATCTCGGAACGAACCTGGTCGCAATATCGGGTCTTTTTGGTACCTGTTATATTTCAATACCTGCTATATACTGCACTGGGAGCTGAGGAGTTGCCGGATTGGTGGTGTTATTCGTGTGTGTTTGGGTGTCGAATACCTAATTTCAGAGACTGATAACTTGGATATCAGTTCTAGACTAATTGCAACATATCGTCAAGTTTATAATATGCATCCAGCCAGCCATCCAACCAGCCAGTCTTGATTCTAATTATCAAAGCTGGATACCAGTCAACCATTCAGAATACCAGGTAGCTAAAACGTCAGCCAGCCTAGATATCAACCAGCCTAGACATCAACCAGCCGGCTAGTACCTATAACCATTCGAACCGATGAACGTAATCAACGAGCATGGCTGGATTTAAACTAATTCTTAGGTAGGCTAAACGGGCCGAGCGACCTCCAAAGGTAATGAGGCGAAGTCAAAGACAAAACAACCCTCAGATATTCCCATGCCGAGATTTGAACACAGGTGGTTGTGATGTATAGTCCAACACGCTACCGCTAGACCACGGAGGCGCCCGAAACTAATTCTTTGGTGGCCGATACCCTGTTCAAATGATTCTAATACAAATGACCCTTTCTTACGTTATTAGTCACTCTAGTACTAATTAATATCTTGTAGTTGTATATAAAATACGCGTTTTATGGGCAGAAACTTAGTAATAAGATACTGTTTACATGGACCACTTTGAGCTGGCCACCATGTGGATAATTAATTATACAACAAGTTATGCGCGCATGCTCAGCGTGGACACATTTTGATGGCGTCAGCAAAGACTATATATAACAAGACGTGTTACTTCGCGTTTTAACATGGGACGCCATTTTGAATTCATGGAGCGCCAGCGCCCTAGCGACCGGAGGTAGATTGTCACGGACAGCTCCCTTCGTTAACATGGCGCTTAATGGCACTGGTTCATTCTGCGCCGCTTTCGGCTGCATTAACAGAAAAAGTATGCAAAAATAAAGACATCCCCGAAAGGAAATCTAGTGTAAAAATTTGATATGATGTGGCTTTTTAAAAATAAAGGATATTTGAAAAATAAGCATAACAATTTGAAGTAGACACGCCCCTACTTGACATGACCCAATCTAGATCTATATTTGTTTCAGACAAAATCTTATTAAATTTTATTGAATAATATCACCCTATTAATCACAAAATGGGTATGTAAGACATACATAAGCTTACAGTTACATGTACTGGAGCCACTGAAGTTGTTATGGGCGGGAGGTATATTTTATTTTTGTTAATAATATAATTGGACTTCTAAAATTACATTACTATAATCAGATAATTTTTCCCTAATTCAATAATTATAAGTAGCTGAGTATTTACATGATCACCTGCATTCATATTTATTTTTTAAACATAAGCAATTGGTACTTATTGATATATATGGACTTCTATTTATAATTTAGATGTTATGAAATTAATTATTAAATACCTCAACTAGTAGTAGAAACATTCATTTTGTTATTTTTTCTATTGACAGAAGTAAAAGATGGGTTATTAATTGTTGTCGTTCAGATATATGATGAGGAAAGATTTAAATTACTTGAATACTAATTGTAGAATTATTAAATGCATTTCACTTAAACGGAATTCATGAACCAGACAACTTATCTAGAATGCTATTCGAACAATTTTTGATGTACCAAATCCATCGCATGCATCCACTGAAATCAAAGAGGAAGGTATTAACAGATAGGAGACATATACAGGACCAGCTGTGATGGTAATTAATATTTATAAATATTAATGGTGAAAATTGGTATTATAAAATTAATTAAATAAGAGAAACAAGGCATCAAACCCATGAAATTGTGTCAGCCCATTTCATATCTTAAAACAAAACAAAAAAGGATTACCAGCACCTGTATTAGTACTTGAATGTTCAGCTCATGTGTTTTAATTGGTATACTTCTCTTCATAACTTAAATGCATATCAAATCAAATAATCAAAAAAGGAAAACATGTGTTTACACATTGTGTATGCACTTGGTTCAAGTCATTATTTTACAAGGTATTGTTCTGTTTCAGTCCTTGAAGTTCTATGATGATGAGATACCATGGAAACAGGCCAATCTCTTGGTTACAGATTTACTGGTGTTATCTGTTACAGTAGTCAATGCATGTGTCTATTACATCTCTGGGCATATTCTGTCTAACTTTAAACATTTCACTGATCTGGACTAAATGTCATATTTTTGTAGTAGTGGTTGTTTAGAGCTGGAAGCAATTTGTATGAAAGTAATAATTTCTCTATATCTAATATGTTAACGCAAACATAAACATTGTTAATATTCCATGTATATTCTTTGTTCTAAGCTGGGCAGGCCTATATTGCATGGTCTATATTATTGAGGTGTAGACTTTAAATGAACTTTAGTTAATATATGATAAACGGACATGATGAATATATAGTGTATTGTGTTATGGTTGCTTATAATAGCTGTATATATAATTATATGTCTATATCCAAATAAATAAAAAATTATGGACTATGATAAACTGACATGATGAAAGTATGTTTGTATGCATTTACCTCTTATATACCTAATTGTTTTCATTAAAAAAACTACGCCTTCCACACACAAAGCTGTGAAATAACCTAAACCACGTTCAATTATTTTCTACTCAGCTGTCAAGTGATCGCAAATTGTAGGCTACGAATTAATTAAGTGACTGGGCTGTGAAATCACTTAATTATTTATTTACAGTTTCAAAGCTTCTTTTCCTTCAATATCATGTGTGCACAATTAAAGTGTTTATTAATAAAAGAGTATGTGGTCATGTAACATATAGTACTAGTATTGGCAATTCATTTCAACCATGCGCACACATGTACACGATCACATGTGGACAACCAGAGGTTTTGTTTATCTGAGAAATACCCCCGGTCGCTGGAGGCGCCACTGGTTCAAAATTCAACATGGCGCGGCAAGAGTAACGCCTCTCTATATTTAAGCTCTCTGGCGTCAGTACGTAACTCGCAGTGAGCTCCGGTGGCCTAGCGGTTAAGCACCCGGTACTTGGTGCCAACGGTCGCAGGTTCGAACCCCATAAGAGGTCGAAACTTTTCCAGGGATTAATTTCTCGGCTCACTACATCGTGAGTGGCTGACCACGTTAAATAGCGCTGCCGTCTACAGTGAATTATTTAAAATAAAGGGGGACGTTAAAAACCCCTATAGGACGTAAAACACTCTGGCAGTGACCACCCTCAGGGTATTTCGGCTCCATCTTTCCGTACTGCTCCCCTGTGAGTGGTGGGGGAGGAGTTTCTCAACCACTTCAACATAGAGGCTGTGCTGATTAAGCGACAGCCTGGGGATTCTCCCCGAACAACAAAACCTACGTAACTCGGTCCGCGGAACTTGCCGAGTGAAGCCGGACAGAAACGAATATTCATGGGCATGCCTTATATGGCGCACGATTGCTGCTCGGGATCTGAATTTCCGTGTACAGGCAACTAAAATATCCACGTATTGCAAAGTCTGTAGCGCTTAATAAAATCACAGCTTTGATCAACCTAATACATAAAATGACTAGATTTAATCATATCTACAGTATAAATACGGAATTACATATTTTGGAGTAGGGTGAAAATTTACCAAGAAATGCACAATGAGGTCTTACACTATATAAATTTTGGGAGATCCTTGTTAATAAGTTACACCAGAATGTCTCACGAAAGTGGTATCAGCTTTCAGACGTTCTCTTCATTGTACACCTGAAATTATATCCTTAAAATATTCCTTTAAAAATTAATAAAGTTATATATCATTTGGAAGGGAAAAACCCCGCATATCACATGCCTTCACTTATGTATAATTTAGTTCGTGATAGGCAGCCAAAGCTTGATTAATTAAAATATTACTTAAATTAATTACACATAAAACCAAATTATAAACTAGCGAAAAATTGCTACACCAGCTTTTTAAAAACACCAATAAAACAGTATTCATAAAAAGCTACGTAAATATTCAAAGGCAAAAAATTCAAATACCAGTCAGTCAGCCAACTAGCGAGGATACTACCTAATAATAATAATAATAATAATAATAATAATAATAATAATAATAATAATAATAAAAGATTGAACATGGCGCTCTTACTAATAGGAATCATACAAAGTTGCAGTACAGTTACACCTCATTTAAGTTGTATCTAAAATCCATTAACAAAGTTGAACAATCAACATTATTTACCAGCGAATGCAACCATAACCGGGTAAGTGTTATATAACTTGAGCTGTACGACACGGCTGCCTACAGTAGTGTCTGACTCGATGATCTGAGTTATGTCAATGAATTTCTTATGAACAAGAGTTCACACCGATATGTAGGTACAGTGTCATCGATAAGTTTATAAGTTGTTAGTAAAATCATGACATGCATATCCTGTCTCACTGACGTCCAATATAGTTTTTTTAAAGTAAAACGTGAAAAATGTAAAATGTGTTTTTTTAGTTTTTTTTAATTAAAAAGTTTTTGCTTGTTTTCTGCTTGTTTAAAAAATGTTTTGTTTAAAAAAAATGTGTTTTAAGCGTTTCCTTTAAAATCCGTTTTTTTTATCCAAAGGTGTAAAATCTTTAAAAAAAGGAAAGGGTGTAAAAAAACTCAAAAAGTAATGAGACCAAATGAAAGATGCAACACTCTTCTGGCATAGCCCGACCGCGGTTTGAACCCAGATGCTAGAAATACGTGGCCCACTGTGCTACCAGTGGGTATGCTTTATTAAAAGATTTTGGCTGATGTGATAATATTTTCGTGTATTTGCTGCATCATTCGGAATTTGATGAAGACGATTGATGTTATAATCAGATATGCCATATAACAAATAGATACAATAGTCCGTAGCAAAGGCATGGACCATTGTAAAAAGAACTTCTTGTGTCAATAGTGCCTAATGGGCAGCTTAGGGTATTGATGTAGATAATCAGTAATTATCCTGTTAATACGCAGTTCATTCATATTGATACATTTTTAAAATTTTGATTTGTTACTTATCCATTAGGATTCATCAGTTGGTGAACCTTTCATTACCACCCAGTCAGCCAGGAAAACAGCTAGCCAGGATAACAGCCAGAATAAAAGCCAACCAGGATATCAAGCAACATAATAATATATCAGTCAGCTAGATAGGATGCCAATTTGAGTAATAGGAACCAGACAGCGGGAAGATAACAACCAGCCAGTCAGGATAACGGCCAGCCAGGATGATAGCCAGAATAACAGCCAGTCAGAATAACAGCCGACCAGAATAAGAGCCAGCCATGATAACAGCCAGTCAGCCAGAATAACAGCCAGCCAGCCAAGATAATGGGCCAGCCAGTCAGTCAGCCGGGAAAACAACCAGCCAAAACGTCAGCCAACCAAAAAGAAGCCAGCCAACCTGAGCTCCAGCTAACCAATACGTCAATCAGCCAGCCAATCAACAGGGAAACCATTGTCTCTTGTCTAATTAGTTGATGGTCTTCACCCGAGAGACTGAAACAAATCCCGAGAGGACTAGATAACAAAAACTTGCTCGATCATCTCCTTTACTAATCATCCTGTGGCATGATTAAAGTTTGATGATGCTCAACCCCGAGAAAAACATCAGGCGTTTTATTGTCGGAAAACAGGACAGGCTTCATATTGATAGTATTTGTTTATAGCAGATTGAGAGAGAGAGAGAGAGAGAGAGAGAGAGAGAGAGAGAGAGCAACAATTTGATGTAATATTATTCTGCTGTATGTTTATTTACGTGAAGATCCAGATGATGTATCAAACCGAGAAGAGTTTTATCTGTCCGCAGATTAACATATCCGGAAGGTACGTTAAACTAGGTCATTATTATAAAGGATGTAACATCTCTTGTATATATATATATATATATATATATATATATATATATATGGTGCGTGCGTGCGTGCGTGTGTATGTGTGTGTGTGTGTGTGTGTTTGTGTGTGTGTGTGTTTACATGTTCGTTATCACGGTCAAGAAGGAGGCTGAAAGATACCCCAGTCACTCAGAAGGGGGGGGGGGATTATTCCTAAAAATCGTTATCTTCTTGGTTTTGACGGTTAAATCGAAAGCTGATTTAATACTCTTCAGCTATAACTAGATAATTCATTCGAGTGAGCGGTTCAAAAGGTGTTCGAATACTTCACCGATTACGTTTTTTTCATGTGTATAGCTCCTTAGGATTATATAGTTCGGATCTCCAGAAGCAATCGTGTGCTATATAATGTATATTTACGAATATTCGGCTCTGTTCGTTTTCACTCGGCAAGTGTCCAGCTCCAAGTGATCCGGGTAAACACAAACTTGTAACAGTTAACCCTCAGATAATATGATTTAACTGTGGAATGTTTATACGAGTAACTCAAAATTCAACAATAATAAACACGAAATCTACATGGTATTATAGATGTTAGGAAGTAATTCTAAATACTGGGGGGGGGTGGCCATTACGGCTTCTTCGAATGCCAGAGTGTATCACGTGTTCTGACCTCATATGGCACATGGATTAGTTAGCCATCTCGATCCCGATCAAGTCAGCTCACAGATGTTCTGTGTTAGCCATCTTGGTAAATTGACTTGCCTCCGTGCTCAAACCTAACCGGTTCATTTACATAAATGTCAGTAACATACGAGGGGCCAACTATACTGTAATATTCGTAAATACGTTTTTTACCCCGAACACACACGCTAGGCTAGCCCCTCTTTACACTGTTACAGCCGGGTAATACAGCTGGTATTAAGTGACGTCAGATGTGGTGCAGCATCCGGTTTGTGTCTGGCTTCAAAATGGCGGCGCCCACAGGCCATTAATAGTCGATTAACAAGCAGTTTGAACTGAATTATTTAATATGTGGTCATTTCTAACCTGTGCGAGCACATTTGCTTTAGGCCTGAAATTTGAAAGGAAAGTGAAATGTCATTCTATGGAATAAGTGAATTTGAATGCATGTGTGCTTGTGAGCGTGCGTGCATGCATGCAAGCGTGAGCGCGCGTGTGTGTTTGGCTATTTTACGGTCAGTTTTGTACATGCGGTAGGCTAAATAGATCGATAATTATCATAAACTTTTTAATAGTAATATTTCATATGTATTTCATTGTGTTTTTTATGAACAGTTCTGAGTATTATCACGATCCACGGGCTGGTGTTGTCAAATCATCGTACAAGAGGCTCCAAGGCCCACCCCAGAAACGTCCTTTGACCATCTGTATACAGCTACACGCCAATGACCTTGACCACCGGACGGTTCTTGCTTTGGCTAATCAGAGGCTTCGTGGGGATGACCGGTGTCACGTGGTCTCCGTCCAGTATATCCCCCGCAACGTCATCACTGGCGTGTCAACGAAGGAAGACAGATGGCTTATTACTGTTAATTGTGAGAAAGCCAGGAAAAGGTTAATGAGTGGTTTGTTTTGGAACGGTTTAGGAATACCGGTGAGGCCATTTGATGATGTTCTCCATAAGGAATATCAGGCGGCCATCAAATTAAAAATGATCAGAAATCAGATGGCTCTGTTAAAGAAATAATTTGTTCGTTTTGAACAGCCGATAATATTGTTGCATTTAGTTATTCCAGGAGATTTCGAGAAATTATAGAGATAACACATCCATTTGTTTCGATTAAAGGCACTGACAAGAGAAAACATCTTTATAAAGGGAAAATGCTGTTTTCTGATGGTTAGTGGACGCTTTGTATGGAATATATTCGTGGTAATTAGACAACTAATTTATCATCGACAAATATTACACTTAATTAGCGATATAGTTATATTTCGACACATTCACACGCCTTTAACCTGTTTTTATTATTGTTCATAAGCAGCTTATTTTATTAAGAAGATAACGCATTAACACAAACTGAGCCAGTGCGGAAAATACGGATTCGTTTGTAACGCACGAACGCGTTTCATGAAAGCATGCACAAACATGAGTAGTCTTCGAGTGTTAGATCTAAAACTCTCAGATGTTCATAAAATATATATTAGAATGTTCATGAAAATCGCCTGCCGATTTCATGTTAATTTAACAACTCACTAACGCATGATGATTTCGATGTTTATTGCTATCTCATGACCAACCACAATCGTGCAATTGTCACGCACGCACGCACACATATTATAACATGTCTTACACCCATTCGTCAATCACCCCCCCCCCCACATTCCGTTCCTACACCGGCGAAACGTTTATCGGACTTGCTGATTTCTGTCATTCATTGTCAACTATGTATGTTGCATGTTTATGTCCTTCTTCTGTAGCTCAGTCCTCTCTAGTTTTGAGAAATGCTGGACTGTTGTTGATGAACGAGATACTGTGGAGCATCTCAAATGAAAAGAAGAGCGTTCATGTTCTTCAACGCGTGTATGTAGATGTCGCTAGTAAGACATTCCCACGATAAATGTGGACCTGTCTGGGGTGCTGGAAAACACCAAGCACCCGTCGTCAGCCACCCACGATGTTGTGAGCCGTGAAATTAATCCCTGGAAAAGTCTTGACCTCTTGCTGGGTTCGAACGTGTGACCCCTGGCACCAATCAGCGGGTGCTCAACCGCTGGGCCACCGGAACTCTCTTTTCGCGTGAAGTACCTGTTGACCACTCGGTTGTCCGGTTTGTTTTATTTCGGCGATATTTCCAAAAAGTAAGTAATCTTCATCTATGCATGGTTTCTTGAAGTAGTTGATCGAAGGCGAGGTATATCCCTCCTCTGCAAGTAGGGCAGCTACAACAGATACATGTCTCGCAGCTAATCGCACCTGTTCCCGTTCACCAATTTGCACTAATTATATCGATTCCGCAGTCAATGAGACCTTTTACACCAGTTTCTAGTTCAGTTCGCCAGGTGGCGCTATGTGTCACCGGACCAGCTGAATTCGCGGTGATGAGGCTGGTAATTGTATACCCCTGTGTAGACTGCAATAAGGCTGGTGTTGTTATACACTCACTATGTAGAATGTAATGAGGCTGGTGTTGTTATACACCCACCGTGAAGACTGTTATGAGGCTGGTGTTGTTATACACCCACTGTGGAGACTATGATGAGGCTAGTGTTGTTATACGCTCACTGTGTAGACTGTAATGAGGCTGGTGTTGTTATACACTCACTGTATAGACTATAATGAGGCTGGTAATGTTATACACTCACTGTATAGACTATAATGAGGCTGGTAATGTTATACACTCACTGTAAGATTTGTATGATGTATGGTGTGTGTCTTGATTAACGGAGGTGCAATAGATTATTATTATATAGTGTTGTTATTGTTATTGTTGTTGTTAGTAGTAAAATAAAGTGAATTAAAATTTACAAATAGTTATTTGCCGATTGCTTTTTCACAGATATATGTACCTAAACTTTGACCTAAATTATTCATTAAGCCCACATTAAAGTGACAGTATAAAATAAATTATTGTTATTTACATTATATCACTAAAACGATTCTCTAAGAAAAAAAGGAGACAACGTTATAAAAAGAAAACTGGACAACAGGAAGGTCACAAGTGATTATATTGGAATAAACTCAGTCGTATGATTTATTAGCCAAATTTAGCAACGGAGAATTAAAGTCCTATATATCCAGACACTCTCTTCAACTCTTCGGATAATAGCCCTTCTGTAGATCCGCCAATAATAATTCATGATAAGACAGTTTGTCGACCATGTGATCATTTGTATTTCAAGAAAGCATTTGACATAATATTAAATTTAAAAAACAAGGTTTATAATCTTGGCGGCTAAATGCTCTATTACTGATTTAGTAGGGGATGGCAGGAGCCGGAAGACGTTATCAGCTGCGGGACTCTACTGCAACTGGTAATAGTTGTGACTCCTAACTTCTGGGGTGCTATAGGAGGGGAGTATCCCTAATTACACCTTCGTGTAATGAGACTCTAGGAAATTACCTCGACCGAAGCACACGCGACACTGACTAACAGACAACTGAGGGTCAGAGCAGAGAAGTATTTTCACTGATCAGCTAAGGCGTGTGTTCCATTTTGGTTTCGATTTTTATGTAGCGTCGATGGCTTCAGTTATTTGTGACATTTTCCAGCTGCTTTTCTACCCATCCCAGCGGCCCTTCGGGTATTCCCCAAATGTCCGTATGGCAAGTCCGCCACTGCATCAACTGAATAAAATATAGAGTCTTCATACTAGATAATAAGAATGCGTTGATCGTGGATAGTTTCATTGTCATCAAATGCGAATTTTAATTGTTGTTTCCATCTGGTTCATTTTGCATAATAAATTACCACACAATATGAGGAAAATAAACACTTTATAATAAAAATAATTACCTCGTTATTTATAAACAAAGACGAGATGCCTTAGGGAACTAACGTTGCGGGGTAGAAAATTGCTAACAAGCAGCAACAGGTTGATGTCGTAAACAAGAACAATGGTAGATCACCGATGAATGTTAGTCAGATGATTAATAATACTGTTTTAGTGATTTGTCTTGTGCACAATTAACAACAAGATTATGATTGATGAGGTATTAAACCTACCCCTGAGATTAGTTATTAGACTCAAGTTATATATGTAAGTAAACCAAATTGGAAACAAACAGCGCATTGTCTGCTCGATAATTGTACCCGAAATAAATGTAGATGTATTTATAAAATGATGGTATTAATCAAGGGTCGTTGAGGAAATCAATCTGTTTATATCATCATGTCAGTTCAGATCAGACCTGGGGCAGATACATTTCAAATGTATCTAGATAAGTTACAATTACATTCCAAATGTATCTAGATACATTTACAGCTACATTTTCTGTGCAGTGTATGTTGTAATTGAGTGTATATTTTTGTGTGCAAGAAAAGACTAGTAAATATTGTTCAGGTTTACTCATTTTCAGTTATAACATTTGTATGGTTATATTGATTAACATATTGTCAACTTTAATAGAAACATACTACTTGGGGTCTCGAATGTATGATCTTTCAGAGAGCATCTGTCCGGGCGGAAGATCTTTCCAGCTATACTGAATAGTCGCTCGACTGGAGCGGAAGAGGCCGGTACAGTGAGGATTTGTTTAGCCAGCTTGCCGAGTGTCGGAAAGTTCAGCTGTTGTTGCTGCCAATACGATAATGCATTAGTGTTCTCTGCAATGCATTGCTGACCAAAGTAATCTTCCTGGGGGTTCCAGATCTTCCTGTGAAACTTGTGGTTCAGTTGGTTGTTATATACGCATGGCCTCTGTCTTGAGGGTCTGCTTCATCGATGCTAACTGGTCAGCTGACGAACACCAGTCCAGCCCAGGAATGTCGAAATGGTCAAGAATAGTCAGAGTGAAGGTTTATCCGATATAATAATATATTTGTTTAAGAAATGACACGTTGAAAACTGGTTATGATGACAATCACCTGAAATTCTTGATTTATAAATCATTTGGCCAGAACACATCAAACAAACACTAATTATGTTTCTGTGCGCTATTAGTGTCAGGACATGAACTGTGATGGCTTCACTGGTGCCTTGATGATTAGCATAAGTTATAAATGTTGATCATATTTCTAAATTCACAATTGGGATTTAAAACATGAAAGATGCAATCAAGGTTTATAAATAATTTGGCCAAAACACATCAAACTATTTATGTTTCTATGATAATTAGTGTCATGACATGATCTACCTGATGGCTTCAAGATGGCTTTCATAATTAGCATAAGTTATTATGTTGATAATATTTCCCAGTTGACCATTGCAATTTAAAACATGGAAAGATGAGACAATTAGCATAGCTCTCCTAATAACTTTTAAAGGTCACTCAATTAATTGTCAGGGTGTATGTTAAAATTATATATAATAATGACAACATTTATTAGTGTTAAATTATGCAATTACATTATATGAGTATTTAAAATAATCATGTATCTAGAATGTATCTGAAATGTAACTGAAATTCAGATACTTTTGCAATGTATCTAGATAAGTTACAGTTACATTTTGAAAAATTGACAAATGTATCTAGATACATTTCAGTTACATTGAAATAAGTATCTAGATATATACAAAGTATCTAGATACCAAATGACACCGCCCCAGGTCTGGTTGAGATACACATAAAAAACCTCCAACCAATTACAACATTCCACGCATCGGCAAAGATTAATTACTAGAATTCTGCAATCTAAATGAAGATGTTGTGACAGCCATAAAGAGCCATATGCTACTGTATAATGACAAGTAATTAACAATTTTAAAATGTGGGTTAAGATATGTATATCTATCAAGATTAAGCTGGCATCTAGCACTATATAAATTGCGTTTTGTTTTAAATCAGGAAAAATTAGAATTTATATTTGTCAATAGTTTAATAACATGTATGTTCTTTTTAAACGTCCAACTTCATATTTACAAGAGTACTTAACCTTTTAATTAAACAAGAACACTCAAGTGCTCAGAAGGCGTCAAATCGTGATATTCTGATGGCAAAATTGGAAATATAATTGGAGTTATTCTTAATTACTACATTCTTTTAATTATGAACGTATTGGTCTGGACGGTTCGTTTTGAAGGTTAGTTAAGAACCGACATGTGGCGCTGCAGACAAAACGCATGCCACCAAGGAGGTGTGCTGATTGCAGTATACCAATTATCCATGACGAATCACAACTGATTGATCCGGATTCTGAAAACACTCGTATCCCATAAAATGATAGCACTTCACTCACTTATAAAGGGTTCGAGCTATTCGTAATGGTATATGGAAGAAACACACAAACACACACCTACACACATACACACGCACGCACGCACGCACGCACACAGAGAGAGAGAGAGAGAGAGAAAGAGAGAGAGAGAGAGAGAAGACTGAGTTTCTCAACGGGAGACACTTTGGTGAACATATATTCGTTATTTCAACGTCTATGGCACGATCATAATAATAATAATAATGTATATTTAATAAAGCGCCCTTACTAGCAGGAGCCATTCAAAGGCGCTGTACAAATAATATGTAATTTAATAATATCCTAAATAATATGTCTGTAAAAACCCTGTAATGATTTAAAAGATAATAATTATTTATCTGTGAAAGCGACCTTAAATAGGTGTGTTTTTAGAAGAGACTTAAAATTTCCAACAGACGACGAATTTCTAATATTTGCCGGCAACTTATTCCACAAATTGGGGGCTGCAACACTAAACGCACAATCACCATATGACCTGAGCCGAGACACTGGCACCTGCAATAGTATCTGACTGGATGACCTGAGTTTTCGGGATGACTTTCTAATGGAAACCAGTTCACACAGGTATTCTGGCATCATATCATTAATAGATTTATAAGTTATTAACAGAATCTTAAAATGGATACGCTGTCTAACAGGTAGCCAATGTAGTTTTTGAAGAATGGGGGTAATATGATCATATTTTCTAGTATTTGTTACGATCAGTTGGTTATAACATGAAGAATGTCAGGTTTACAGAAGATTCCATTCCCACAATATTCGACAAAATGGATAATGCTATGAGCCCAAACGAATCAGCAGTATGAGCTATAATAGAGTAATCTTGAGAGCAAACTATTGGACATTCACCAGTTCACGCTGCAAAATTTCACTTATTCGCAAACAAATTAAATTCACTTAGGCCTCCTCAAAGTTTCTTATGTCACTGTATTGTAGACACTACTAAATTGTTAAAATAGCAGGTGTTCCACCAAGGGGCGGCACATTCCTGTATATGCCACATGTCATATGGGAGAGCCCCATGCAGCCACCGGGCTCCCGTGTACCGAGAAATATCACTTTATGTGGTAGGAAGAGGGAAATATTCACACTCAGGCCCCGTGTGTTGATCTATCACCAAACAAAAATACACACCAGTCCAACTCTTGTCGTGGACCGGGACCGGGTGTTGGCGGCAGAGGTGGTTGCTCTAGATCCACGTCTGCACTTGCTGCAGCAAATTCTACACAATTAATACTGTCTGTGACCCTTTTCGCACGTGGTTCAAAGTTGTCAATGTCGCATTTTTCGTCGGAATATGACATTTTGTCTGTCAACTGGTCAATAGGCTTGTAAAGCAGCTGTGGGACTCAGTGATGTTTAGCAAAGATGACATCACACGATAATCCATATCGAGTGTAGTACACACTAGCACTGGCTCGTGAAAGTTAGGAAAGTAAGGATTTAGGGAACATTTTAGTGGAAATATGATAGCTGGCGGTTTGAATTGTTTTGAGTGTGGTACTGGATCTGATAGGGAATAAAATCATTGTTTGTTACGTTGTATTTACTTCTTTAAAATGTGAAATATCCTTTCCCGTCACCGTTAAGCTGAAATATCACCCCCACCCCCACCCACCCAACTATACGAGACATCCGATGCAACGCTCTCCCCGTGGAATATGTCAATAGAACTGGTGATTCAACCAGAAGGCCACTGATCCTATAAGAAATCTTATAAGATCATTCATTCAATCAAGACGTACTCCTTCTGTTCATTTTTCCAGAACCGTTCATGTTAGGTTATTTCGAACAGAAAAGGGTCCGTGGATTGCTGGTCTGAGATCGTTATATGAACATTTGCGTGTAACAATGTGCGAGCTGGTCAGTAACTAAACACTAAACGGTACACTAATACACTCGAATTCTCATCTATATCACACAACCGGAGTATTTACGCTTAAAATGTAGAATATTTGACTTGTATTTAAGATGGACAGCCTCCCTGGGAATCGGAGATGGTTAGATACGAATCACTTAAATTAATTGTTCAAATTCGTTAAGAACAGTTACCTAGTCGGAAGCCATTTTAGATATAATAACTCGAATTAGTTGATCCGGTTCATCCGGATTTAACTAACTGTAAAAGATAATGTCAGACCGTCTGATCCAGTGATATCATTTGGTATTCTTCGCCAGAAATGAACGTACGAAGGCTCAGTGGTTAGAGTGCAACGGTGCAAGACTCCAGGTTTCCAGGTTCGGATCCGATTCACACCTAAGTTTGTGGGAAGTTTCTCTAGGAAGTCGCCTATTGACCATATGTCCCAGGTGTGATCAGTGCCGAGGTTAAACAACTCAAATGAAATCAACTCAAATTTTCGCCTGAAGAAGAACAAAATATCGGCTAAAGGAAGGACTTTAAACAACGATGTTGCTACTGATGATGATGGTGATGATAACAACTAGGTTGAGCTACAACTTCTTGCCGTATCACGATCAACAATGAATAATCATCTTGATCCCAATAAGCGAGCCCGTTGGTATTTAGTAGCTAGTTTCAGCGGGTGTTGTTTAGGTGCACAGGTGTATGCGGTACACGATAACACATTCTATTCACTTACACACGGTGCCGGAGACAATACAGAGAACTGAACACCTGGTCGTTTAAGTCTGGACGGATCACGTGATCTAGTTCCTGATATCCGTCTGTCTTTAGTAATCATATCTCGTCCGTTTATCTTTCTGCTTCAAGGACGAATTGTAGTTTCGCTTAGAACATCCAACTAGTCGCTTAAGTTTATTTACATCGCTGTAATCACCTCGTAACGGTGTCCTCCCATTTCTCAGACGTCCCATTTCTCAGACGTCCCATTTCTCAGACGTCCCATTTCTCAGACAGTTTCGGGTAGGACAACTTCCCAGCCCCTCTCTTTATAATTGGATAACCCCACACTTGCAGTAACACGTTGTTGTTTTTATATGTTACTGTTGCTATTGACTAGAAGGATTAACTAAGTTGGCTTCCTCAATTAAATACTGCGTGTTGACAATACACTATACGCAATACACTATACACCTATACACTATACACCTATCATTATAACAAACAAGGATTAATCAATTCAGTTATCGTGAGTGAACATATTGACTATATTGGCTTCCTCAATATCGGTAGTTTGTCGGCAAGATAATAAAGATGGGTTAATGATAGACTTTATAAAGTAATTATTAATATACAGTACTAGTATATTGTTTGACAACATGATATAGAATATACACGTAACGTAACATAAATAAACGTGTAATGAATATTCTTATTATTATGTTTTTGGATTGGTCCATTAATGAGGAATAGGTCAAGGGAAGGGGATTATGTGTGCATTGAACCGTATAATGTGTGATTATAAGCTGTCTGACAAATGGGACGCCTGACAAATGGGACGCCTGACAAATGGGACGTCTGACAAATGGGACGTCTGACAAATGGGAGTAAGCCGCTCGTATTAGTTCGTAAAATACTCCCTGATGCATATCTGAAGGTTGTTTCATCTTTGATTTCGCTTCATTACCTTTGGAGGTCGCTCGGCCCATTTAGCCTACCATGTGCACAAAAGTGGGCGTAAAACATCAATCATCATCATCATCATCATCTGATGCAAAAGGTCTGCCCTCTAACCTTCTGGGGAGGGGGGAGTGGCATATCAATTCAAGGTTATAGCTATTTTTTTCATCATCCCAATTCAATTTATGATTTGGCGTTGTCTTACCTCTTAATGTGGTCACAGCTTGTATTGTGACCATTCAGCTCCAACAT
Organism: Paralvinella palmiformis; assembly: GCA_025642065.1. Classification (NCBI taxonomy): domain Eukaryota; kingdom Metazoa; phylum Annelida; class Polychaeta; order Terebellida; family Alvinellidae; genus Paralvinella; species Paralvinella palmiformis. Next base: position 1,348,604 of record JAODUP010000019.1, read on the forward strand.
CCTACATCCTGGATGCTTGTTTAGTTTGGGTAGCAGCTGGAATACCAGACGTATATAGGTATTGATTTCACTTTTGTATTAATTGTTTCAGCTGCGGATAAATTAGCGATTTCGAGGCAAATAGCATTATTATTCAATAACAAATTGAATAATAAAAATATTATTGTTATTTGACAAAATTCAAGCTGCAGCATGAACACAATAGTGATCCGGGTACTCTAATATATGTCATGGGAATAATTTTATTTTCTAAATTTTAATTTGTGAATTAATTGTTTTTAAATAAATTTAAAAAAAAATTACACCATTCAATCCGATCTCTTTTGGCCAACCCTCGATCCTGATGGCGATATATATAGAGTCCTCTTTGTCTCAGCGATTCCAACAATCAGATATGTGTCTGATGATCCATTTTTCACCGTGAAAGAATAGTTAAAAAGTCACATATACCTCGACATTATTGCTTCTAGCCGCTTCCCTGTGCGCGTGACATATTTGTCGCGTACGAAAAGCGGATTAGCTGTGACCCACAGGCGGATGAGTAGCCCAGACACACGTATAGGTATACGTATGTATAGATATGTGGAGGTTTAGAATATTTAGTATTTAGATTGAAGAATGTATAGTTTTATTTATGTATATATTCATGGAGGTATAGCTTTCAACGGATGCATAGAAGTAGGTATTCCGACCCAGTGCCACTATATATTTATCCTAAGACACACACAATATATAATTGCTTATCATATATTTGCGGAACACGCATAGTTTCAAAGCCGACGTTTTATAAAGCGCATTATAGGGTGTGTGTACTGTACTATAACTCGCAGCATGCTGTAATTTTTTAATATATTGTAATATATATATATATATATATATATATATATATATATATATATATATATATATATATATAAGAAGAGAGAGAGATTTAGTAGGAAATAAAAACAGAGAAAGCAAACTCCTATACGGCACTGCATGATAATATGTATGGTCGGTTATTAAGTTTGTTATTACCCGCCATATTCCTGCTGCTGTTCCAGTGTAATTACTAAAATTAGCTACTGAACATATTTTGCCATAGTCGTTTTTTGGTCACTTCTTGCTCAACAACGACCGCTAGAGGCTGGCCTTCACTGTCATATTCTCTGTGGTATTATCAGTTTGATGTCATGATGCCAATCGCTGCTTAACCTGTATCATAACGTTCAGAACTGATAGATCATAACGGATTGACAGAGGAATGTTGATCTCCGTCATTGAAGAGAAATTATATTGCTAAATTTCTATTAGGTTCAGCAACATTTTACTATTGATTAGTTTACGATAAATAGTTATAATGATGTTCATGCTTTATTAATTGATGGACCTTGTAACTTCAACTTTACGTGTGTACGTTTGTATGGGATTGTGTGTTTTCCTTTGTGCGAGTGCGTGTGGGTGTATGTTTGTTTTTGTACGTGCGTAACGGAACGGAAATAGTAATTGTTCTTCCAGTTTCACACGTGTACAAACCCAACATATTACCCCGCACATGCTCATTTAGAAACACCCATACAGACAGATGGACAGACAGATAATAATTATGCTAAAACAGCTGGTCTCTGATTAAAAGTGTGTACAAAAATCCTCCATGTTTATATCGTTGTGGTATCAAGTTTTATTCGCCAATCTAATAGTTTAGGTGAATACCCGGTCACACAGACACACACACACCACACACACATACACACATACACACACATACACACACACACACACACACACATAGAGACGGGTGCGCGCGCGTGTGTTTAGATTTTTTAAATATTTAGTATTAATCATATAGATTTATTTGTGTATAGATAAATGGAGGTATGGGATTTAAAAGATGTTATGGTTTTGAGACAGTGCCACTATATATATATATATATATATATATATATGTATATATATATATATGTTTCATAAAATACAAATGATACCCAAACAGCTGTTGAGTCCATTAATCAGTTACAGAACGATTCTGAAGACACCATCATCCTGCATTTTATCTTGAAGGATAACCAATGACATCGTTTGATCTAGAATTTAAAAGAGTCAGTTTTACCTTTGGTCAGTAGTGATAGAGCTATATTATAATAATGTCTAGTTCAGAAGCTTTCTCAGATAATAACAAATATCCCCTATCCCGCCACCGCTCTATGGGGTTGGAGTTTAAATTTGGCCAGACATGTCCCCCTACTTGTCGCAGGAGGTCACTACAAGGGCGCGACACTGGGAGAACTTTTAGTGTCGTGTTAGACTCACTCACTCACTCACTCACTCACTCACACGTGTCGTTAGTTAGTTCTTGTTAGTCATCTGCTGTATCATTTCAGCCTATACATAGTACACTGTCATCTAAAATGTACTGACAGTAGAGTGGGGGGACCTTTTCATTATACCAGCCGATCTCCGTTCGGTTCCTACAGACACTCCACTCCGCTGGCTCGTTTATTTATGTAAACGTAGAAAATAGCTACTCGAATGAAGTGCGGGTGTTCGTTGTCGGGTGATTGCACTGTTTAGCCGCAGTCCTGGCCTTCCTTGGGTCAAGGACATACTAAATTTTTTGTTGATGAATAAATCATACCACAGACAAAAGCAAGACCGATTCGTTTCCAACGCTTGAGGAGGGGTGGGATGCTGGCGCACTGTGCTACTAATTGAACCAAGGCAACACACCTCATTTCCTTGAAAGCGATTGTGTGTGTGATTTACATATACATGTGTGATTTATTATAACAACAACAACAACAACAATAATAATAATAATAACTAATTAATAATAATAAAATTATAACAATTTTGTAATCCTGGCGGATTACCAAATAATTAGCTTTACTCAATAATTTCATGAGATTTTGAATATCTGTAGCACCGGCGGAGACGTCGAAATTCAACAGAATCTCAAACGGTTTCGAATCCAGATTTGTTTGCGTTCCAACATACCACCTTACCCATCTAGCCATGCTAATCGATGAACGAAATTCGAACCGAGAACCTTTCCCGTTATATCATACCAGCCTACCAACGCAGCCATCTTTGCCAAACAGGCCTATGCTATATAGGGCCCGAAATCTAAAAATCTCCACACCAGAAATCTGGTCTTTAACACATTCCTTGTAATCAATTATGTCGTCATTTACCTCCAGGGTTCCAGGCACTCGTGACCTGGTTTCATCCAATCGCACTGAGGGAGCCAAGGTGTGTGGCTTTTGTCATATGCATCACACACCTCCCACCCATATATATATATATATATATAAATACGTGCCCGTACGTGTATATGCTTTTTAACCTGGATGAAAAAGGCCCTGGTACACAGCATCGCTTGAATTAGAAGAAAAAAGTTTTCCTTATATATGTCAACACCCCCCCCCCCACACACACACCCTTCCATAGATGATTATCAACAGATACCAATCACCCAGGTAAAGGCCAAAATATGGAATAATGTCTTTGTAATTGTTCTATAATAGGCGATTAATGATAAATTGATTTATCCTTATTTTTAACCTTTAACGCGCGCGTGTGTGTGTATGTGTCTGTGTGTTTGTGTGTGTGTGTGTGCCACACGTAGGTATGTAGTCAGTTATTTACCTGTGTATTATCCCTCCTTCCTTCCATAACGATTTAACCCCGTGAAATCATATTATTGTTACGTAATTCCCCTCGCAATATCGCGACAGGCGAGCTATAGGATACGTGTTACGACTGAATCAGACCTGACACTTCTCTAATTAGGTTGGTCACAATCCAGGGTTCGTTTGTTAGGGGTAACGTCTAAATATGACTCGCAACGGGATACGCGCACGCGCAGGCGCATGCACGGCTGTAGACACGAAGGAGGGCTGGTCTGAGGAGGGGGGGGGGTGTTGTATGAATAGAGAGACAAAGAGCTGACTAGATGGAATAAAAATGAAACAGACAAATAGGTAAATGATCGGATGAATAGACAAATAGGTAGCTAAGTTGACAGATAGACAAATAGACAGGCAGGCAGGCAGGCAGGCAGGCAGACAGACAGGCAGACAGGCAGACAGATGAATAGATAAGTACAAACAGACATATATATATATATATATATATATATATATATAGGTAGATGGATAAATAGACAGACAGGCAGAAAGGTAAACAGAGAGAGAGAGAGAGAGAGAGAGTGATATCACTATCGGCTGTGCATCATCTTATCAGAAGGGATGGGATACGTAGATGCTCGCGCGGCCTCACGCCAGTCACCAACAACAGAACATAGCAAACAACAACAGCATCGGTAGCCACAACTCCCCCCCCCCTCCCGGACAACATTACAACAAGCTACCTTGTAAACTGGCCACCGGGAAAAACAACACGAGAACCCGAACTATCGAGGTACCCGAACTAAGGTCCATCTACACCCACCCTCCCTCTCTCCCTTTCTCCCTCTCTCTGTTGTCGTCCAGCTGAAGCTTATGTTAACATTATCGATTGGTGATCCAGGGGCCTGCCATTCCCAGGGTCCTACCGCTTCCCCCTCCTCCTCCTCCTCCCCACCTCACCCCCATATCGTCCTCCTTCCGTCTTCCCGCCTACAGCCGGTCTCCACGTCGTTTTATGGTAAGATGATGAGGACGAACCCTCGATGCTGAATTTTATTATCAGCAACAACAGCAACAACATCGACGGAGTCCGTCCAATCGTCTAGCCATTCGTCGTACGGTCCGATGTCAGATCTCGTCCGGGACGGGACGAGACGCGACCGGAGAACGCGAGAACTGGGCGGCCGGGGTGGCGGGGGGACATCACGTGATTTCCGCGGCTCTGAAGTCGCGCGTCCTCGCCATTGGCATAAAACGAAGATAAAAACCGGGAACGTGCCCTGGACGTGGGTTTAGAAAACAGCTGTCACTGTTTAGCCGCGTTTTATACAAACAGCTGATAGTGGTTAGTGTTTCTTTTTAATAGCAACACCTGGACGAGTTGAGTTATTTGATCTCCGTACAGGTCACATTTGGGACATATGACCGGCGGGCGACAGCTAGGAGAAACAAACCCCACACGTATAGGCATGACCCGGGTTCGAACCAACAAGCAGGCCGCCTCCGTTGTTTAACTGGTAGCGCGTTGGACTACAGATTACTACTACCTGAGTTCGAATCTCAACGTGGGCATATCTGAATGGTGTTTCATCTTTGACTTCGCTTCATTACCTTTGGAAGTCGCCCGGCCCATTTAGCCTACCAAGTGCACAAAGGTGGCCGTATAACATCAATAATCATCATCATCATCGAACTCACAACCCGGAGGTTTGCAGTGTAATGCTGTAGCTATCCCGGTGTCGGAAAGCCCTTATACAAACAGCTGGTAGCGGTTAGTAAGGTTACATAAAGAAAACCTAGCTAACAGTAGTTGGTGGGATTCCATACAAACAACTGGGAGTGTTTAGCAGCTTTCTATACGAACAGCTGTTTGCATTTAGTCTAAGAGGTGTCTAATTTTTGGTACGAACGACACATTATATGCCCAAGATGACGAACGAGAGATTTTATTGTGAACTAAACGGTTCTGACAGCCAAACTGGCAGTCAAACTGGCAGCCAAGCTACTATAAAATAAAATAGAATGCCACATTACCTAAGGTAGGCCATTGTTTGGGAATGACCTGCGAGTGGTGGTGGCTCAGTGATGATGATGATGATGATGATTGATGTTTTACGGCCACTTTTGTGCACATGGTAGGCTAAATGGGCCGAGCGACCTCCAAAGGTAATGAAGCGAAGTCAAGGATGAAACAACCTTCAGATATGCCCACGCTCGAACACGGGTGGTAGTGATCTGTGGTCAAACACGCTACCGCTAGACCACGGAGGCGCCCCTGGTGGCTCAATGGATACATTGGGATGTTCACGGCTCGAATGGTTCGCCCTTTGACGTGCTCATTGTTTCGCTCATTGTCATAATTTGGCACCTGGTGTTGGACGGTTATGATATGCCGTGTTGATTATTGGTCCACAGTTACCAGCCGGACGTGGTATGCTGTTCAGAAGTTTACGATGTCACGAATTGTACAAGTCCACAATGGTGATGAGAGAGAGAGAGAGAGGGGGGGGCGGAATTAAATGTAAACAGGTCAAGCCCACTCCCCTATCCTAACCCAGTTTATCGATAATAAAAGTTTCTGCACGCCCCTCCCAATAGCTTAGTTGGATATGGTATAGGAATCAAGCTTAATAATGATGAAAACACAAAACTGATAGATTTATATGGTATACAGATGTGTGTGTGTGTGTGCGTGTGTGTACGTGTGTGTGTGTGCGTATGCTTATTCAATTTACATTTAGGTATGAAGTATATACATTAAAGTAACAATAAATGCTATTTTTCCACATTACAGCCAGTCCTCAATTTAGGTCACAATCGACCTGTTCCATAGCAGTGTTTTGCATTAGATTTCTCGTGCAGTTGTAGGTAAAAGATTTGGGCTTAATGTGAGGTATGTATAGCATTTGGTAATTCGGCTCTCAGGTAGATTAGCACATATCCATTTATTTCCGTGATCTAACACACTTGCACACACATACCTGGATACAATCCCGCCCATGACTAGGGGATTGTATACTTAGTGCCGTCTGTAGCCGTTACCACACCGAGCTTGTTTGTGTGTCACTAATATAGAAACATCTTTAAGCCGATTTGGCCCTTTGTAATAGCATACGCGGAGTGATGTGCAGCGCTGCTTCGTAATAGCGATGTCCATTATAGCGCAGATAGACTATATAATGCCGTCCGGTGAGGCATTACTGTACGTCAAACGGCTGTTACCCTGGATATTACCTGACTTCATCTCGTCCGGAAGCCGTGTACATGTTGAAGACAAATAAATATTTTTAGACACGGAGGCGTCTTGTAAGTCGTTGGCGTTTGGTATACGGTGGGTGTTAGTAATGGTTGGGTGGATGGTTGGGTATGTTGGTGGGTGATCGAGTGAACTCTTTGTTTAGCCTTAGCGGCGCTTGTCTCACTTGGGAATGAATCCGTTAAATGAAATGATAAGATGAAATATCTAAGAGGCACAGGAAACGCTATATTCGCCATCGTGACCTGAGAGATCAGTAGACCTTTTCCCAACAAACTGTGTTAGATGAGGAACCTTTCTGAGTGCTGTTGATCAGCTGAGCGTAGAGTGTTCTTTTTCTTTGTGTACATGCCGTGAATCGCCTAGTTGTTGTGGATGTTGCAGGCCCTTTACGGTTTGGGCAAGATTTTGGGTTGTCCAGGGACCGTTGGTGTCCTTAGTTACTGCGGATGTGGACGGTCGTATTCCGCATGTTTTGGGCGTTCTGGGTGCCTTGATTTGTAAACTATGTGGGCACTGCGAACACTCTGAACCGTCTGGACGCTACTGGTATTGAGAATGTTGTGGGTGGTGTGAGTACCGTGAATCATGTGGGCTCTCTTGGTATAAAAACAATATTTTGGGTGGCCTGGGTACTCTTAATATTGGGGATGTTGTTGTAGTTGGTGTGGATACTGTGAATGCTGTGGTTACTTTTGGTGTTGATAATGCTGTGTGTGGTGTGTGATAGTGTTAATGCTGTGGGCATTCTTAATTGTGAAAATGTTGTTCGTGGTGTGGCTACTGTTGTCACTGTTTTTATTGAGGATACTGATAATTGTCGGAATACTTTCGATGTTGTTGGCCTGATGAAGATCTATTTAAGAGACCGATTCAATTATCCCTGGCGCCACCATGCGGCTGAATTTCACACTACGGTCGTAGAGGCCGATAAATGTTTTAATGAAAAGCTGTATTTAGGCTATTTACCAGTTATGTTTGGATTTTATTTCTAGTCCATTAAGGGTATGTGATCTTCAGATCATAATTTGGCATTTAATAGGAATGACATAGACTTCATCCAATAGATATATGCAACTAAACTAAGTAACGTTCAGCACCATTTGCATGGGTGTCATGGTCCGGCCTATCTAGTTCAAACATATTTTTTCTAGAACCTTTGCCATCTGACATGACGATGCGAATGGATAAAATTACTGTAACATTGGTATTTATGCATGATATCTTGTATTGAAAGTGAACTGTTTTATTTTCTGATTCAGTCATTCGTGCATTGTTTACTACATGTCAATATCAAGGGTGTTAATACTCTATTGTAACAATATTTTTTATTTAATAATATACAGGTGATACATATATGATTGGTTCCCAATCGTATTTCAGAAACTCTACATTAAATATTTAACAAATCTTCATTAAAATCAATTTACATTCAGCTAAAAGTTTAATTTTATAATCATTTATTTAATCCATTGAAATCCATGTTAAAATCTCCTACGAGTCAACTTGCATAACGAAAGCTTAGATGTGTCATTCATCTAAAAAAAATCGGTCCGCTCAATCATTGGGTAAGTATTGTGTTAAATCCTTTTGACGGACACAATCGTCCAGCTGAAATACAAATCTCAGTCTCTGTGTACAGTACAACAACTATATTACGGTCACCATTGGGACCAGTGAATTGTGGCCATACTTGAAGTCTGGCCGCAATACAAGACAACCCAAATTTAGCTTCATCGAGAAGCTTGTTATTGAAATCTGAGCCATGCGGGAATAAACATTAGGTCTAGCACATGTTATAACAATAGTATTATGCAAGTACATCGCATTGTGATAGATGTGTACAAATTCGTAACATTATATGACTTTTTTAAGAATGAGGTGATAATGGTTTGCTTTGTGGTTAAAGCAGATGAGGAGTCTTCTCTTGCATCATTGGGCCACTGACAGGGATATGTTTCCCCCTCAGCAGAAAGTGAGCGGCAAGTTTCTGTGTCTACGTAATGTAATTAAACAACAGTCGATGTACAGAAACAGTCTATTTTAACTGTTAGGTAGAACTGTCAGAAACACATGTATTGTCATGGTGAGGCGCACTGATAATAAAAAGCAACTTATCTAATTCAACAATTTGCGTGTTTTTCCTGTCTCTTCGAAACTAATTATCATCACGTGTTAATTGGTGTGGTCAGGTAACATTGAGATTGGCCGCGGGCGGTCAGTTTTATATGATGATTGGCCGTTATTGGGGGCCTCGATTGGCATTTGGGACTTCAAGTGTTGGCCGTAATACGCATTAGAGGCGTGGCCGCTATTGGCAACATAATTAGCATTGCGTTAAATGGGCTGATGTTTGGGACCATAGAATCTGGCCGCATTATAGGCACTGACCGTCGTTCAGGCGTGGCCGCAACGAGGCGTTGTACTGTAATATGAAATAATTTGCCTAAAAATGTCCAGTATTTACCGTTAGTGAAAAGTTGTCATCCCCTATTAACAGTGGGCGCCATAGTTGTTTCTAACCCGAGACAGCAGTTGGTAACCGATGCAACGCATTTCGCTTTGTTGTCTATCTGCCCGTGCTTTTTGTCTAGCTAGCTCTACTTGTTGTCTATATACCTGCACTTATCGTTTACCTACCTGTTGTCTATCTACTTGTGCTTGTTCTCTATCTACCCGTACTTTGTGTCTATATGTCTCTACTTGTGGTATACCTATCCGTACGCTTTGTCTAGGCCTAAGACGATGATTTAGGCTAAATGGGTCGAGCGGCCGCCAGAGGTAATGAAGCGACGTCAAAGATGAAACAACCTTCAGATATGCCAGCGCCGAGATTCGAACACGGGTGGTAGTGATCTGTCGTCTAACGCGCTACAGTTAGACTACGGAGGCGCCCGTACGTTTTGTCTAACTGCCTGTAATTGCTACCTGTATTTATTTGGTGCTTATTTATATGCCCTTGGTGATCATGGCCGACTATTGACTACAATTATAATAAAGAAAAGGGAAACGTTACTCGATCTGTTTGTGGGTCAGTTTATCAGCCGGTCTTATCTAGCCGACTCCCCCTCTAACATCTCTCACCCTCATCTCGACCAAACCTGTCAGCAATCCCTCCCCCATTTGATCTACCCAGGGGTCTAGAGCCAGTCAGCCCACCGCAAATGTTAATCGATATTCCAATAATTATCAAAACTAACGGAAGTTGGCCCTGGATCAACAACGTTTTACCCACATTGATTATGGCTGATATTTTTGGCTGATTTAATAAATAAATAAAAAAATTAAAAACAATTACCCTACTTCTTCATCCCAAAACTTGATGTTGTAGCAGCAGTAGTAGTAGTAACAGTAGTAATAGTAGTAGTATTAGTAGTAGTTGTTGTTATTGTTTTACTTTTTCATATTTTTCTTCATCATCATCATCATCATCATATAATTATTATTATTATTATTATTATTATTAATATTTTTGTCGTTGTTGTTGTTATTGTTGTTGTTGTTGTTGTTTGCTTGCTTGCTTTTGCTGCTGCTTTCATCGTAGTCATCATTCTTGTCACCATCACCATCGTCATCATCATCACCATCATCATCAATCATCATCACCATCATTCAGGTCGATGTCCTCATAATCAAACCAACCTATTTAAATGTAGACTGCCCTGAATAATAATCAACATATTAATGAGACTCGTAAACTTGATATATGAAACGTGAGAATGGCAGATATCGGTTATAGATTGTGTAATCATTACAAATAAATCCTATTTTAGAACAATGACCGCATGAGGAACACGTGCTGCTGACAAATCAGGTCAAATACTGGAAACGTGGCCTAAAATCGGGGCAATATGAATGAACAAACACATTTGTCTGTCTGTCTCTCTGTGTCTGTCTGTCTATCTGTCTGTCTGTCATGGGGGGGGGGGATATGTTCTATCTTCTGATCGCAAAATTTCATTTACACCATTCGTATGACGCAGAGGTCTTCATCGGCATCGTGTGACGCATATAGCACCTTCTTCATCCAATTAGCACCTTAGATGGCCTGTGAATTTGTTAACAGAATTAACGTCTTTGTCCCAGTTATGGGACAGATATAGATATCCCCCCCTCTCTCTCTCTCTGTGTGTGTGCGCCTGTGTGTGTTTGAGTGTGTCTGTCTGTCTGTCTGTCTGTCTGTCTGTCTGAACCACGGTAGATGAGTCGGCTGTGTGTCTGGTTATAAACTGTTTTGTATTCCAAAACAACACGTTTATCAGCCTTCAATCGTACTCGATCCGAATTACATCTCAGTCAGTACCTGGTGTCAGGCTTCAGAATACTAAAACCAATCCCCGATACAGCAGCGACAGGCTTCTCGATATAACTCAGTCTTCGATATAGATCTACCGACCGCAATAACTAGTCGTAAAATAATGTCAGAACTCAAGATACACCCCCCCACCACCACCACAACCACGTCTTGAACATAACTCAGGCCTCAATATACTGATACTATATGGTTCACAATATAGTCAACAGATCTCAATATGACTCAGTCTTCAGAATACTTGCATCAAATCTCAACATAACTCAGGCCTGTGTATGCTGGCATCGTACATACTATTTGTTTTATATATATATATATATATATATACGCGCGCGCGCGCGCACACACACACACAAACACAGGCATGAACACACAAACATGCACACACAAACATAAATACATAGATACATGCACAAGACGTTCGTACGGCGTTGCAAATCTCAAGTTTCTGGGTTCTAATCCGACTCATACTAATGCTTGTGATATTTGTTTCCCTAGCCACAGACGCCTTTTGACCATATGTGCCAGGCGTGACTAGTGCAAACAACTCAACCTAACATACATACATACATACTTGCATGCATGCATACATACACATATAAAAGGCAATAAAAGGTATTTCTTTGAGTCCTTATTGTTGTACGATAATGGACATAAACTCACATAATGGACTTTTGTTTACAAACAAATTTATTGCACTTAAAGCTGAGCTGCTAGAATATTTTATTTAAAAAATACGGCAAACTAACTAACTGGATATTTCTATTATGGGTGAAGATGGCACACAGGTAGTGCGGTGCATTAAAAGTCGCCGTGTTCTCGGTTCGGATCAGCTAACTTCATGCCAGTCGTAATAGAAAACACGGCCACATTAATCGGTTTAGCGAAAACGGTTAGCGTGGATGGTGTACACGTGTTGGCAAGTGGAAACGGTATACCTCTCAGAGTGCCGCCAATCCGCAACAAACCGGGCGGAAACGGGGGTCGGGCGGTGCGGGGAGGGTTTGGGGGTTGGAGGGCTGGTGTTGTTTGAAGAACACCGCCAAACATCAAAAGGCCATGGGCACCCTTAGGCCATAAAAGATAATCCCATTTCGACATATTGTTTTCTAACCTATTTCCGGACAAACGGCTCGCGAAACGAACATCAAAGCCGACGCGTAGAGATAACAGACAGTCGGGACAGGCGATGACGGACACCGACAGATCGACTGATCGATGATGCTATAACAGTCGCCGTGATCGGCTGGCTGTCGTTTGACACTGACCTAGCTCTGGTACACAAAACAACAAACCAGTCGGAGAGCCATAAATAACCTGTAACATATTGGAATGTTTGGATAAACACCTCTCGCCGGCTGTCAGTCGCGGACATCCGTTTGTTAAGGCTGCCCCCTCATCTCCCAGCGCCTCCACCCGAAATCCTCCCCCCCCGCTAATAACGGGGCGTCTCCGTGGTCTAGTTGGTAGCGCGTTGGACCAGAGATCACTACCACCTGAGTTCGAATCTCGGCGTGGGCATATCTGAAGGATGTTTCATCCTCGACTTCGCTTCATTACCATTGGAAGTCGCTCGGCGCATTTAGGCCTAGCGTGTTCACAAAAGTGGCCGTAAAACATCAATCAGCAACCAATCCTCGCTAATAAACCCCCTCCTCCCTAATATCTATCCCCCCCCCCCAATACCCGCCTGTTAAACACTCGCCGTTCTTTATTTAACTAAGTGTTATCGTTTTTTTTAAATCAAATATATTTATATGTTTATCAGATGTTGTTTACTGAACGGATCGATAGACGACGTCCAGTGACCATATGATTCAAGTGACATGTTTACACAAAGAGAACCAATGCCGTTCAGTCGATCCTAAAAGGTCAACATAAGGTCGTACTATTAAGGCTCAGCTAGGTGCCACTGCGACGACCTTAACACACACACACACACACGCGCGCGCACACACACACACATATATATATATATATATATATACACACATATATATATATACACACACACATATATATATATATATATATATAACTACGTATCAGTCACACGACACGATATCGCTCGCCAGATGGGGCGAGCTTCTTCCTCCGTTTACGAAACCATTACGTAGACCATTATCCGAGAAATTTGATCAACAGTTTGAATTTATGGCAGACGACCGAAATCCATCAACCGTTTTGGAAATGACGCCATTAAAATTTAGGAAGTGATAGCAATTACGACAGGTGGGAGTGACCTCATTAAGGAACCAAAACTACGCCATTGACAGTTTTTCAAATGATCTCATTGACTGATTGAGGGAGCGAATGGTTGCTGCGCTGGTTTCACCTCGGAAATGAGTCCGTCGGGAAACGCCCCAGAGAAGGTGTGAACTAATCAGACTAAATAATACTTTTATGTGGAAATGATACACCTCACACAAAGACGAAGCACCAGTCGGATTCGATGTTTCGACTAGGAGGCCGGCAGCACACAGCATTATCAATTTGGCCAACAAAGTTGCGTGTATTCATCCGCTCACGTTTTAGGGTAGAGTGGGCTTATGACGTTTCTAGGCGTTTGACACACATAGTTTGGCTAATAATTCAACATTTTAGCAGCTATGCTGCAAAATACGTATCCAGCGAATAATTAACAACATAATTGATAGCATCATTATACATCTATATCGTAATACAGCTACATCGTAATGCAGCTGCATCATAGTACAACTACACCATAATGCAGTTGCATCATAATACAGCTGCATCATAATTTAGGCGGTCGGTCGGTCGGTCGGTCAGCTCAACAAATTTTGTATGCTGGCATTTAAAAGTTGTTGCATCTATAATGTGGAACCTGGCGCCAGGATAGACCCAGTGACTGGCCTTAGGCTGAAACGGTAACGCGAATGGCCAGAAAACTCTAGCATCCGAATTCAGATCCCTGTCAAGCTATGCCATAATCCTATTCTCTTACACGTCACCCCTCATTATCACTGGAGATCATCTAGCAGCTGCACAAAACTGGCCTCAATATTTCGTATTTGTTTTTACGCCACGGTTATTATTTAAATCTTGATTTTCTTACATATACGGTACTGGTCAACAGATCATTGAATCAGAAATCATTTAAGTGTCTTATTTATTTATAATAATAATAATAATAATAATAATAATAATAATTATTATTATTATTATTACATCTAAGTAATGTGTCAAAAGTATTTAGTCCATGAAAGAAGCAACTTTAATTACCTATTCCGAGCAATTCAGTTGGTATGTTAGGATGTTGATGTATAAGCATTGTACCTGGACTACGAGTTTGCCCATCTCCTGTACTAGGTGGGCCATTTAGCTCGATTCTTTTCGAGGATATTAGCGCAATAGAAGTTTGTAATTATTATTATTATAAATTAAAAAAAAACAATAAGCTGTTTTACCGCAACTTCTGTGTACATGACCTGCAAATACGAGTAAAAGTGAAATCTGAAACGCCCTTCCTACATAAACAGACTATCATTTGAACCCGAGTCCTAGAGATTTGTGATCAGCCACGCTACAGATTAAGCCACGATGCCGTTAATATGCATGCGAAACGAGGATTGATTACATCACCTTGAGATGTAGAAAACATCAGTAATATCTGCATTTGTAGAATCGTTTATTCGAAGATAAGATAGTGATTTTGATACAGTAAAGTAACATTTTCCTAGAAGAAGAGGTCGATGATGATTTGGTCAACAAGTTTATAGGGATTTAACTGCTTCCTTTATTTGGACATTGCAAATCTCCATTTCAGAGTTCTAATTTAGTCATACCTTGTTATCTGGACAATTACCCACAGGACTCACATATCCCAGGTATGACCAGCATCGAGCCTAAACAAAAATAGCGTGAAAGAGAGAATCAGCCGCATGATGACTGATCAAAGTGATGCTATGCTGGCTTTGTATTCTGTGAATCAGAGTTCTAATTTAGTCATACCTTGTTATCTGGACAATTACCCACAGGACTCACATATCCCAGGTATGACCAGCATCGAGCCTAAACAAAAATAGCGTGAAAGAGAGAATCAGCCGCATGATGACTGATCAAAGTGATGCATGCTGGCTTTGTATTCTGTGAATCAGCACAAATCTCTGCTCACGCACGCACGCACGCACGCACGCACGCACGCACGCACGCTTAGCCAGTTTAACATAATTTTATTTCATTTTTCACCATTTTCTCGCTATATCTTGAGCTGATGACGCACAGACAAAAAGATAGCTCTTTATATAAATAGTTTGAGAGGGTTGGCTTTTTTCCTCTTTCTAATCAATAGCATGAATCATAGTACATAACCACAGATCAGAGTAAAACCACGCCTTACAATCTATACAGTACTGACTTGTGCGCTGCTAAAAAGCCCTCGACATTTCTCGAATAAACAGACAGACAGACAGATGGAGAGGTAAGCCGGCTGGCAGGCAAGTGGGGAAGGCAGACAATCAAACGGCCAGCTAGCCAGCCAGCCACCCAGTCAGCCAGCCAGCCATCCAACCGGCGAGTTAGCCAGAGGACTAGGCAAGCAGACAGACAGACAGACAGACAGACATGCACGCAGCAAGACAAAGGGACATACAGACAGGCATAAGGACAGATATACACAAATAAACAAAACAACTTATGGCGAATAATTGAAGACGGCACTTATTGCAAATTTTACACAATAAACGAATCCCACTAAACAGGACTAATTAGCTCATGATTTATGGACAATTGTTTAAACACCAAAACACAGGTATGTCAACAAACAATGACGAAGATCTCTTAAAATAGATCTATTGAACGAGCCGTTGGCAATGACGTGTTTATTAGCTAGTGCTTTATTCTTAAAAGAAGAAGATGAAACACACGCAGGGCACACAAAAAACTTATTTAGGTATGGCCGAGCCTATGTGCGTGCATCTGTATATAAGCACGTTTTATATTGTATTATGTGCATGTCTAGACGTCTACCGCGGCTATCTCGACCATCAACCCAATATTATTTGTTACACATGTGTTTCTTTCAATCTCCGACCCCCCCCCGGCATGAAATTCCCACACGTGTTCTAATGTCCAAATATTACTCTATACAGCGGTCACATATCGGTGTCATCAGACCATGTGAGTGCGTGCACGTGCGTGCGTGTATGTGATTGCATGGATTATGTGCATCCGTCTTCCGCGTTCCTCTATCAAGGCTGGCAATATTTTTTTATTTATTCCGTAGCCAGGGTTCGGGAAACGAGCCGTAGCAAGCCACCCTGAGTTATTAACGGATAGGGACAGTCTGAGACAGGGAAGTGACCATTCCAACCGGGAGCTCCAGGTGGATCATCCGGATCATCCGGCGAAGATAAATTAGCCAGCAAACTCACTGGGCAGTCGGTCGGTCGGTCGGGTAGGCGGGCGGGCCATCCTAAAACGGTCTGGGCGAAGTAAGTCATCCCGGGGTGCAGTGGGTGAAGTTAGGCAGGTGCCCGTATGGGCGATACCTCCCACATAGAGACGGCCCCCGATCAATCGTCATCTAGCACCTGCACAGCAAGAGCAGCAGCAGCAGGAATAACAACAACAAGCGTACAGCATCAAGCCAAACAGCGCGCCGACACCAGCTGCGTTTGATAGTATTGGCTAAAACTTCAGCCATGCAGGCTGTACTGACGTAGATGGTGCGATGCTCTAAGCCACACCACGTTCTGGCATGGTGATGTCTTGTCTCGTCAACGCACACATTCATATATACACGCATTCACATATACACACACCCGTGCCCACATACACACGCCGAACCGGCCATACGGACGAGTTCGGGTTAAGCTACCCCGGGATCGCATACGCACACGCATGGACACTCACGCGCGCGCGCGCGTGCGCCCATCTGGACGGTGAGCGAAACACGCGGGAGACGGTGGACCAGTGGAAATGGCTTCCGGATAATCGAAACTAACCGCTGTCCACTGCGCTAAAGCGGTCCATCAAAAGAATTAAAGAACGCTGCGGCGCATCATCCGAACACCTGGCTGGCGTCGACTGTCTCTGTATCCATTTAGCTATCTCTATTCAGCTATCTGTTCTGTGTCATCATTTCGAAGCGCATCTCGGCGCGTCCTTTGCACGGATTATCTCGTCACAGCTCCTCGCCATGGATTGGTGGCTGGAGCCAGCACCGACAGCATCGGGACTCGATCCGTGAATAGGTCCCCCTACCCTCTCCGATGCGTCCAGCTGCTCGGAGTGAGTACAGTCTGCCGAGACCAGCTGGATTGTGTACTTCGTTGCCGGCTGCAACGACTGAACATTGCATTGGTGAATAAGTGCCATCTAGGTTCACGGAAAGGATAGAGATAGAGAGTGAGTGACAGAGAGAGAGAGAGAGAGTGAGAGAGAGACCTAGTCCTAGCCACTAGGAGGAGACATCATCAGTGAAAATGCCGCTCAGCGAGGAAGACTGCAACAGCAACTTCTCGTTTAGGTAAGATGCCCGGAAGGGCAATACGAAACCTGTCTATTCCGGTCGGCCAATTGACCTGCGAATTGTGGCCGTAATAGACAGGTTGACGATTTAAGCGGATCGCCGACGGGGTCGGTTTTTACCGTTTCTCGTCTTTAAACCATTTTTTTAAAATCCGGATGCAGTAAATACCCACCAAAACGTGGGAAGGAGGTTCCTGGAGATTCTTCGGATGGTAGCAGTGGGGATTGTTATACCTTTCAGGGTCTAAGTACGTTGTCATCGGGTGATATGTCTCTGGTTGACCTGGATTGGTAACTAGTCATGGCTGTTTGGCTCTCTGCTGTCTTACTGACAATGGGATGTGAGACAGGATGCCACTACGATTAGACATCCGTGTCCCAGCCATAGTTACTGTGCTCGGTTTTTTTATATACTCGTTGACCGTATAATAAGTTAGGAAACTAGATTATAACGTTTTGCTGTGTGATAACACACACTCAACGAATGACTACTGTACAGATACATGTATGTACAATACACACACACACACACACACACACACACTGATGCGAGACACACCTGTAGAAAAGTCACTGTACTTAAATATTGATCTTGACGTATCGTGTGTAAGGGATCAAGGCTTGAAATGCCTATCTACGATATGTACACGTTTCCGTATGAATGTGTGTGTGTGTACAGGTACGTATGAGTGAATGAGTGCGTTAGCCTCTATCTGTCTAATGATAAATAAAGGCGTTTACAATTTTACACACAGATAGACAGACATAATATTTGTTTACAGATAGAGAATACGGGAGAAAATCTACATTGGGAAGCTGGTGTATCTGGTTTATCTAGTGTAGCTGGTGTATCTGGTTTTGCTGGTGTATCTGGTGTAGCTGTCTCCAAACTGTCACAGTCTCTAGTTATTCTGCTGTCTGCCGATGACTAACGTTTACCTGTAATATTTACCTGTAATATTTACCTGTAATATTTACCTATAATATTTACCTGTAACATTTACCTTTAACATCAGAGACAGTATCGGAATGATAATTATCGTTTTGTTGTCATCATCTTTACAGTGATTATGTAAATGGTGAGGATGTGATGATGATGATGATGACGACTGTATTAGTGATAACAATTACCATTGTCTGGTCAACTCATCTTCTACGGAGACGTATCTGTGACTAATATTATTAATGGATGGTTCTAATTATAATACGATAGTCTATAATTGAATGTGATTATTACTAAAAATGGCGACACATTTTTGGTTAATGCTTAAAATAGTATATTGTGGTAATGATCTGGCTATATAGGGAATCAGGTTCTAGACAGAGGTGTGTTTGTGAGTGAGTGAGTGAATGAGTGTCTATGAATAACTGTACGTATTTTGTGACTTCCAAATCACTGGTCTTCAAGAGCTTATATATATATATATATATATATATATATATAGAGAGAGAGAGAGAGAGATGTATTTATCTCGATATATTATGGGGTTATATGGTTTAAAAACACAAAAATTGTCTTTATATATATATATATATATATATATGATCTATCGCGCTACCAGTATGTTAACATTACACTACTTAGTATGTAATAAAACAGAGATATGTAGGAGGAATGCACACACACACACACACACACACACACACACACTCACTCACACACACACCCACACAACACAGAGACGCGCACATACACTCACCTATCCAACATTCTTAACATATAAATTAATGCACACATCCCGCATAGCTGAAAACATACACAAACCCATATTATACCTACAAACGCCTGCTGTGTCTGACCAATAGGCCATACATACTTACAAACCAATGCATATCTGATATATATATATATGGACAGAGGGAGAGAGAGCTAGCTTTATCCAGGTACCGATAACTATTGACATCTAATCCTTTATAGAATCTCTACTATATAACCAATTTGATATCATGAATATAATCTCCAGTATTAATCATTTAATACCAATTCGACAGGTAGCTAACCACATTATATTAACGCCTGATCCAGTAGTCGCATAGTTTAGCTTGTTTACGTAAGAATGTTTGCGCCATTTAAATCATATCCGTCTTTAATTGTTAGCGCAATTAGCTACCAGATTCAGGCCAATCACCATTATTATCACGAATTATCGCAAACAGGTGTCAAAGCCTGGCCGAGCGGTGTCTGTCTGGTGGGTGTTTCATCCCTTCGCTTCTCTTCTTTAATGCTGTCCGTCTTGGCTAGTGATGTCCGATATGCCATGGCCTTTGCATTATCATTAGCAGTAAGTGTTAAACTATTTGGTAGTGATTCATCGAACCCCCCCCCCCAGTATGACCCCGTGCAGCCCGGTACTCATCATCAATTAGTAGCCAGTTAATGGAATCGAACTGAGAAGTTCACAGTATCTGGTGTACAATCTTCGCCACTGAGCCACTATGGCTACTCTTCTGCTGTTGATCTATTACAATGTAAAGTGTCGTAGAGTATATACTATTATTATTATTATTATTATTATTACATATATGGTAATACCTCTCGGTTTACCTTCCTCGTCTGTTTGGCTATTTGTACACTAACAGTTCACACAAACAAACACACACAAACACACACACACACACACACACACACACTATATATATATATATATATATATATGTGTGCACGCATGCGGCACCAATTAACAAACGAGATCAGTTGCGACTGGAGAGTCAGCTGGTCAGAAGACAATGACCCATTGGCAGCTGTGATGCTGACAGGTGTCGTCGGCTGGCATAGCCGTTTTATACCCATTAATTATTCAGCCATAACGCTAATCCTTTGTATTCCCAAACTAACCGCTATAGTTTAACAACACACACACACACAGTGGCTAGGGGTACAGTACCCTAGTGACACACAAACTGTAGGTAGGACTCGTCAGAAAAATCAGACATTTTGGAATGTTATCAAAATGAGGTAGGAATATTTGATACTTTAAAAATATTTAGTACACACACACACACACACACACACATGGACGGACTTTTTGTTAGCTCGTATCACACCTGTTGATGAGCGCTGACTAAAACTCGTACGCGATATATGTGTTATAAGCGCGTGTTTTGTTGTGTGTCTTTTTGTCTCGTTTTTATTATTATTTCACGA
Organism: Paralvinella palmiformis; assembly: GCA_025642065.1. Classification (NCBI taxonomy): domain Eukaryota; kingdom Metazoa; phylum Annelida; class Polychaeta; order Terebellida; family Alvinellidae; genus Paralvinella; species Paralvinella palmiformis. Next base: position 1,369,414 of record JAODUP010000019.1, read on the forward strand.
ACCGGCCTTCTTGTTGTTATTGTTGAATTGGCTTCCTCTACGTTCGGGTTACACTTTCTTGACTAAAGTGTTCCAGCTTGGTTTGGTTTCGGTCATCTGAGTGCCCGTTTTTGTTACTGTCCCGCTGCACTTAAGTGTTTACCTTCGTTTTGACTGTTCGGGTCGCTTTTGTTTGTGCTGTTTTGACTGTTCGCGTTGTTTTTGTTTTGACTCATCGTGTCGGTTTTTGTTTTGACTACCTTAATGTACCAACTAAGTGTTTGTCTTCGGTTTGACTGGTCAAAGTGTTGTTTTGTTTTTACAACTACCCTAGTGCGGAAGCGTTGGCGGTGGATTTATAATTTTTTTGGGGGAAAGGTGTTATCTAAATATTGGGCCCGGTTAGCTTACTACGATCACAAAAATGGCCGTGGCAGATCGACCTAAATATCATCAACAATTATCCTAAACACTATCTTAACTCACTACAAAACGCTACCTACTTCAACTGCTCAATGGTTTCACCTCAACCGATCAGCTGCTCAACACTTACATATGACATTCGGTACCGCACATGCGGGATGTTTCATCGGATTACCACGCTTCACCTTATCATCACCCCTCTGACATATGTCACTGACCTCTTTATCCAGGCCTATCTACGTGTGAAGGATGTTTCAGCGTTTAGTTCGACTCATTATCTTTTGAGGCGGTTTTCCCCCCACTAACTTACATTGGGCAGAAGGATTGCAATAAAAAGCAACAGTTCCGTAACGCCCTACCGCCCCCCCCCCCGCCGCTTACACGTACCACATAGTGTACATTATAAAGGGGGGCACGTTTCTAATCCGATGCACCGTTGCCGAGATATCGGAGCCCTTTCATAACCAGGCACAAATACCCGTTATTGTATATAATACCAACACCACCAACTCCCCTTCACTGACCTGCCATACCAGCGACATTAAAGCCAACAATGGCGGCACTATTACGGTTACACGCACACACACACATACACGCACGCACACTGTGGCCGGTTATACTGGAGTATTGATTTCAGTGTTAGAGTACTTGTTTATGCCGATCTCAGCACTATTTGTCATTGGCTGTCTGTAAAACCTGGATACAATAGATGACGTAAGTAAGCTAACGGTAAAATGAGGTATCTGATAGGCCGAGATGGTATAATGGAGAGATATTATAAGACATCGGAAGATCAATGATAGAGGATATATATATATATATATATATATATATTCATACATAAAGCCACGCACATTTTGCACACACGCACATACACGCGCGTGCACGGGCACAATGCGTGTGAAAGGCTAGTCTTATAGGTGTTTGTTTTCCAGCCTTAAACATATTGTATACATCCTACGCGGACGTATTAGTACACCTTTTGGTGTAAGTGTATCCTTAAAACAGAGCTTAAGCGCCATTTCTGTTAATTTCGCAATTGTTAAGAAATATTTTTTATTTACGTTTGGAAATATTTTCCAAAATCAAAGACGGATTTCTCCGATTTATCCAGAACTCTTAACGGATACCCGCTCTCTTCAAATAAACATCTAACACGGTAATAATTTAAAAAAAAACGCGTTTCCTCTCGACTTACCTCAAATAATAATATCAACATTTGTTTACTGGTCGTTCTCTGTGATCAATATTCCTGATCGACGATTGCAGTAAGGCTACTGCCTCTCTTAAGGCTGAAAAATAAATCACCCGTCGTCGTAGTTAAGTTTAATTACAGCCCAATCAGATGATCCTCGACTGCGGCGAGCGAGTGAGGTCATCCTCGCCGCAATCGACGTACAATAGGATGACACGCCTCTAAGGGTAGATCTCAATATTTTATGGATGCTATCTGTTCGTCCCGAATACGTTTATCTATTTTACAAATCCGAACGATAGGATCGAATGATAAACGAGCAGATGAGGACTCGGTCGAAGGGATAAACACCCGAGGGGCAAAAAATCGGCATGGCAAAACGCCTGCACGCCGCCCAATGAGGGGTCATGGTGTAAGCAAAGTGAAAAGGATCGGTCGTGTACGGTCAAACGTAATGTGGAGATCCGGAAGCCCGGATTGAAATACTACAACCGGGAAGGATAATATACGGAATGGTGTTATTAATTAAAGCGATTCCGGATTTGTATAATGACGGGTTCGTTTAATCGGTTACCTGTTCGAATTCCGCCCACTATCACCTGTCAGAGGGTTGTCTTGTTATCGCTTGACCACAAACCAATAAATACCTTGGGTCGATGAGTAACCGGATAGGTCAAGCGTCAGATCAAGAGGTCCATGTCTGATGTTAAGGGGGAAGGCGTTTATATGTTAATAGTTCGTCAGCATAAATTGGTATGTGGAATATTATGTATGCATGTATGTGAATGTATGTATATTTGAATACACGTATGTGTATGTATGAATGTATGTTTGTTTGTACATATTACATGCATGTATGTTTGCGAGTGTGTGTTGAGTTACGTTACTTAGTCTCGGCGTTGGTCACAACTGGGACATACGACTCAGGGGGGACTGTCTAAGGAAACATCCCACAAACACAGGTGTGAATTGGATTCGAACTCACAACTTGGAGGTTTGAAGCATAACACCGATATATATATATATATATATGTGTGCGTGTGTGTGTGTGCCTGTCTAACTGCGTATGTTTGCGCGTGCGTGTGTGTGTCTCTCTGTGCGTATGTATGTGTATGTATGTGCTTTATCTGTACATGAATACATGTATTAGTACATGCATATTTGTGTGTATCCATGTATGCATTAATCGTGTATGCACCCATTCATGTATTTATGCATGCATATGTATATACGTACGTATGTTGTATTTATGTAATCATGCATGTATCCATGTATATATTCATGGTTATATTGGTGTACAGTCAACTCTCGGATACATGGACCACTAGGGAAATAAGGTACACTTCGGATAATCAACAGCTGGGACACCTGGTCTGACGTCAGAGCGCCATAGCCAAGAGGACTGTTCGGCAATAAGTTATTATGTTAATGAGTCATATCGCAATGACTTATGCATTTAGTAATGTAAACAATTATAATTTGTGGTTTATTATCACCTTTTACTTGTTTACGCGATCAATCAATTAATTGACACACACACACACACACACACACACACACACACACACACACACACACACACACACACACACACACACACACACACTGCATATTCAAAGATGTTACACCCATTGTGTAATGTTTATTGACCGGGTACAGCTTGTTAGTAATTCCTATCACAACACGTTTGTGCTACATGCCTTTTGTTCGGAGAGAGTAAACACCGGAAAGGCACAAATTAAACCCAGCAGATGTATGCATGCATGCGTGCATACATGCATTATTCATTCATGTATGTATGCAAGTATGTATTATGTATGCATGGATTCACAGAAGGTTGAGTTATGAAATGCAATCTCCCTATTAGGCTTAATTATACACGCAATAGATAACTTGTACTGGATGGGAAATATTTATTCAGTAATGTTGACGATTGCGCTAGATCGTAGAGATCCATAATCCGGCGAGTGACTGTACTTAGTCGTTCCAGTCCAAACATTCTACCGGTAGACGTTAATTAAACTAGATTAGATTTACATAATTTATTAGAAAGCCAGTACACGCTCGATTCCAGACACCTGGATGAGCCTTCCTATCAAGATCATATCCGTGTTAAGTGATCGCTTCATAAACGTATGTTGATTGAACTTTAATGGGCCAATTGGTATCATCTGTGTTGTCTGATCTGAAGTCATGGATTCGATCCGGAGAGTAGTAGCAGTAGTAGTAGTAGTAGTGGTGGTAGTAGTAGTAGTAGTAGTAGGAGCAGTAGTAGTAATTGTTTCTTCTGGGAACAAGACTGTGTTTGACACATTCCGAAAACAGATCGTAATTTATCAGAAAGCCAGAACACGCTAGTTCCGAAGTGTCCGCGGATCGGATTTCGATACGGGAGACAATCGGACGTATCGAGATCAGATCCGTGTGAAGTGATCGCTCCATAATCGAGCGTTGATTGAATTTTGACGGATCAATCGGTATCACGTGTGTTATCTGACACGATGTCGTGATTATGTGGTTGTTATCGGTTATAGAAACAAGCGCCACTCGATGGCTGAGGATCAGCCATTCGGGACAATCAACGAACCATTGATCGTACGATGAAATTAGGTCAGACGGATCCCATTTCCGCATCGTAAGGCCTTTGAATGTGTACTTCTGGCAGTGAGTGAGTGCTAGGTTAGTCTCGGGTCTGGTCGCAAACCTGGGTTGTGTGGCCGAGAGTGGGGGGGGGGCGCTGCCGATAGGGAAATATCCGACAAACTGAACAGTTTGTGGGATAGAAAAATAAAGATTAAAAAACAACTAAATAAATAAATATAACATGTAGATAAAGCAATTGTGTTACTTACTAATGTACGTGAAACACGACATAACAATAACAGTATTTAATAATAGAAAGACTAACAGACAGACAGACAAAGAGAAAGGCGGACACTGATAGATATGGACGCGCCACACACATACACGCACGCACGCACGCATACACATGCACGCACACAGGTATGTACACACACGAATAAACACTATCGATTTACCATCTCCACTATCATTGTTTAAAACAAATAAACACATTTATCAGCTGACTGGAGTTTTACATAAAATTAAATCTCTCTAACCTCTAGAACAGATGTTACAGTCCTGGCTAAGGTGTTAATGTCGGTTGAGTAAGTCCCGGCTTAGCCTTAAGTGTTAATGGTGGTTGATTAATTCCTGGCTTAGGTGTTAATGGTGGTTGATTAAGTCCTGACGTAGGTGTTAATGTCGGTTGATGCAATCCTGGATTAGGTGTTAATGTCGGTTGATGCAATCCTGGCTTAGGTGTTAATGTCGGTTGATACACTGCTGTCTTATGTGTTAATGTCGGTTGATACACTGCTGTCTTATGTGTTAATGTCGGTTGATACAGTGCTGACTTATGCGTTAATGTCGGTTGATACAGTGCTGGCTTAGGCGTTAACGTCGGTTCATATAGTTCCGGCTTAGGTGTTATTGTTAGCTGTTTTATTGTGGGTCTGGATGTTAATGTCGGTTGATACAGTCCTGGTTTTGGTGTTATCGTCAACTGAGATGGCGCATAATACTCTGGACTAGGTATTATCATCAGGTGATATGGCCATGATTTAGGTATTATCATCAGGTGATATAGCTCTGATTTAGGTATTATAATCAGGTGATATAGCTCTGATTTAGGTATTATAATCAGGTGATATAGCTCTGATTTAGGTATTATCATCAGGTGATATGGCCATGATTTAGGTATTATCATCAGGTGATATAGCTCCGATTTAGGTATTATAATCAGGTGATATAGCTCTGATTTAAGTATTATCATCAGGTGATATGGCCATGATTTAGGTATTATCATCAGGTGATATGGCCATGATTTAGGTATTATCATTAGGTGATATGGCCATGATTTAGGTATTATTGCTAGTTAGTTTATTCCTGGCTGAACTATTATTGTTAGCTGACATAAATCTGGCTTAGGTAATATCGTCGGATGATATAGTCCTATAACTTAGGTAATATCGTCGGCTGATATAGTCCTTGCTTAGGTAATATCGTCGGCTGATATAGTCTTTGCTTAGGTAATATCGTCGGGTTATATAGTCCTTGCTTAGGTAATATCGCCGGCTGATATAGTCTTTGCTTAGATAATATTATCGGCTGATATAGTCCTTGCTTAGATAATATCGTCGAATGACATAGGCGGGGTTTAGGTATTATTTGATAGTCCTGCGTTAGGTTCAGGTGTCAGCTGTTTCAATTCTGACCAAATCCTTTCTTAGCTTCGGGAGTCACCTGTCACAACCCTGACTATCTATTGACTTAGGGATATTGGCTCGCTATTAAGGTATTGGCTTAGTTATTAATGTTGACTTTCTGTTCTGATTCAATCAGGGATAAGGTAATATTGACAACTGTTAGAGTCATACCTTAGTTGTTGTTGATGATGATTGATGTTTTACGGCCACTTTTATGCACAAGGTAGGCTAAATGGGCCGAGCGACCTTCAAAGGTAATGAGACGAAGTGAAAGACGAAACAACCTTCAGATATGCCCACGCCGGGATTCGAACACGGGTGGTAGTGATCTTTGGTCCAGCATGCTACCGCTAGACCACGGAGGCGCCCCAAACCTTAGTTGTTGTTGTTGTTGTTATTATCTTCATCATCATCATCATCATCATAACCATCCAGTGTTACAGTCCTGGATTCGGTATTACTGTCAGCTGTTAAAATCCTGCTGCGCTAGTTTGCATGCCCGAGGCAGCGAATGGCATTATTGGATAATAATATGTTGTATAGTTCACATGTAATATGAACCCAGATAAGTTCAGCGTGTCAGTACTAACTACATATATATTTCCCCCAGTAATGTGTTTAGCCACGTGACGTCTTGTGCCTTGATCCGATATGCTCAGCACGTCTCGTGTTTTGTTGTTCTGCTGTAATGCGTTGCGTGGACTGGTGTAGACCAAGAGCATTAGGTTAAACCTGGAACAAATTGGCAACAAGCTAAACATTTCAGGAAAGATCCAGAAAATTGATGTAAATGACATATTAAAAGTTCCCAGAATTTCACATTGTGCAAACTCGGGAATCCAAGATGGGGTCTAAAATGGCCGCCGGTATCTAGTTTTTATCATATCTTTGCAACCAGACATAGTACAAATGCAAATTAAGTGTCTAAGCATAGGTCTACATACAAGCAACGTCATGAAATAATTTATTACATGATTAAAAAAAACAGATATCTCGAAGATTAACCATTCGTCGTCTTGGCGAATTCTGGGGTGGAAACTTCTCTGGCCAGACGATCGAACAATTTCTGATGCGGATGATGAAAACATTTGGAGGAATGACGCATGGTCGGGGTATCACAGACAGTACCATAACTAAGTGGGTCCCAGCACTACCTCGTCGTGTTCGTATTTGTGATACATTGGATCAGTTTACAGGGGTGCATCCTGCTACCTCAGAGCAACATAAAGACCCGCATAAAGACCTGCGCCCAAGCACCCAGTCAAGGGGAATGACAGGGTTGATGTCATCCTTGCGCATTTTCAGCTCGTTAGCAAATTTGTTCCATGCAGGTTTGGGTTAGTTCAGTCTATTACTCCTGGACTGTGGTATGGCGGGCACGTGTTGTTTGTCGAATACGCTGTTTCGGTACAGGATCCTGATCAGGTATCGTACGGTAGCCCACCTGCGGTATGCTCGATATAAAGGGTTTATAGTACAGGTGCTATTCGACGTGCGATGTGTCGTACACTGGCCGAAAGTAGATGATGACGACGATCGATGTTTTACGGCCACTTTTGTGCACAAGGTAGGCTAAACGGATCGAGCGACTTCCAAAGGTAATGAGACGAAGTGAAAGACGAAACAACCTTCAGATATGCCCACGCCGGGATTCGAACACGGGTGGTAGTGATCTTTGGGCCAGCACGCTACCGCTAGACCACGGAGGCGCCCCTGGCCGAATGTAGAACGCCGCACGCTAATATGGACTTCAGCACATCGGACATAATGTTTGTCTTATGTAATACATCGTATACATCATAGTTAATATCCGATAACATAAAATATATTAACACTGGCATATATATATATATATATATATATATATAATGTGTCAAACATATTGAACGTATCATGTACGTCAAACATTAGCTCATGTGATAAATGCATTAAGCCTGATAATTGCATCTGACATGACAATGACCATGATGATGATGATAATGATGATGATGATGATGGTGGTGATGATCAAAATAACAGCAGCAGTAGCAGCAGGAATAATACTAATAATTATAATTATAATAATTATTATTATTAGTCACATTATTCTCTTCCTATTTTTGTCCCTTTTGATATTACTAGTTCTATTGATAATAGATCTGAAAGTAATTAATTACAATTAAAAGTACTTCACCTTACAGAGAATCGAAACTACTAAAATATTATTTACGAGATATATCGGGAAAAAGACAAAATTAACGATGTTGTTTTCATAATTTTTTGTATGGGTTTATGTATCTCCTTAGTAATTATTGTTTATTTTCATGTCTCTTTTATATATATATATATATATATATATATATATATTGTGTGTGTGTGTGTGTGTGCTAATCTGTATAATCAGGTAATGTGTATATTAGCTGAAATATTCAGGTAATACGTCTATTGGTAACTCACATTAATACACATTACCTGAAAGTTTCAGGAAAGATCCAGAAAGCTGATATAAATAGCATATTAAAAGTCCCCAGAAATCCACATTGTGCTAAATTGTGCGTGCGTGCGTGCGTGCGTGTGTGTCGTGAGTGTGTGTGTGTGTGTTTTCAGTAACCATGATAGATACTTTCAGGATAATTAATGAAACTTTGAAAAGCATTGTTTTTCCAAGATGGGTTTTTCACCTGACAGAAGTGTGTGTGTGTGTGTGTGTGTGTGTTCTGTGACCATGATAGATGCTTTCAGAATAATTAATGAAACTTGAAAAGCAGTGAAAAGATGGGTTTTTCATCTGGCAGAATGTTTTTCCTGGTACCTTTTGACCATAGGCCCCTAGGGGGCTATGTCTGCCACCCGCAATTGGCTGGTCTCTTTTTGTCACAGGACCAAACCCTCTCCCATATATATATATATATATATATATATATAGAGAGAGAGAGAGCAGTACAGCCAGTGTTAAGCAGGATTACACCCAGTACAGCTAGTGCAGCCAACAAGCTATATATTGACTACGTCCCTGGCCACTGTTCTATAAATAGATAACATGTTTATGTCACAGACTTGTTTATCTCAGGCAGAGCCAACATCTGTGATCCGTGAAAACATCTATGGCGAACATACACAGGCATGCAGCTACATATATTCTGGAAACGGTCAGTCTGACATACACACACACACACACACACAGAGAGAGAGAGACACATGCACGCATGCATCCATAAAAAAACTGTATGCCTGTCTCTCTCTGTGTGTGTGTGTGCACGTAGGCACACACACACACACACACGCACGCACACACACATAGAGAGAGAGACATAATAGCTTGGCTAGATGGTTAGGGAGACAGACAGGAGAAATGGCACGCATCTATGAAGAAACGAAAGGATATCCACGTATGCGCATCTCTTGGAAATAGACAAAACAAAAGCGTACGCAACAGCAAATTATTGGGGATTGTTTTTACGCCTGTGAACTTTCGAGTGTATGAAAACGAAAAACAGGAAATTAAAATAAATTTAAAAATACGAATAAAAACCGTCGATCGATTTCGATTCGGTAGATTGACAAATAACCCTACACTGACTGTGTATTTTTCAGCTGTCGTCTGCCCCGCGTACGGGGAGATGCCATTGAAAAAATAAAGTCAGTTTTAGATGACAAGTAGCCATGTTTGTAGCGGACAATCAATGCCGACAGTTAGATGACAACAAGTTAACCTTTTGACTTCATACACGTCACTTAACATTCTTTAGTACACGTGCACCCGGATCTGTCTGTCTGTATGTCTGTTCGTGTGCCTCTCGGTGGGGTAGCAATAGTAGGGCGGGGCGTGTCTTAGGCATTAGTTAAGTAACAGGAGGGGGGGGGGGATTGTCGATGAAGAGTGCCGGATGCATCACAGCTGACAATCGGGGAGGAGGTACCGGCCGGATGACTTGGATACGAGTTTTCAAACCGAATGAAACATCCGCCAATTAATGCAAATTTACACCTACGGACTACTGAAACTTTTCGCACGAATTTAAAATCCGGCGGCAAAGTTTTTCGATGTTGTGGTCACGTGTTACCAGCGACTTTACATACACGAGTTAGGTCGAGGGACTGGAAATACCGAACCCAATTCCATATTCGTTGTTATTGTTGGGTTTTTCAGTTAATCATGGATAACGCAGCTGGGGGATATTTTGAATTTCAGGTTTTGCTTAAACTGGAAATATTATTTTTAGAACCTGAGACTACGGAAGGAGAGCAACCCAAAGGTTCTGACAACAATTAATGTTTCCATTCTACCTGTACTTCTAATTTTACTGCAATATGTTTAAAAAACAAACATTTTATTGAATGAAGATTTATAGAAGGAACTCTTAATGAGTGAATGAGTACCCGAGTGAGTGAGTGAGTGAGTGTGTGTGTTTTTTGTTTTTGTTTTTAATCTCCTCTAGCAGTGTTGGAAATTCACTCCAAAAATCATCAGACACCAGGGATGGCAAGTCCTAAAAGTTGCCAGCCCTGATGAAAAATTGCCGGCCCAGGTGCCGCAAAGCAAGCTGGACGTGCACGAAAACAGGGCAATGATAAGGCTAAAATACTAGTACAGGGGCGAGGGGGCGAATTATTTGGCCAATCACCACCGTCGTACCAATGCTTCCGATCTCAACAAGAGAACGTGTAAAATCTAAACACAACGACTTCGTCGCACGCGTGATGAGGCTCCGGTTCACTTTCGCCTAAATTTGCAGCAAAACACTTGTTCATTGAACAGGTAGAATAGGTTGAACATCAGAATCCATGGGAGTTGACCATCCCGTCAGATGGTATAGTTCCACGTTACAGAGGGAAGAGGCGAGAAGGGGGATTGACGACTGAAAAAATATCCTTAATCATGACCAGATGTAGAGTGATTGTATTGACGGAATTGGATTTAGACTATAAATAGAACAGACATATATATATATATATATATATATATATATACACACACACACGCACACACACACACACACTGGTGAGACATTACACATGTCTCAGCATGAAAAGTCGCCACTCTGGATTCAGTCCCTTGAAGAATCTTCCAGAGTTTGAATTCACGGTTCGAGATTCTCTGTGTCTGTTCTTATTATACAGAGCTAAAAACACACGCGTGCACACACGCACGCACGCACGCAATGCATGCACACACACACACACACAACAATAATAGCGGTCCCATATCCGGCCTGACGCTATCCTCGTGTTTCCGGACACACAGTTCTTGACGCTTCTACGTTAGGCTAAGGCGCCTGGTGACGTCAGAGACGTGGTATCGTTACGTCAAGCGGCCGTCACGTGTACGACAGGCGCTGATTGGTCGAGGCCGTAACACAAACCGAATACCCGATTACGACCGTTAGCCGGCTGGGCCAATGGGGAGGCTGGTAGGGCGCGCGCAGGCGTACGCACGCGCGCGCGCCGCCGTCTATAAATACGGCCTTCGCCGGCGTCAGACGTAAACAGAAATATGTGTATTTGGACGGCGTCTGGCGTATGGTTTTATGGATATCAGCCAAAATGGCTACCGGGAACGGGCGGAAAATGAGGATTGTTATATAAAGGTAGGAGTTGTATCCAGGGGAGTATATTGGGGGGGGGGGGTGGGGTGGAGGGAGGAGGTTTCAGGAGTTACGCTTACTTTTGAGAACGTGGTCTAATAATGAATCGTACATCAGCCCTCTACTACACACAAGACTATGCTACTGGCGAGCTTGATCGATTTATCTCACTACGTTATTCCACTGTATACTGGCATCAGATGAGTGGGGGAGGTGAGGGGGGGGGGGTTGCGGTGGTCGTTGCTGTGTGGATGGAGACGATTTTCATTTCGACAGGTGATATATTTTCTTATCTGAGTCGAACTGATTAAGTAAAGCACCTATAAGCAGCAGGACAAGCAAGCAAACAAATAAACGAATCAAACAAACAAAAGAATCAAACAATCAACGATTCTCGTTTTCTTGGACGAATCAGCACCACGAAAACTTGACTTATGATGATGATGATGATGATGATGATGATATTTTATACGTCGCGATGTACCATAAACGCCATGCCATCGCCAGCCAAAGTGAGCACGTGCCCGGATGACGTAATACTACCGCCGGCCAATGGTAGAACCTTTTACGTACGGTCAATCGGTGCACTTACTCCAGATCGGTTGCCAACTGTGTGGGATGGTATCCATTATAAGCCTGGCTCAGCCAAGACCCGTTGGCAGCCGGCTGGTTTTACCTGGATCGTTGTCCTCAGAGAGAGAGAGAGAGAGAGAGTGAGAACCAGGCACCGATGCAGTCCAGCCTCTCTAACCCGAGTTACTCGCCGGCCGAGGCCGTTGGGATATAACTATAAGCCGGACGCAGTCAATCACATTCCGGGCTGATTGGCTAATGACGATAATCCTGAAATAATCCCATCCATGCCCTGGTTTTCGCATATGCGTCGTACGCGGACCGGATAGATCCCGAGTGCTGTAATTCGACCCCGAGCCGCCGGAATAACCCATTGTTTTTTTAACGAAATCGTACCACCTTTCAGCCTTTGATCCAGGTGCGTGCAATCCCCGTGTAGAGGAATGCGCCCTTACCGAGAATTAAAAGTCGCTTCTAGGAAGGTGGAACATCGTATCTTTAAAAGATCTTCGCATTTTGTTCAACACTGAGTTAGGTTTGCGGTTATTCTGTTTGGCGTAGCCGTCGGGATAGGACCGACTCATCGAAATATATTCGTTTTACGAATCCGGTAAATTACGGATGTTTTCTTTTGCAGCTTGGCGAAGGGGTTCTCGGCACCTCGCAAGTGCAGTATTTGCCAGAAGACGATGTTTTATAAGGCGTACAGATGTAAACATTGCAGGTAAGACCAACTTTTACGACTAGAACCTTTTTATGGTATATTATGTTGACGAAATGCGTGTCTAAAATGAAATAACAAGAGTGACAGTTCTTGAAATCTTATTTTTGTTTACCATCGAAAGTCGGGTATTCTCAATTTGAACTTGGGGTACTATAAAGCCGGACATAAGGACACATCCTGCTCCACCAAGACTAGTCTGTACCCCTAAGATAGGACCTGCGGTGCCTTCATATGAAAGAAGAGCACCTGGTGTACACTCAAAGCAAACTTAGGGGTATAACCAATCGAGGGCTAGGGTATACCCTCAATTCAGTCAGACTTATACGGCTACCTTCAAACCCGACCTAGGCTATCCCCACGCCAGACTCTGGATGCCCTCAAACCAGAGTTAGACTATCCTTATTTGAACGTTAATATTAGTTTAAAGTGACGTTTCATCAATTGTGACGGAGAAAAGAGTCATCAGTTATCGCTATGTTTAGGTGCGTCGTGCAAAGACCTGAGTCACACAGCCTGACTCGTTACGTGTGACTCACTTTCTCGCTATGACTCAATAGCTTGTTGAATAATGCGCATGCGCTTGCGTTGTAATGATGCCATTTATGCCAAATCATTTATATGGTTTTTGTATACTTGAGTACTTGTGCTTGTTCCTTTCCATACGTTAATATCACACGCACGCACGCGCGCGCACACACGCTTCGGCATGAACACTCCTTAATCTGTACCCTGACGAATCGTCCACGGTTTGAATTCAGTCCCCTGAAGAAACGTCCAGAGTTTGAATTCACGGTTCGAGATTATCTGTGCCTGTGCCTTATTATACTACAGCTAAAACACACCTGAGCTTGAGAGACCCCCCCCAGGTCTTATGAACGATTCTCAGTGTTTGTGGTCTCCTCCATCTGACAATCTCATTTCCGTAGGGAATAGTTCTCTAAGATATATATATATATATATATATATATATCATGTGTGATCGATGTCAATGCTAACACTTCTATATCCTCCCCCCACTGTCTGTTAATTGTTCACTTGAAGTCGTTATTAATGTGAAGAATGATCACCTTCTCCGAACTAGTTATTATAACTAAACAACAGGTTAATTATAGGAGTGAGTAACAATTGTTAATCATCAGATTTGGGGGTAAACAAACTAAATAGTAAAATATTGTTAGTGGATGACGAGGGATACATACACACCCACGCGTGCGCGCGCGTGCACATACATAATCTAACGTTTTAAAGATAGTCGACTGCGCAATAACTAAGAGCTTTTGTGTGTGTCTTATATATTACACACATACACGCACGCACACACACAGACACGCACACAGACACACACGCACACGCACGATGGCACTAGCTCAGAGCACCAAAACTCTATCTCCGTTATTTTATATCCCCATAAATCTATGCCTACATACATACAATGTATGTCATACATACATAAAACTAAGCATTCAAAACCCCATATATATAAATCTATAAACAGATAAACCTGTGCATCCACGAATCTATAGGTTGATAATTAGTCTGGGCGATTCGTCAGTCTGTAAGCTGGGACACACAAATCATGTAATGTCTCCCTAAAAATAGCCACATACCCACTAACTAAGGGCTGTGTGTGTGTGTGTGTGTGTGTCGCCTATTCCCACATCGATTGCGTCATCATACTTTCCCATTTCTTTTTGTCCCAGTTTCGTGAAGTGCGTCACTGTGACGTCACTGGCATTGTCTTATTGGTGTTATATGTTGATTTAGCTTCGCTGACAGCATGAACTAATGTTTGTCTTCGATCTCTATGTCAGTGTTATGTGACTGTACCCCCCCTCTCTGTCCAATCTATACACACGTGCGCGCGCGCGCGCAGTAGAGAAGCCAGATCGGACGGTAGACAAAGCCAATATAAATCTGTCTGGTCATCCATTGTGCACTAAGTGATACCTTTTCTATGATAAATACATCTTGTTACCTAGCTACCAATATGGCTTTCTGCCAGATCGACGCTTCTATAAATAGATCCTAGTCTGAGCTGTGATATTGATGGTTTATGGTCTCTCTCTCTCTAACACACACAGAGACAGAGACAGACAGACAGAGAGAGAGAGGTGTCTTCGTGGATACTTGACATCCATTATTTTTTCCTTATTATATACGTGATTTTACATACATTTCCTAGAGCTATCCCACCGCCATATTGATTGTCGAAATGCTGCGGGAATCAGCATGCCGTTCCCGCATATTCAGTCCAAAGTGCACCTACGACAACGCTGTTGGCAAACCACTAACTGGAATTCTATTAAGCGCACACTAATTATTGTTAGCCGAACCCGTGACCTCCCAGTTGCCGAGGGAAACATCCTCCGCGCCGTGTCAGCAGCACTGCACATTGTTTAGCACAATCGTATCGTGCCGTACAATATGGCGTTGATGCATATATCACAAGGATAATGAATAGAAATGGCGTATACACTATTCCTGTAATCCTGATATTTATAGCCATGAAAATAGTACACACCCGGAGTGCTAAAGGAATGGTGGGGGCCGTGATATGTTAAACCTCTTATTGAAAAATTGATATGTTTCAGTTCAACAAAAACTGGGAGGCGAACATTTTCTGGGTGAATTGACTGTATATGATACAGAATGGTTCTGCCAATGATTAAGTTGGCCATACTCCGTGGATAGTGTGATAGTACGGGTAATTCGCTTTTTCCGGGGGGGGGGAGTTATTTTGTTAAAAACATTTTGCAGTATTGGCAATGCGTTATAATAATAACAGTAATAATATGTGATATTTATATAGCGCCCTATTCAGCTAGAAGCTGCTCTAAGGCGCTTTACAATATTATTTACAATATTATTATCCCTGACTCAGACCTGTTTCCACCCAACACATATCTCAACTCCCAAATCAGTCTCTGGCGTAAATGGGCAATGGTAGGTTGAAAATTGGCAGGATAAGGGCACAGCTGAGTATTTCGATGAAACTTTTAATTATAATAATGGTATTATTAGTATTTATTAATTAATTTATTATTATTATTATCTCACAGATATCGAAACCAGAAAAAGCTTTCCAGTCATGGCAGTAGCAGTCGACGAAATAGTGTTCCTAAATGTTATACAGGTAAGTTAATGGTATATATAATTGTGTGTGTGTCCGTGTCCGGGTGCCTGTGTGTGCGTGAAACGAAACAACTAAATGGGTAAAACAAAATCCAATATGACCCCCAGTCAACCTAACAGTTCAATTTATTCTGTGAGCATTTTACACTTCTCCGTGAAATGAAGCATATCGATTTTCCGCAATTATCTCGGGCGTAGTCCATCCATCCATCTATTATCGCCTTTCAAATCAAGATGTATCATCGACGTTTATTTCGAAATACCCCCCCCCACACACACAAACACACACACACACAACCCCCGCCGTCCAGCTAATCCGGGCCATTAAGTTCACCAAAAGCTGATCGCGTTTCACTCCTTTCAAACCGAGAACTAGGTCGCAAATGACGCATAAATATGGCGTCAGCGACCCAATTTAACGGCGGCGTTTTTCCAAATATAGTCCTCCACGTATAAGGGAAATAGGTCACCAGCACTCCGTTCTATTGGCATAGTTATGGCGAGTCGCCATCCCTAATACCTCAAGCCTGCGGGCAAATTGAACACGAGGTGCTATGTTTGGCTTGTGTACTGTGCAGGTGATGGCCGCTCGTAGGATAATCGAGCGTTTAGCATCTTGGTACGTCTCGCTTACAAAGGGCTTTATCGGCAGCTGGTTAGCTCGTAAAGTGGCCGAAGTGAGGGTGGGACGATGTTTAGACGATATATAAATAATAGGATTGATGAATGGACTTGGACGAAGGGCGATATATTATAATAAAACGCATAGATGGTACATAATTAGATAGACGAATAGGCGGAGGTGGGTTGGCGGGGATAGATTCGGGACCGACCCAAGGAGGGTGCGAAATCCGGCACAGTATGGGCAGTGCGTGGTCCTGAAACCAATCCAGGCACACTCATTTTAATTATATATGATTATTTTAACAAGTCACAATACAGAAAGATAAACCATTAGGGCTATAGGTAGATAAATAGATAGAAAGATGGATAGACAGATAGGTAGATAGATAGATAGACAGACAGACAGACAGACATACATACATACAGACATACAGACATATATATATATATATATATATATATATATGTATATATATAAAGCGATGGATAGATAGATAGATAGATAGATAGATAGACAAATATAGAGATACATGTAGATAAATAGAGAGTGTGTGTGCTCGTGTGCGTGCGCGTGTCGATGCGTGGGCGGATGTTCCGAATATCGTACTCAGACTACCTATGACATTTCCCTTCACACCCTTTCCCTCAAAGCCCATTGACGTACATTGAGGTCATACTCAACTCGGACATCTCGGAGCGATCGAGTGTAAATATATTGATAGAGAATCGATCAGCTCCAATCGCCTATCTCTCATCGAGCTAAATATAGACACATTAGTAATCCAGCCATACGGCAGTTGTTTGGATAACACGATAGGACTCAATCGCGCAACGAATATGAGTAATATTTGGGTTTATGACAGCTATGGTGGTCTTAGGTAAGGGGGGGGGGTTACCTTCTTGCCATTTTCATCTTCTTCCCTTTGCGGATGCCATCACAGCTATAGATAAATAAATGAGCTATGGTTAATAGATGTCTCCCCGTATATGGTACTTCGTAAGTATCTGGGTCGATCGATGCAAATGACGGTTAATCACGTGACACCGTAATGTACATGGCTTCTGGGCCATTCTGTACGATCGATTACCAGTATTATTATTGAATGATAGTAATATCAAACTGGTTGTGCAAATGTTACTAACTATATTAACAGGAACAACAAGCACAACCATAACCACAACAACAGCCACTACAACAACCACCATAACAACAGTAACGACAATTTTGGTGATGAGGTCGCGCTGAATATCACTACAATCTAAACAAATATTGATAACAGTATTAACAACAACAACAATAGCAATAATAACTGTGATGTTGCTGCTGATGTTGCTGATAACAAGAAACAACAACAAGAATAACAACAACAACAACCATTATAAAACACATCAGATTCCATTAATTACATAATGTATACTACTACTACTACTACTAAAAATAATAGTAATAATAATAATAATAACCACATACGATATGATATTTACATATGATATTGAAAATAGTAATATATATTTCTGTCCATTTTCAGGCGACGAACATTGGTCAAAAGTACTTCAGGCGAACGAGGTCAACTCCAACTTGGTCGGTTGGCTGACATGTAAGAAGCATCGCGTCTGTCAGTGTGGCCGCGTCAAGCACAAATCTGACAAGGACAAGGATGGCGACGGCAAGGAGACGAACTTCTTCACGTCGCTGTACAGTCGATTCTGCGAGTGGGTGGCCAACGCCAAGAAAGACAGCGTTCTGGATCGCCGCAACGGCGGCAGCGCCAACACGACGAGCGGCGGCAGGCCCAGATCCGGTTCCGCCGGGACGGCCCACTTCCGATCGTGCCACCTCGACGGCTCTCTAACGCCGGGAAGTCCCTCCGACGACGAGTTCCACAGATACCATCACGCCTCGGTCTCGTCGGAGGACAGCGAGCTGAGCTCGTTCTATGTAGCCAGCTACTCGTCGACTTGCTCCAACCTGACGCTGACCAGCACGTCGACGACCGTCAGCGACTGCGTCAGGACCTACGATCCATGGGCGTGCTCGCCGACGTTTCCTCGGCTGGATGGCTCGTCGGACTGCGCGCACGACTACACCAGCATCGGCGTCTACGACGACCCGTGTGGCTCGCCGCTGACGCCCGATTACGACTTCTACCCGGCACCTCACGAGTCGCAGCCAACCGACTCCAGCGCTCTCGGTGAGTCGTGCTTCTCCGGCCAGTCGATAGGACTGGAGTACGATAGAGATTCGGTGCTGGAGAGCCTCGATCAGAAGGCGGCGAAGAAGAGGTCCAGGTTCCGCCGGACCAAGCACCCGTCAGTCTCGGTGTGGCTCGGCCAGGGCCAGAAGGAGGACATCGAGAAACACTTCCTTTGCGCCACGTGGCCGCCAACCAATCGCCGCAAGCACAGCATAAGTAAGTATGCTAACCGACAGTGCACCCAGTGACCCCGCTTTTATGGAACGTACCGACTGATCCCATCATATATAAGCTAGTATATTTATCAGGGATAACCAATTTTCTAAGCACAAAACAAAACCAGTAGATTGTATATTGTCTGTTGCTCGAAAACAAGGTCAACATAATTATGGTCTGTTTACAAAGTGGTACCCCGGATGCGTTTGTTGCCAATGTTTGGTTTTTATTATACATATTTAATACTACTACTGTTGCTTATGATTATGATTATTATTATTATTATTATTATTATTGTTTATTCATACATTATTCTTCACTATTTCCCTATCATTAGATAACCTTAGGGCTCTGAAATGTTATTAAATAATTAGTTATAGGTTTGGTGGTCGTTTTAATACAACTTGGACAAAGTGGTTTCAGTACCGCACTGCACACCACTTGGTTAGAGTTCGGCTGTTAATAATATGTACATATGTGGGTGTTTCATTGGGAAGTTGCCACAGTTCCATATGTCCTGGGCTTTAATAGGACGAATCTCAAACAAAGCACCCACCCACTCAGTCTATATCTATTCATCTGTATAAATACTTCAACAATCCTTTTCTGGTAGATTTCACCGAAACATTCCGGTGTCGAGTTTCATGACGTGGAGGGACAACCCCCCTCCCTCACCACACACACACACACACACACACACACACACACACACACACACACACACATGCTGTCCTTCAGCACGATTTTAAATACAGTTGTTTATAGCAGAGCTATGCGGGCGCTTCTCCGGTGCAGTTGATAGCGTACTGGACTACAGACAGTCACGCCGTGAGATCGAATCACTGTATTGTCTGAGAAGGTGTGATTACTCATCTGGAGAAACTCTGTTTATCTTCGATTCCATTGTAACACCTGCCCGAAAACTGAAATAAAGACAGCTAACCACACACAAAATGGCTTAGAACCCCTGACCTGCCAGTCATGACTGGCGCGCCACTTGCGGAGCCACTAATATCAGATCAATGCAGCCACTGGCCAGTCGACTTAGCCATCATTTGATGTCCTTCATTAGAAACCCAATACTTATGCCGCCATCATTCATTCACCTGGCTGAAGGGGTTGGCTGGATGGTGCCCGAGGGAGGGGTGGCGGGGGCGATTTCTCCTACCTTCCATTCTCTGGTCGTGTCCGAACTGGACGACACGATGTACACCCGAATCATGTCATATTGACCATCAGTGTACATCATGTTTCTAACAAGAGAACCATTATTGCCATTTTTCCCCGGCTACATTGTGGTGGCCATTGTTGACGACTTACGGCCAACCTCGATTATCACGCCTTATTACCTAGCACTCCGTTATAGATTACTAGCTAATGTATCATAGGCGAGGTGTCCTCGCGAATGCCTTTTGGAGTGGGCCGTGGCTTTCAGGCTTTATCCGGCTAGCGTCTGCGCGTATATGTGTGTGCCTGTGTGCATGTTTGTGCAAGTGCATGGGGGTGCATGAAAGCTGCATGCCGTTATTGCATGCCTTGTCGTTTATACCGATATGCAATTGGGGACTTCGCCCAATGGGAGATTGCACACGCCAGGCACCCCACCCTCGGGTTCAGTTGAGGTGCGCATCACTAGCCTTTCATCTCTCCCCGATGATGAACACCGAAAATCGCACCCCCCATCTATAACTCGTCTCTCCTGGCAATTTCACGCGTTCTTTTCCCCAAAATTCCCGCGTCCACTTTATGAATGGTGTGATTCCTCAATCCTGGCTTGCAATGCACTATGTTCATGCGTAGGAGGAGGGTAGATGACGATTGGAGGAGGGGGGGGGGGGCACGTGGGGGTAGGGATAGTGATAAATGCCTCATGGTTGTACACTAATTTTGAAAGATGGCGTATCGCACATATTCCCAGAATCTACACCCCTAGTGGCTTGTACTGTAGACAGTGGTTACACTATGGTTACCATTTCTAAGTTTCTAAAAAGGAGTACATGTTGATCCCAAAAGGAGAACATGGTCATAGGCTACCAACTTACACATAGTGCATTTAGAAACACCCTTTATTATTACACAGAAGTAAAATAAATCAATATCAATATTTTTAACCCAATTGAAGTAGATGCGCTAAAAGTTCCCTTATTTCCAAAATACAAAGGTGGCATGTCATGAACTGTTCATTTCTTGCATTTCTGTCCTTTACTTGCCATCTCTAGGAATTTTCTGTTGGCTAAGAGTTTTCTGTACATGGCTGAACATTCTTCTGAGAAATCAGGGTCCTGTTACTATATGTGAAGATCAAAACATGTCCGGCTTAAATAGCGCCGGATGGAAGATGACCGACTCAAAGGCCGGACTAACAGTCCGGCGCAGTGCCGGACGTCTGGCCAACCTTGGTTACACACATGCAATTATGAATGCATTTCTGAGTGCTGTGCAGCATAACGTTGGCTAATTGGACGTCAGTGTTTGTATCAATTCGAGCCTCCTTGAACCGATGCGTTCGTCTAGAAACACCGCTCATATCTATCACGATAAAGCGTTTTACGGTGATCGGTCATCCAGTAGACATACCTCCACTGATCAGAGCCACGTGTCACCAACTAAATTATTTGACCTTTATAAGATATATTTAAAAAAAGATGAGCTAACCAGGAAACCGTAAAATATATCATTTGTCTTCGGCAGAGCCGTAGATATGCATAAAAAATCCATTAAATATGATGGATGCTGCACTAACTCTATATTCTCCATATAAAGCGTGTGTGCTGCTGTCCTACGTTAAGGCATGCCATTATTTATGTACACACTGGTGGGCGGACTGGATCAATGAACTTTTTATTCTTCTTTCCAGGTTCCATTAGTACGGAGAGATCGAACAACGAACTTGAAGAATCCGTATTTGATTCTGATGAATTGACGCCGGAAGAGCACAGGTTTGGCTTGCATTATTAATATATACCAATCCTATAATGATATAATATATCGGAAATATATCAGTTGCGAGGCAATAGATAAATGTAAAAGAACAAATGACAGTTAATCGAAAATCGCGGCATTCGAAGGTTCCATAATTTTTCATACCACTTAATTATTACAAACATTAAGCAAATGTCGAGAGGCGATAAAAGTTTGTTTTAATACAAAAACTATCCTAGTATGTTTGTACAGAATGGATTTAATTTGTTGTGTGGCGAATGTATATTTTAGATAGTACTCCTAAACCAAACGAAGGCTTACTGTTTGCTGAATGTGTGATTGTATATAACTGTCTTATTTATTTATTAATTACACCAACAAGTGCATACAAATTCAGATACATTTAGATAAAAGTTCTGTTTCAGCAAAGGGTTAATATATATATATATATATATATATATATATATATATATATATATAAATATATATATAAGGTTATTATAGTTATGAAGCCGAAAAAACAAGTAGCTATTGTTACTACTACCACAACTACTAACTACTACTACTACTACTGCAATAAACAACAACTACAAGTAATAGTATAACTACTAACATTACTAATACTAGCTTTAACAGCAAGAATACTTGACTAACAATACCCCTATTATTACAGCGCCACCTTATCTTATGGGATCAGGGAGTCACTTGGCGACTGTACAATTCCATTCTCTGATGTAGAATTTGGTGATCAAGTAAGAACAGGAAGGAAACATGAAATTTATCGGTAAGTTTTTAAATGTTTAAAAACCCATTTATTTATAAATCAAAATCCGGCAGACATTATTATTATTATTATTATTATTATTATTTACTAATCTAGATCTCGCACTGATTGACATATCTATTTTTCCGATGACGGAAGCAGAAGACGCGGTGACGTTATGATTCAAGAGTACACTATGTAGTTTCCTTTATTTTCAGTGGCAGATGGCACGGCGACGTTATGATACACACGTACAGCAATTTAAGCGACTCCCAGGTGGAGGAATTCTGGAACGAGGTGACCAAACTGAGCATGATCCGACACGAAAACATAGCACTCTTTATGGGTGCCTGTCTTGAACCACCAAACTTCGCCGTCATTACAAGGTAAATCTAATTGCCTGGTCACGTGTTGGAACCCGCCGATAATGATAACTCGTGGCTGCAGGATGTTTATCATTAAACGTCTCAGCTAAATGTCCGCGGTTCTTATTTGGGAAAGAATGGGACACATATTTAACTATTCTGTTAATCAACATTTCTTATCATGTTTTATGTACCCCTGTTGTATGAAATAATCAGTTGCGTAACACCAAACGTCATGCTTCGAAGGCATGGTAATACGTCGCTTTAATATCCATACACACATCAAAATAATGCAGCTTGCTGCTGGTTTATTGTTGAGAGTATTTCAACAAATTAATAATTGCATTTGATCATATATTAATGTGTTTCCTCTGACATTAATTATTGTATTTTTTCTTATTTCCGTCGAACTTAGTGACCTTTATAGGGGCGAATATAAACAATCATTTTAGAAACAAACAATAGAAATATTAACCATACAGGTATATATATATATATATATATATATATATATATATATATATATAAATAGAGAGAGAGAGAGAGAGAGGTGGAGGGTGGTATTATTCTATGTTGTCTAAAATAAAACATGGGGGCTTTCAAAAGTTATAAGAGGAGGTATGAAAAGACATCAGATGATGCTATATATAATATCTGCTTTACAATTTTTACATTTATACGTAATTATGTATTTTGTTGCTTTTCAGTGTTTTGAAAGGTGTTTCACTCTATCAACAAATACATCTTAAATCCGAAAAAATGAGCACCAGCGCCTGTATAAACACGATCCGTCAAGTGGCACAAGGGATGGGATATCTTCACGCCAGAGGGATAGTAATCCGAAAGCTGAACTCGAAAAATGTCTATCTGGAGCGAAAAGTTAAACTCTGTGTTATGGACTACAGCATGGCGGAAAGAGAATACGACAGGTACAATGGGAAAAGATATAACATTAAAACTTTGACTGTATAAATATTAATAAGGGATTGGCACCGTTTTGCCATAACGGGAGACACATTTCAGGTGTCTTTTGTTATTCTTTATGTTTCTACTAAATTTTTCACAACAACAACAAAAACGACAGCAACAATAGCTGAGTAATAATGTCACCATAATAAGACAAACATCGCGTATTTATTTCATAATATTTGTTCCAATTGCAGAATGGAGTATGGCTGCATACCTCGGGGAAACCTGTGCTACATCAGCCCTGAGATCATGCGTACCCTACGTGTCATCCCTCCAAGTCTAGAGGCACTGGCGCCGTACACCAAAGCGACAGATGTCTACGCTTTTGGGTTGGTAAAACTAATCAGAACGTTATTGGTGTATCGATGTTTCCAAAATACTTCCTCCACCTAAATGTTGTATTTCTGATGGTTGCTCCTTTTCAACTTTTGCTTAGTGCAGTCCTGCAAATTTATCAGCTATTGTAAAGCCGATAACCATATGGTGTTGCCAGTGAATGTTTCTATATATGTATATATGCAAGGCCAGCTTTAAACCAGTTTGGATCAATTGCTACCGATTGGTAAAGTGACCCACTGTCTAGGGTATTCTATAGGGTAGTCTTGTCAATTGAAGCTGCCTTCTAATGGAGCCAAACCTGTAAAACCTTGTTATAAACCAACACAAAATTGCAAGCTAATGTTTATGTCTGCTGAATTATTTATGACACAGTACAAATATGGGTCAGACATTAATTAAGCACACTAAGGTTGAATTAAACTGAATTAAACTTTCAGGTTTGTTTGTATGCAAGAAATATACCAAATTGTTTTAATAACAGCCAGTTTTTAGAAATCCACAAAAAGATAATTTGCTTTCAACACTTGATTGAATGCCTTTTTTTCCAGACAAAACATTTAATTATTATTTTTAATAAATCTTTTCACTAAAACATACCTTGGCTGTTACCTGGGGTGGGGGGCACCTAGATGTTCCCTATTGGGGCCCTGTCACTCCTAAGGCCTGCTCTGTATATATATATATATATATATATATATATTATATATATGACATATTTTCTTCTCTCTTTAGAACCCTGTTATTTGAGACGATGGTTGGCCAATTTCCATTCTCTCGGATGCTACCAGAAGTGATAATTTGGCAGATAGGAAGAGGAAAGCGACAATCTCTAAAGCATCTCAAGCTAAACAGCTCTTTGCGGGTAAATATGAAGACACAGCAATCTAGATCTGTGACGTATAGAGTGTTACCTCTTTATGGTACAGGACTGGGTAATAAATAGGTGGACGATACTATGGATACTAGGCTAGTGTATGTGGGATGGGGCTATAATCAGATATTCAAAATTATTACTTGTCTTTGTGGTTTTGATCTAGCTTAGTTTGTCATTTGGTTATTAATAATTTAAAAAATAAAGTTACATCTGTACTTTATCCTGTGATATATCAATGATGCTTTTGATTCTGTTATATCTAATATATAATGTTATGTTTTGGAGCGATGTACTATTCTGGAATATCCTCCTTTGTGGAGAAAGCTATGGATATATATATATATATATATATATATATATATATATATAATGAAATCCTCTTTCTTCCATTCTATACATTACAGCAATAATTGTATTTATTTCAGGTTTTAATAGAAAAATGCTGGAGTCGAAATCCAGAGAATCGTCTCACCTTTGCTGAGATCAATAAGGAACTGCAATTCAATGTGAGTACACAATATGTATTGTAGAGTGTATACTAATAAGAGTTGTGTATCTGATGATAAACAGATCATATTTATGTTGATCTGAATATGGATCATACACTTTATATGGAGTGTAAAATAATTTTACAAATTATATCACTACTTAAATATTACAAAGGAAATGAAGTCAAACCCATCCAATTATGACTTTTGATGAGTATATGTTCGTGTTTAGGTAATAATAATAATAATAATAATAATTGTAAATATCTTTCAAAAAACAAGTAAATGAACTTCATGTTTCCAGGCTGCTCTTCATAAGCGACACAGTTCGTCAAATCCAGAACGGATCAACCACCAAGGTCTTAACAGTAGGACTGCTACAATGTTTCCCTGAATGGAGGATAACTTGGTTCACTACTTACAATACCACGTGATATGGGTGACGCCCTGTGACCTCATGGCCAGAGTGTCTAACTGAGGGCTGTGACGCAGCCAATGGCACCAAAAGTGATCACCCTTCTGGATATACAAGTCGTCCTGCAGGTGGCGCAACTCTGGAACACTACCAATAGAAAGTGCCTCCTAGTGACAGCTTTGTTGCGGAAATGAGGTTTACCAGACTCAATCACAAGGACACTACGGCGACTCAGTACATCACATAGCGTGGGGCCATCTGAAGATAGCGTTCTTGGACGCCGCGGATGTGGAATCTTCAGCAGGTTACATACCAAGTTCCGGAACGGGACCAAAGCAACGTTAATCCCTCGCATACAAGAGGTTGTACAAAAGGTTGTACATAATACACAAGACGCAAATCCTTGAATCTGCTATACGAAACTCAGTGTGTTCATGGTGCAATGTGATTGACAGCAACAATCATTTGTTATGGTGGGCATACCTGAATAATATTTATTTTACACGTAGAGCTAGCTGAGGGTGTCTGGCAGATCGGCAGTGGCTAGTCAACAAACAGTATTAAGACAGTTTTCATCCACAATCCATTCATCTCTGACTGTGGCTTATCAATGTCTTCCTCCGTTCAGACCTCAAGTTCACATGTTCTGCTCCACACACACACACACACACACACAGAGAGAGAGAGAGAGAGAGAGAGAAAGAGAGAGAGCTACTATTTTCAGCAGATTTGGCTGCTCTTGTACTACTGATATGGGAAACCGGAGTGGCCATTTTTTGGGCGATCTATTCACCATCATAATTTCATTGGTGTTGTTGTTGTTGTTTTTGTTGTTGTTGTTATATTTAATCGTTGTAGGTTTGAGAGTAATTCTATTTTTAGTGCTCACCTTTGTCACCATTTGCATTCCAGTCATTGGCGCTGATGACGTACGAGCGTGTTTAACGTCGGTGTATAGTTTTTTCTTCGGGTGTCTGTGTTCACTAGTCAGTATGAGTCAGGAGATGAGTCAGTTTGCTAGTCATGTGTCTTGATAGAGGATGTCCCTAGTCACCACATCGAGTTGTGGATACTTAGCCGCAAAGCAACTGTGATGTAGCAGCTAGGTTGAATTAAACACGGGGATGAGTTGAAGTTATCCCCCCACACCCACATATATACTCACACAAACACATACATATACGGAGCAGCAAATTGAAATGATAGTGTTTGTGCCCAGTTATAGTGAAGGTAAAAATGTAAACACACTGTAATCTGTGATTATCCTAACTTGCTACTTGTTTTGTAAGTGAGTGCGTTATGTAGTTATATATATATATATATATATATATATATATATATATATATCAAATAAGAATAATATTTTTAGCATCTGTAGGAATTGACTAATGATGATTGGTTTATACTCATAACCTTCTGAATACTTATGGCTCGATTAACCACCGGGCCGCTATTAATATGTTGTCTCCAGGCTCTCGGTGGTTTGAAGAAGATTTGAACGGAGACGAAGATACTAGGCGCATTGAAATGGGTTACATACTGCTCTAGGCTTCTTCTCATACCATCAACGTCGTGTGTCGCTTTGGCTTCTGCTGGTTTGGTAAAAACCGACAGGTTCGGAACATCACTCATCGTTGGTTGTAAAAATATTTGTTGTGATGAGTGAGTGTTGTTGTACGTTCGCTTCCTTGTTACGTTTTATACAGCTGTTATTATTATTAATATGAGTTTCCTGCAGTGATGAGATTCTGCTAGGGAGATGACATCAGCCGTCGAGCGGCAGTTGATCATCAGCGTGTCTCGGCTCGTTTTCGTCTGGAGCCGCCCACAGATCGCTTACGATAATCCACACGATTCGTCGTGGCCAATAGCGAGCACTGAATGCGTATTGTATTTCTAGCAACTTGATTTATTCTTGATCGTTCAGAATGTGCCGTGTATGTGTGAGCGTGTGTGCGTGTACGCGTGTTTGAGCATTATGCGTATACCTCGTACAGAAAAAGCTACAGCCGCTCAGTACGCGTCGATGTCCGAGCCGCTAGGAGCGTGACGTATGCCCTCGGCTACGACTGATATCCACTTGAAAACATTCCGCAACCTACCTGCATCGTACACTCCAATTGTGATATGTTTGACTGGTTATTAAATAGATGCCGTAACCTGCAGCCTCACATAATGTATTATTATCTTGATAGAGTGCATGTGTATATTAGGGATGCCAATGTTACGGGGATTTGCGAGTTTTTCCTGGATCATTTGTGTGAATCGTGTAAATTTAGTTTTCCGATTTTTTCTTGTTTTCCATTGGCATCCCTGATATATATATATATATATATATATATATATTTATATATATCGTAGCCATCACCTATGTGGCTATGATAACGACATCCCTTATGTATATGATGGTATGAACCTGTTTTGCTCCTCATCCTATCAGATTGTTATCTGAACCTCAGCACAGACCGTTGTCAGTATAATTCCGAGATATTCTTCAATCGAACTTCTATTCTATGCATCACGTCTCAGTATTTATTCTCTTAGATAGCTCTCCGGGCTCAAGCATATAGTTTTTAAACGGAAACATTTGAAAGAAATTGACATAGCTCTATATAATTATATATATATATATATATATATATATATCGCAGGATACTCTGACAACTCATGAACCATCCATCGGTTTGAGTGCAATTGTGTTCATGTCTACGTTTGAGTGTGTATGTGCGTGCATGCGCATGCACGCATATACACGGAGAAGTCAAGATATTTATAAAACTATTATTATATTTCTATGTACATGTACAGCAGTAATTTTAGACAGACAATCATTCTATATATATATATATATATATATATATATATATATATATATGCAATGTATCTATTAAATACAATTGCAATGACAATTATCTTTGCAACATGTTAAATTGGTGCAATAAGATAATGACCCTGAAGTATGTATATTGTTAACTGAAAGTTATATTTTCATATCGTGAAGTATTTCTGTTTGCTGGCTGATAGGAAATCAGTTGGTCTAATGAAGTTTAAACGTACTTTGGCTAATATATTTATTTATCAAACCTGTTAATAAAGATTAACAAGTAATGTGTGAAATGGTTTGTCCTTATTTATTCCCATAGTAACAAACAATAAAAGCCAAACAAACAAACCAACAAAGAAGTACTCATGACTGTAAAATTCCATTTATTTTGTCGAATTTAGAAAGGCTGAGGAGTTATATTAGTCGAATGGAATCTTGTCTAAAACTTGAAGACATATTTAGCTAAACTGAATTATAACTTTAAAACGGCCACATTCTGCGGTTTTCATGTAAATATTCAGATCGCAGCGCCTCAAGTGTCATGGAAGACCGTATGCTCCAGATTAGTACCGTTAGCCGGTGATGAAGTTAAAATCGTTTCTAATGGATTTGCGATTTGCGAAATTCGCAAGCAAAGTAACAATATAATAAATGAACGTGTTTAATATTTGTACTGAAGTTACATATAATTTTCAAAATATGACGTCACATATCGCCCCCTTCCCCCCAAAAAAACGCCTTGAAATCTCAACCAGGGTTTAACGTGCATGTTTGAATAATCTGGGTTAGAAAAGTATTAATATTGCAGCCTATGACAGTTGAACAATCTATGTCGTGGCAACTTCTATTAACAACCGAATAAAATATGATTACATATTGAATTAATTGTGCTAGTTGTCTTATTATATTCCCAACAATCTTTTGAAATTAAGGGTGTATGATAGTCTCCCTTAAGATAATTTAAATATAAAAAAGAAAAGGTTCACTTACCCACATACACACACACACACACACACACACACATCGCTCACAAATCTAGGCTTGTATCTGAAGTCTGTTTCGTCCGTGATTTCGTTTTAGTTGGTTACATTTCAAGATTGTTTGATCCATTTAGCCCATCGGTATATGTACGGAAGGTAGTAAATAAAATTAGTGCTGTAACTGGATTTAGTTTTAGAGAGGAATATTTAACAACTAAATAAATTTCACAAACGTGATAGACATAACAAGGGATTCACCAATGAATCGCTATCTGTTACGACCGTTCGATCTTTTGTATTATTTTCGAGAGAGAGAGAGAGACGACTAAAGGAATCTAGTCAGCTATGACTCATATCTTTTTAATTTTTAAACATTAAAATGTTTATGCAGCTGATGACTATATTTTTTATATAGATATTACAAAATCATAGCAGAGCACGCTACTTATCATTAAAACTAAATCTGAACTTTTGAGGCTTGCTACATCACGGTGACTACTCTTCTACAGCAATGAGGATTGAACAATTCGCTGCCACTGTGGCCCAATGGATGAGGAATCAGCCTCCTACTGACGATTGAGGAATTGCGGGTTCGAGTCCCGTCGGTGGTTCATTTGCTTCTATTCACCCATCTCGCCATTTTCATAAAGTTAAGAAAACTTGACTGTGAAAACATATATTTCATTTTGAGTTGTTGCTCTATATATTAAATTACGCTCTAACTTTGGGTATATAACTCCTTTCCTCAAATAATAACCTTCCAAGTATGAATCAACTCATGTATCATGCCAGTGTCTATTTCGTCTAATCTTGCCCTAACTTACTACTTCGTATAAGTAACATCCATTTTATGGGAATAGTTTATTCAAATCCTTTTATAATAAATGACTTTGAACTTTCAACTCGAGATATGTTTAGTTGAATTCTACATTTGACAGAAAATAAACATTTATAATAACCATATCAATTTTTGCTCATTCCTAGTCTTGGGAATCTTCGTAGACGAATTGGTGTAGTGATATAACTATTATCTCTAGGTCACAGTTAGAATTCAAGGTTTATATCAGAAGACTTGTCATTCCATTATTTCACTTCAGTTCATTTCTATTAAATATTTTTGGGATTTTTATCCGATCACATGGAACAGATGTTGCAAATCAGCTTCTAACTCAATTCCTCAAAACAAAATCAAAATGGCAGAGCGCGTTCTCGAATACCATTACACTTGAATAGGTTTAGTTATACATATCATCTGCCACCGTGGCCCAATGGATAAGGCATCGGCCTCCTAGCTGATGAAACGCAAACATTCAGTGTTTCTATGTGAGCAAGCCGGGGATTGCGGGTTCGAGTCCCGCCGGTGGTTCATTTTATTCTATTCACCTATCTCGCCATTTTCATAAAGTTAACAAACATTGACTGTGAAAACATATATTTCAATTTTAGATGATTTTTTATATAATAAATTACGTTATAGATTCGGGTATTTTACTCCTTTCCCCAAATAATAACCTTCTAATTATCTATCAGCTCATTAATCATGCCACTGTTTATTTGTTTTATACTCGCCTTCGATTACTATTCTTGTTTAATTGAATTCCAGGTTTGACAGAAAATAAACATTTATAATAACCATATCAATTTTTGCTCATTCCTAGTCTTGGGAATCTTCGTAGACGAATTGGTGTAGTGATATAACTATTATCTCTAGGTCACAGTTAGAATTCAAGGTTTATATCATTTATTTTGTACACTAATGTAAATACATATAATAACACTAAAATACATAGATACATTAGAGTACCAGGATAGCACAAAAAAGTGAAAACACCCATTTCCATTGTGGTCCTGAGGAGAAAAACCACGGATATATTATAGAATACGGCAGCTGGTGGACCAGACAAAATTCAAATGAATAGATTCCTGTAATAATGAGATACATGGATGTACAAAACAAACAAACAAACAAACAAACAAACAAACAAACAAACAAACAAACAAACAAACAAACAAACAAACAAACAAACAAACAAACAAACAAACAAACAAACAAACAAACAAACAAACAAACAAACAAACAAACAAACAAACAAACAAACAAACAAACAAACAAACAAACAAACAAACAAACAAACAAACAAACAAACAAACAAAGATATATATATTTACCCCCCCCCCCCCACACACACATACCTATACATAAACTTGTAAAATAATGTTTTACACATTTTTTGAAAAGAAACTTGTTTTATTAGAAACTTCATTTCAGTTTGAGATATCTCAAGAGACATTGTACTGGATCATGTATTATTAATATTATGTTGAGATGTTGTTAATTTGAAAGCAGTATTTAAATAAACGGGGGCGTGCCATTTAGAATATTGTGGACTTAGTTTGAGTTATATGGCACGGATTTCTACCGGCAATATGTGTCCGAGAGGTTGCCTTCAAAAGACATCGAATAATTTTATATCTTTTTTGTTTCTAGATTTACCTCCGTCGTCTGCGTATATAGAAATTTCTCCAGTCATCCAGGGGACAGTTTTTCGTTTAAGGCGAATCTGCCTAAGAGTGTAATTACATTTAAAGAAATACACCATGCCTCTTCCACTGTATCACATTCCAGCATCTCTCTCTAGTCCACATTCCTGCAACTGAACATTAAAAGCCTCCTTGGTATAATATTTCAATGATATTTATTTTACAGCATCAGTTTGCCTACCAGGTGTTTTTCTACTTTTTAGATTACAGTAGATCATTTGATGATCACTTCCATTGTAAGAAATTACAACACTGTTATTGATTTTGTTTGGTTCTGATACTAATATAAGATCTAAAAAGTTAATTCTGGTTGGAATTTTGATTAACTGAGATTAATCAAACATAGACATAAAAGAGATATGGTATTTAAATCACCACCAATGTCATTTCTTGCACTGAAGACAATGTCACTCAGGATGGAAAAAATGGAAGCGTGCATTTGAATTTTATTTAATTGCCAAAAATATTCAAAATGTTGCATAAAAACGAGCATTATTGTTGCATACTGCTGGTTTGGAAGTGCAGCATGTGTTTGAGTCATTGGGTGACACACTGGCGATGATTTTGACACTGCCATGTTAAAATTGGATGAGTACTTCACACCCAAGAAAGACACAGCACATGAACGACGCGTGTTCAGGAGAGTCCAGTAAATGGAAAGAGAAACAATAGGCCAATCTCTGGTACGTATTAGAACTAAAATAAAATATTGTGAATTTGGAACTTTAGAAAATGAAATGATTTTGGAACAAATAATTGAGGGATGTACGTCACAAGAACTGAAACGTAAACTTGTAAACCAGGAATGAAACTTGATAAAGCATTGGAATATAAAAGATTAAAGTTTGGCATAAATGTGGCACCTGAACATTATCAGAGGATCATACACAACACTTTAAAAAATTGTGACGGAGTACAAAACATCTCAGATGATATCATTGTATATGATAGGTCACAGGAGGAAGACAACCAGAGACTGGATACAGTTCTAACCAAATTAAAGTCAGTTGGTTTGACTGACAAAAAAGAGAAAACCGATTTCAGCTTACCACAGATGGAATTTATGGGTCAATTGTTATCAGATATGGGAATTTGCCCGTCGGAGACCAGTGGAGGCCGTACTAAAACCAACATACCAAAAATTGCAATGGAAGTACGCAGTTTTCTAGGATTAGTGAATTTCTGTTCCAAATTTAACACTGGGTTAGCTACAATTGCAGAACCTTTATGTAGGTTGACTTGCCAAAAATGTACCGCTTCATTGGAGTACGGAGCAGGATAAATCGTTCACTGAGATTAAACGTCGTCTTGGAGATGCTGGAACGCTTGTATAATTTGACCAAGATTCAGATATAGTAGTGATTACGGATGCCAGTCCTGTAGGACTAGGTGCAATTTTAGCAAAGAAGCAGCAAGGTAGTGATCAGTACAGTGTTGTTTTACGTTCAAGTTGAAGTATCAGCCTATTCCAACAAATGCAGTTAATTCATTGTCACGATTATCAATTGTTGACAAACCAAGTAATCGGAACATAACTGAAGACTACATGTACTCTGTAGCCGAGAATGGGGGTAACAACAGTATTTACACCAAAGGAGATGGGCCCCGTATCTGCTGAAGATGAAGACTTAAAAGTGGCTCATCGTTGTATCCAATTAGGAAATTGGAATACTGCAGATGATCTTGAGCTAATGTATGGGACAGCTTGTGCTACGGGGATGCAGAATCGTAGTCCCAAAGAAGCTGAGACATAGAACGTTAAGGTTAGCCCATGAAGGACATCTAGGTATTGTAAAGACGAAGCAGCGTTTGAGGGAGAAGATTTGGTGGCCTGAAATGGACCGTGACGTGGAGAAGGTGTGCAAATCTTGTCATCCGTGTCGAGTGCTGGCAGCAGCAGGTCCAATGGAACCCTTAAACTGTACGGAGATGCCAATACAACCGTGGGATGTTTTGGCTATTGACATTATGGGACATAATATATTAGTTGTTGTTAACTATTACAGTCCATATTATGAAGTTTTGGTGAAGAAAACGATCACTGCTCAAGTTGTGATTGATGAACTAGACCGGATATTTGCAGTGCGAAAATAAACCAGTACCTGTTGGCGTACAGGAAGACGCCACGTAGTACAACAGGAGCAACACCTGCTGAGTTGATGTTTGGGTTTAAACTTGGAACGAAACTGCAAACGCCGGAACTTCGTGCATACTACATTGAAGAAATTCGTGATCGAGATGCGCGAGCGTAGTTTTATACAAGGACAGACTTATAACAAACATCATAATGCGACTCGATAGTGACGTTGTCGTCGGTGACCATGTGTTGGTCAAACAACAGAAGGAAAATAAGTTATCTACACATTACAGACTCGAACCTATGAAGGTTATCCAAAAGTCCGGAAATCAGGTGGTGATACAATCTGATGGCAGATCTGTAGTAATGAGTCGTAACTCAGGTCATATACGGAAGTTTATTCCGCCATCGCCAACTGTCGTACGGGACGATGCAATCCCTGATCCAGAATCTGGCAGGAAAACACCTGAAGTTATAGAGTCAGGAGTAACCAGTACCCATGTCAAACATTCTACAATACCATGTAGGCCAGTGAGGACTAGAATCCTACCAGTTTGGTCTAAAGACTATGTGTCTAAATGATAATGAATAGCTATTGATATGTAGACATCTATATGATACTCATATGATTTATACTATAATACATGATACTATCACTCTTAATTGATGATGCTCAGTATTATGTTTAAGGGCAGAGTTATATTAATGTTAGTTTAGTTATTGCCGATCTAAGGAATTCAGTAAACTTAAAAAAATGACCTGTAATCTATTGGAAATATGAAGAGTTTAGTCTCAAGTTTATTTAAGGGAAAAGGTTTCTATCTAAATCTTATTAGGCTTACGTTCAACTAAGGGAAGAATGTAGTGTATTGGTGTGGCGTGCGCCCACCCATTATAATTATTACGTAACGTTATACTGATCGTAAATATTGGCATAGTGCATAATGATGTACGCAACTCTAGGAGAGTGTTCGATACGGAATAATACGTTGTTGATTCGATTCCTGTGTTGTCCATTAACTGAGTGATTCCTGAACACAAATATAACAATACTAAACAAGGAAACGCAGGTTTTGGAGGATTTTGTGTCGGACCTGGCTGATCTTAGATATCCCCAGACACGATAATCAACAAAGTAAACAGCTACCATCCAGTTTTGACAGTTCGTTTTTCTCTACATTATGATTATAGATCACTGTTTACGTTTAGAGCGCCGAGTGTCTTGGTCACTCTCGGTGAGAACGAGCGTCCCAGTCAGCCACTTCAACCACGATATAATCGCAACACGATCATCTCCACATGTACATCCTTTCTGTGGTATCGTGAAACTACAACAATGCTTGTGTATATTTATCGATCAAGTACACAAAAGAGCAATCAACGTTTATCTGCGAAATACTTTATTTCCGAAAACCCCAATACGCATGCGCAAAATCCATACATGCTCAACAAATATAAATGTGAACCGCAAACTACTGATAAAATATATGTACAAACCCCCCCCCCTTAAAATAAAGTGGAAAACTCCACCTAAAATATTTGGAAGAGAATTTAAACATCATGCAAACAAAATTAAAGTCTGAACATTATTACAACATTATGACAACATCCCCTGCCTACTTGTCTTTTGAAGAAATGTGCGGATCAACTTCTACCTCTGATAACAGTCATTGTCAATAGGTCAATGGATGAGTTAGTGATGCCGTTGTGTTTGAAACGAGCTACCATAATCCCGCTGTTTAAGAGAACAGGGTTAGATAAGGAAGAGAAGAAGAATGATCGTCCTATTTCTAACCTTCCTTTAATCTCTAAATTTATTTAAAAGGTAGTAAGTAGAAAGGCATATAGAAGAACACTTAGAGCATTGTTATCTTAATGACATTTATCAGTCTGCTTATCGTAGAGGTCATTCAACAAAAACTATTCTCCTGAAAGTGCACAGTGACATTGCTGAGGCTCTTTTGTGAAGGATCCATGACTGCATTAATTACTGTTGATTTATCCGCAGCTTTCGACGTAATCGATCATCCAAATCTACTGAGGTGTTTCGAATTTTCCTTCGGAATCAAGGAAAAAGCTTTAACTTGGTTAAAGTCGTACCTCGCTGACAAAACGCAGTGTGTTTCAGTGACCGATATAACATCGCCAGATATAGGTCTTCTTTTTGGTGTACCACAGGGATCCGTTTTAGTGTACATGACTTTGAAGCAATGTCATGATATTTCATGGGATGATATTTCATCTTCACTTGTATTGCAGACATAAGTACTTGGATGAACAACAACATGCTGAAATTGAATAAGGAAAAGACAAAATTCATTGTTTTTTCATCCAAGCAACATGTAAAGAAAACTGAGAAACTTCGCATTAAGGTAGGATCCAGTTATATAAATTCTTCTATGTCTGTAAGAAATCTAGGGATTATATTAGATAATACCCTATGCATGGAGAAACAGGTGAATTCTATATGTAAGTCCTGTTATTATCAAATAAGCTATATAGGACTTATTCGTAAGTACATAAATGATGAGACATGCAAGACTTTAGTCCAAGCCCTTGTTATTTCTTGACTGGACTATGGCAATGCATTGTTATATAATATCCCCCCTCTCTGACAAACTGCCTAAAGCGAGTGCACAACCGTGCTGCATGTCTGGTGACACGCATTCGTAAAATGGAACATATAACACCAGTTTTGTTCCAGCTGTACTGGCTTTCTGTACGTTTTAGATCACAGTACAAGATCCTGTTTCTTGCATTCAAAGTACTGAATGGAACAGCACCAGTGTATCTAAGGGATCTGATCGAATGGTACAGTCCTATTCGCTTTTGAGGGTACCAAGAAGCCATCCAGCAATGCACGGAGAGAGATCCTTCCAAGCATTAGCTTCCAGGCTGTGGAACGAGTTGCCAAACGACATAAAACACGAGCAAGTAAAGATATATTTTGTAAGGTTCTTAAACCTATTTATTTAGATTGGCATATTTATAATATTAAACCAGTTTTTTATGTATGAAATGTGTTTGATCTTTATGAGCTCAGAATATGTTTTAGTTGTGTTTTAAATGTTAAGCGCATTAGAACAATTGAATAAGGCGCTATATAAAATAATATTAATATTATTATAACATGGCATGTGAAAAGTCAGATTAATGTTAAGTAACAAAGTCATTGTAACGATTAGGAAGTTTCCTAATGCGCTTAGAATGCCTCTCAGGTAAGTTTGGTACTGTTTCATTATGTTCAATTGGCATTTCATGTATAACATCAGTGCTTTCACTGACTGGCGATATAGGATTATCTATGTTAATAGTTGGTGCAGCATCCATATCAATATTGACTGGTGCTGTAGCCTCATAATGAATAACTGAATGTTCAGGCTAAATATCTACACTGATAATTGTAGATTGTGTAGATTTTATCATCTGATCCACACGTCATTTCTAAATGGTTCCATTGCCGACATCTAACAGGAGGTAATGGCGTGTACCCAACACACTAACAACTGACCAAGAAATCCATTTCCTGGATCCAACAAAGTTCTGGACAGAAACTTTATCTCCCACTGTGAATTTACGAGCATCTAAATCCGATGAGAGCTGCAGCCCTTGATGATTGTGAGCTAATTGTATTATAGAAGAAGGGAGGACTAAATCCGAACATGTACGTAACCTCCGTACCATTAACAATGTAGATGGAGATTCTCCCGTAGTTGAGTGGGGGGTTATGCGGTAATGTAACAGGTAACGCTGGATGTACGAATCTGTGTCCTCATTTGACAATTCCGCTTGCTTAATACCTGTCTTCAGAATCTGTAGCACTCTTTCTTCTTGTCCACGAGTGGGAGGTCTATATACAGATGTGTGATGCACAGTTTCATTAATGGCACTGAATTGTTCAAATTCCTCTAACACTAATTGTGGTCCATTGTCACATACAACCGTTTCAGAAACACTGTAACGGCTAAACATTTCACGAAGCACCTTTATTGTAGCAGTAATATTGTTCATCTTTACAATTTCAGGGAATTAAAGATAGAACTAAAGATGGAACATCCTCGTAGACATGTATGTAAATCTTCATTCCGTGGAATAGGATAAGAAATCAGCTGTGCAGAAGCGTTAAATCTAGTACTAAATACTCTACACACGAATTTTTCCATCCTTCTCAGTTCTATCCGAATGGTACAATCTATGCGGCGCACAGCGATGTCGATACCTTTTGTAATGACACATTCTTTCTCTATTTGAAGTAATGCAGTTTCTAAGCGTGACTGCCTAGCATATGGCACAGGACAGGTTTTGCAGAACTTAGGTCGTTTTATAACGCCAAGTTCAACCGGATCTCCAATATAGCATCCGATACCTGGTGCAAATAGTTCAGAATGTCGTTGCAGAACATCTTCCAAACTGTTATCCTTGTACTCTGAAGGTGATACATCACTCATGAGAGGTCTAATGTATGACACTCATGGTAAGTTAGGCCAATCTAAATTACTTTTATGCAGCCAGTTTCTACCAAACAGGGGAGTAGATCCTGTTGGTGTGATCAATAGAGGTATATTTCTTGTAATGTTTTTGTATTTCATCTTTATGGCGACTTCACATTCTGGAAGCACATTCTCGTGTGTATATGTACTGAGAATTACCTTTGTAGGCCTCAAATGTAGCTGTTGTAGATGATCATCATAAAACATCCTAGGAGCTAAGGATAATGCACAACCAGTATCTATATAAATGTGGACTGAAAACTGCTTTTCAAATATGCATACGCAACACTTTCTCGGAATATTCGGAAACGTCAACAACAATAAAATATGTTCATTGATTGTTATAAATGTATACAATAATAGTCCGTTATAGAGTTGACGCCCCTCATCTGTTCAGCAGGTTGATTCAATTAAGCACTGCTATTTTCATTGCCAAATTCCTGATAGATCTATATAAATGCATTTCACTTCTGCTGATAAGTCTCAGGAAAACAAATCAGCTTCTAACTCAATTCCTCAAAACAAAATCAAAAACAAACGGCAGAGCGCGTTCTCGAACACCATTACACTTGAATAGGTTTAGTTATACATATCATCTGCCACCGTGGCCCAATGGATAAGGCATCGGCCTCCTAGCTAATGAAACGCAAACATTCAGTGTTTCTAGGTGAGCAAGCCGGGGATTGCGGGTTCGAGTCCCGCCGGTGGTTCATTTTATTCTATTCACCTATCTCGCCATTTTCATAAAGTTAACAAACATTGACTGTGAAAACATATATTTCAATTTTAGATGATTTTTTATATAATAAATTACCTTCTAGATTCGGGTATATTACTGCTTTCCTCAAATACTAACCTTCCTGTTATCTATCTGCTCATTCATCATGCCATTGTCTATTTATTTTCTTCTTGATTTCGATTACTACCTGGTTTTAGCGACATCTATTTTCAGATGA